>CM029017.1:97935425-98104825 GCA_016801055.1 Panax notoginseng | reverse complement strand
CCCATACTTAGCCAACAGAGTTGTTGAACTGCCTATAACAAAAATGTACTGCCCTCATCAACAGAATGATAGCCCCTTGTGAGTCCCAAACCTCGTGAAAATACTCCTCTGTAAAAACCTTAGGACCACTTTGGCATCATTTGTTGGAAGAGCTGCCACTTCCACCCACTTTGACACATAATCCACTGCTAACAAATGTACAGATTTCCACATGAAGAAACGAAAGGGCCCATGAAGTCTATCCCCCAAACATCAAAAATTTCCACCTCGAGGATCGTGTTCAATGGCATTTCATTCCTTTTCGAAATGTTCCCGACTCTTTGACATCTGTTACATCTCTGGACGAAACTGTAAGCATCCTTGAAAATTATCGGCCAGTAAAATCCTGCTTGTAACACTCTAGCCGATGTTCGCTCTCCACCATAGTGACCACCATATAAAGAAGCATGACAATCCTACAAAATCCCCTCAGTCTCACTATATGGGATACATCTCCTTATCATCTAATCAGCACATTACTTGAACAAATATGGTTCATCCCATATAAACCACTTCACATCATGCAAGAATTTCTTCTTTTGATAACTAACCAAGTCAGAAGGTACCATCTTACTCACCAAGTAGTTCACATAATCTGCAAATCATGGCACTTCCCCTTTCACCACAAATAATTGCTCATCTGGAAAGGATTCATTAATCACAACCTTGTCATCTGCCTCCCTTCCCAGATTCTCCAGTCGAGATAAGTGGTTCGCCACTTGGTTCTCAGTTCCCTTTCTGTCATTGATCTCCAAATCAAATTCTTGCAATAGTAGTATCCATCTGATCAAACGAGGCTTTGCATCCTTCTTTGCCACTAAGTGTCGAATTTTCGCGTGATCCGTGTACACTATCACCCTTGTGCTAATCAGATACGATCTAAACTTGTCAAAAGCATACACAACAGCCAGTAATTCCTTCTCTGTGGTGGTGTAGTTCAATTATGCATCAATAAGGGTCTTGCTTGCATAGTATATCACAAAAAAAATCTTTTCCTTCCGCTGACCCAAAATAGCCCCCACAGCATAATCACTAGCATCACACATCAATTTGAATGGTATGTTCCAATCCGGTGCTGTAATTACTAGCGCTGAAGTTAACCTCCTCTTCAAATGCTCAAATGCAGACACACAATCCTTGTCAAACTTAAACTGTGCATCCTTCTCTAATAAACTGCAAAGTGGTTTAGTTATCTTGGAGAAGTCTTTAATTAACCTACGGTAAAAGCCTGCATGTCCTAAAACACTTTGAACACCTTTTACTAAAATTGGTGGTTGCAAATTCTCAATAGTCTCTAGTTTAGCTCTGTCCACCTCAAGTCCCTTCTTCGAAACATTGTGTTGTAACGACCCCAAAATCTATACAATTTAAATCCCGACTTCGGTCGTTAACCATGCATTCAACCTCTAAATAATACATCATTATTCGATGTTATACTTAATAAAATTTCGAAATATTTAAAACTTTTATACATTTCCTTCTTTCTTACCCTGAATCGCAACCATTACATTACATCTCTTTGATTCAATCTTATATCATGAATCGTTACAACAAAATTACTATACAAAGTCTTACATCATAACTAAATATCCATATACATTGGATAGCTCAACTTACAATTCAACATGTTACGTTCAAAATATGAAATACATTTCTCATAAAACATAAGTAATCTTCGTGAATATAGATCTCTATAACTCACATAGCACGTATCTTTACCTTAAAATCTTGACATGCAAAAGTGGTTATTTGCAAGAGTGAGCTCGACAGTCCAGCAAAGTCTAACAATTTTCATGCATCACATAACACATAATAACATGCTCGATATACATCTCATTAAAGTAACATGGCATACATGCTTTTAATTCACATAGCAAATATAAAGATTGAGTTCCTTACTCAATCATCATTACTTAGCCAAAACAATGCAGTCATATATTGACTTAAACATTTCATGATTTCAACATGCATAACATATCATGCAATTTAAAACAGTTAATCAAGTCCACGTAGAAAATAGGAACCGAAAGACTTGCCTTGATCGTTGTTTACCAATAACAGTTTAACAGCTTACAGCTATCTGCACTTCACGTGCCCTACGCAATTATATAATTATACACATCAAATATTAGTCACATAACAACACATAGTAATTGTAATGTAAACTCTACTATATGTCTCATAATCTTTCCTATTAATAAATACACAATGTTCAACTTAATTGTGTTAACTTTCAACTTATATCTCACTGTATTTCATATTCGCAGTTCATTCAAGTGCTTAAGTCTTGTTAGGACTACTATTGGTTTTATATTAAACACATTCCATATCTTATAATATCCATTTCAATTGAATTGAAACACTTTTTAAGTTCATTAACACTTGGCACGGCGTTTCGACGTTCATTCGTCACACGCCCTATTTGCCTCTCTTGTGTATGCTTACTATGCTTCTATAACTCATCTAATACATCATATATTAATGTTAAACATCATTATATTTACTATTATTCATGTTTTATAATTTAGGACAACATCTTTTATGGTCTAGAGCACGACACATGCATATGTGCATGTCCGACACCCTCCGATTGCCTTCGAAAACACAACCGTCCTAAAGATGACCATTTTGACCCATCCTAATGACCTCAAATTGAAAAACTTAAAGAACAAAAGTTGTAGGTCTACTCGTCCTCGTTCCGTATCATCTTGAATCACCTCAATCGGAGTTTGTATGAGGAAGTTATGGCCATTTTACTACAGGAGGTCAAAACTGTCCAACCCAGACACACTTTTCCGGCGCCGGAGCGCGGAACAGTGGAGCTGGGGCACGAGATACAGCGCTGGGGCGCGAGCTACTTGCCCGTTTTGGCGCTGGGGAGCAAACCTTGGCGCCAGGGCGCGAAATTTGGCGCTGGGGCGTGAATTTTGACGTTGGGGCGCCGAAACTCGCAGAACCCAACCACGAAGAACAGAACAACTAATTTTTTTCTCTATTACTTCAATTCTAACACTAATTAACATCCATAACTTCATCGCAAACTACACATAAACGTTTAACAATCATCCATATAACAATTACCAACAATTAAACAACTACTTTAGAAAACTTCATTATTAAAACAGCGGTTACCACAAATTATTATACATTATTTATATTTTCTTTATTTACTTTATATTATTAATAAATCAAATTTAAAAATCCAAAATCCATAAGGCTCCGTTTGGCAAAACGCTTTAAAATTAAAGACTTAATATATATTTAAGGCTTGTTTGGCAAAATAAATTAAAACTACTTTAATTTATTTTAATAACCACTTATAATAAAGTTATTTGTCACACTTCTAATTAATTAAGTTTTCATACTTAATTTAATTAATTCTAATAACAATTCATTCCATAATATAATAATTTATTTAATCATTATAACTCTCTAACTTAATTATTAAATTAAATTAGAATACTAACTCATTAATTGTTTATTAAACAAATAAATAATCAAATCACATCAAATCAATTAAACAAATACTTATTCAACGATAAACACATTCATTAAATATTTATATAATTCATTAAATATTTAAATATTATTATTAAAATTTAGATTGTTACATGTGTCCCAGAATTATTCCTTCTTGTACCATAAAATGGCACTTTTCCCAATTCAATACCAAGTTTGTTTCAACACATCTTCTTAAAACCATCACCAAATTATCAAGACATAAATCAAAAGAATCCCCAAATACTGAAAAGTTATCCATAATACCTCCACATTTTGCTCCACCATATCTGAAAAAATAGCCATCATACATATTTGAAAAGTGGTTGGGGCATTACAATGACCAAAAGACATCCTTCTAAAAGCAAAAGTACCATATGGACATGTAAAGGTTGTCTTTTCTTGATCTTCTAGAGCTATTACAATCTGAGTGTAGCCTGAATATCCGCCCAGAAGGCAATAAAACTCATGCCCAGCTAGTCTGTCCAGCATTTGATCGATAAACGGCAGTGGAAAGTGATCTTTCCTTAGAGCTTTATTAAACCTGCGCGTAATCCATGCAGACTCTCCACCCCGTCATTGTTCTTGTCAGAATCAACTCATTGTTCTCATTGGAAATCACAGTCATACCACCTTTCTTCGGTACACACTGTACCAGGCTCACCCATGAACTATCTGAAATTGGATATATAATGCATGCACCTAGCCATTTTAACACCTCCTTCTTTACCACTTCCTTCATGATCGGATTAAGTCTTCTTTAATGTTCTACTGAAGGCTTGCTATCATCTTTCAGGAGGATCTTGTGCATACAGAAAGATGGGTTGATCCCTTTTATATCTGTTATAGTCCACCCAATTGCTGACTTGAACTCTCTGAGGACTCTTAGCAATTTTTCTTCCTGAAAAGATGTTAGTGCAGAAGAAATAATCACATGTAATTTTGAATTTTCATTTAAAAATGCATACCTCAAATGATCAGGAAGTGGTTTCAATTCAAGTTCTGGATGTGTTTCAAGAGATGGCTTTAATTTTACTGATGACTCTCTAGCTTTCTTTAATGGTTCAACAGGAATCTTGAATTTTCTTAATTGTGGAGTTGTATCAAGGAAATGCACAAGTTCTTCAATCTCCTCATCATCTATTTTTGAATTTCCAGCAATAGCACTTCTCAATGGTTCTTGATTCACCAAGCTCTCTACCTCATCATTTGTAATCCTTTCTACCAAATCAACCCTGAAGTATTCCTCATCTTCTATCAGAAATTTCATTGCCTTGAATACGTTGAAAGTGACTTCTTGATCATGAACTCGCATTGTTAGTTCCCCTTTCTGAACGTTTATCAAGGTCCTTCCTGTAGCTAGGAATGGTCTTCCAAGAATGATCGGTATACTTCTGTCTTTTTCATAGTCTAGTATAATGAAATCAGCTAGAAAGATGAATTTATCCACTTTTACCAATACATCTTCAATAATCCCCCGTGGATAAGTGATCGACCTATCAGCTAACTGTAATGAAATATTTGTCGACCTTTGAGCTGGCAATCCTAACTAATTAAATATTGACAAGGGCATCAAATAATACTAGCTCCATGATCACACAAACATTTACTGAAGCTCATCTTTCCAACTGTGCACGGTATTATGAAACTGCTCGGATCTTTCAGCTTTGGAGGTAATTTACGTTGAAGCACTGCACTGCATTTCTCCGTTAAGGCCACTATTTCAAATTCTTTTAATCTCTTCTTCCTTGACAAGATACCCTTCATAAATTTTGCATAACTAGGCATTTGTTCCAATGCCTCAGCAAAAGGTATGTTAATCTGTAGCTTTTTGAATACCTCCAAGAACTTACTAAACTGCTTGTCTTCCCTCTGCTTATGCAATCTCTGTGGGTAAGGAACAGGAGGGTGAACTATGGGTATTTTATTCACGGGCTTCTCAAATGAACCTTCTTTATTCTTCTCTTCTTGCTGTTGTCCAAAATCTTCCTTATTCATTTTCTCCTCAGACAAGATTTCTTGACCGCGCGGCCGCGCGTCTTCCCTTTGTAAAAGTGGCGCGGGCGCGCCATGCTGATTTTCTACAACCTATTTTCCAAACCTAAGTGTAATCGCTTGGCATTGTTCCTTCCCTTCCCTTCTTGGATTTGCCTCTATGGTACTTGGCAATGAACCCTGTGGTCTGTTATTAAGCATGCTCGTCATCTGACCCATTTGAGTTTCCAGATTTTTAATAGCCACTGCTTGGCTTTTAATCATCACTTCCGTATTTGCCATGTACTTCATCATCATCTCCTCCATATCTGACTTCTTTTCTTGCTGAGGTGCTGGTGGTGTATGATGTTGTTGAGAAAATCCAGGTGGGTATGGTGGTCTTGGTGCAAACTGTTGCGGAGCTGACTGTGACTGAAATTGGTTATGTGGTTTAAACTGACTTTGTTGATTGCCTTGGTTATTTGACCAACTAAAATTTGGATGGTTGCAGTTGTTGGAGTTGTATGTGTTCTGAAATTGCCATTGATCCTTCCGATAGTTACTCACATATTGCATAGACTCCGAACTGATAGCACATTGGTCAGTTGAATGTGACCCTGCACATATCTCACATACAAATGCAACTGCCTTCGCCTTAGACTCTGTCAATGAATCAATATTCTTTGCCATGGATGCCATCTGTGCTGACAATTGAGTGATAGCATTCACCTCTAACAAACCTGCAACTTTGGGTTGTGGCATCCTAGCTATAGGATTTTGAAAATCATTTGTTGTCATCGTCTCAATGAGATTATAGGCCTCTTCATAACGCTTTGCCCATAGAGCTCCTCCTGCAGCTGTATCTACAATCGGCCTTGACTGCCATCCCAATCCATTATAAAATGTGTTGATAACCATCCAATCTGGCATGCCATGGTGTGGATACTTTCTTAGCATTTCCTTATATCTCTCCCAAGCTTCATATAATGATTCACCCTGTTGCTGCTCAAACTGGGAAATTGATGTCCTCATCTTTGCAGTCTTAGCCATTGGGGAAAACTTGGCTAAGAATTTCTGAGCTAGTCCTCCCATGTGGTAATAGATCCTGAAGGTGAAGAGTGAAGCCAACTTCTAGCTTTATCCCGTAATGAAAATGGAAATAGTCTAAGTCTGATTGCATCCTCTGTCACCCCGTTGTATCTGAAGGTATCACATATTTCAATAAAACTCAACAGGTGATCATTTGGATCGTCTGTAGTAGCACCCCCAAACTGTACCGAATTCTGCACCATTTGAATAGTGCCCGGCTTAATCTCGAAGGTGTTGGCTGCTATCGCTATTCTGACTATACTTGACTGCAATCCATTAATATTCGGCATTGAATAATCTCTTAAAGCCCTGTGCTCCTCTCTTTGCTCTTCTCTTTGTTTTGCGGCTGCCATATTAGATGTTGTGGTCTCTAACTCTACTTGTATATTTCTACGTGCTCTTGATTTCCAACCCCTACCGTTGATGTTGTCCTGTAAAGGGGTTAACTCGGAATTGGAGGATCGAGTGCGCATATACTATATACAAGTGCCTGAAATAAAAACAAAAATAGAAATGAGACAAGATTAGAATTGTCTAAGTCATACAATTTAGCTTAAAATTGATGGTAATAATAATAAAATTAAATGCCTTTCCCCGGCAACGGCGCCAAAAACTTGTTACCTCCTTTTTAGTCTTAACAAAAGGACTCTAACTCATGCAAGCATACATGGGTCAACAAGTAGTACAGAGTAAGAACAGTATCGATCCACGGAGAAAGGTTTTAAATTTAATCTATCATACATCAATTGTATCACTATTTTTTATATGCTTAAACGAATAATCCACAATTATGATTAATCTAAATTCAATTAATAAATAAAACCACAAGACTAATTAAATGAAATCAAGTTTGGAAAGTATGGGATTCTAACTTCATTTCATACTTCGTCTAAATATTACCATCATGCACAATTATATGTCTATCATGGAAAATTAGCTAAGAGCACAAAAGCAGACATAATCATTTTCCAAGGAATTATGACCTATTTACATAACATCCACATTGCGATAGAAATCATGTAATCGACAATAATGCCAAAATCACTATATTCATATGTGAAATTGTAACACTAATGAATTGAAACACAGACTCTTATATTACTACATACGGTGAAACAGTATATTTCTATCTGATTCACGAAATATAAAGCTACACATTTCAGCTTCATAAACGCATGCTATCATGATTACAACTGCACTCATATATCATTTTTCAATTCTATATAAGTACACATGGTGAATGGTGATCAATCATTCATACAATACGTTCAACCACAATAGATAATCCCATGATAAACGAATAATCAAACAATCAAGCAATTAATTATAGACTACATATCAAAATCCGTTAGAATCCCATAATGGAATTTAGTTCATTTCTGAACCGAAAGCCATTATGGGATTATAGTAACACATGGAAAATAAATAAAGCAATTCAAAGAGAAGATAGAATTGATCAAACCCAATTGCAGATTATGTTCCAACGTGCTGTTTAAATCTCCAATAATTTCCAGCAAAATGAAATGAAATATTATTCAATGACTGAATCCAAAAGAAGATGAAGAAAATCTTCAGTTTATGCTCAAATCCTCTTTTTGGATATTAGTTCAAAGTTTCTAACCCTAATTCACTTAATGAAAAAACTAATGAAAAACCCAATATAACCACGTCTGGTACCAACCAGAATAGTTTCAGATAAGACCACGCTCAAATTTTAAATTCAAAAATATAAGTCAACAAACTACATCAGATAACGCGCGTGATCGCAATAGAAAATGGGCGCGGGCGCGCGAAATCTAGCTTGTTCAACCGCGCGGGCGCGCGATGTGTACTTTTAGCCTCTGCCTGCATATAGCGCGGGCGCGCGAGGAATACTTTGTCAAGCAGCGCGACCACGCTACTTCTGTCTGCTGCATACTGATGTCTGTTGCTGTTGCTTGTTGTTCGTCCTTCACCAATGCTCAGTTCCTTGTCAACACACATTCTATTTGTCAAGCCTTAGTTAGTCTCATACCTCATTGCCAATGCCAAATCATGTCATTTCCTGCATTTCCATACCATAGGAGTTCTAATTACGAATATTGTAAAATAAATGTAAAATGCAACTAAAAACATACTAAAGTCTACGTGAGATGAGCATAATTCTCGTGAATTGATAATCAATAAGTACCTTGCGCCGAGATCCTACCATTTTAGAGTTTTGGAATCGAGCCCACACGCCTAAGGCCGAGCGTGCTTTGTCTCGAGCAGTTTTAGCTATACGGGTAAAACTCATCTTCCTATTTAGCTTTTAGTAATATTCAATCGTAAATAAAATGATATAATTAACATATGTATACAAAATACATTACAGGGCCGATTTCAGAGGCTTCGGGACGAGCATATAGCTTAGATGGAGGCTATTAGGAGGGGTTCTGAGTCGTTAGATTCTGCCACCCCTCTTCCCGATATTGTATTAGATCGGGATGAGGAGCTGAGACTATGGGTCGCGTCTCAAGATCTCCCTACTAGCAGTACCGACAGATATCGAGTGTTAGGTCTACCGAGGATACCCACATATACACTTCCTGGAGGTAATATTTTTTATGTTTCACGAAATTATCCGAATTTATCACATTATATAAATTATTATTAGTAATTGAAATTGTATCTATTTATAGGCTCCAGCCAGCGTCAGCGTCAGCGTCCGAGAGCACATGTCGGACCATCTCATACGGGCGCTGGCTTGGATGACGATATCTTCCAGCGGCTGATAGGGGTCGTGTCGGTTAGGTTCTGTACTGATCCGGTCTTTCGGCGTCAGCAGTTGCCTTCTAGTTCTCGTCTTCACTAGCTTGCTCAGGATATTATAGCAGGGGCCTCCGCAGAGCGTATGGGATTACCGTGGGAGTAGTTCGACGCTTGGAGCGCCGAGATGCTCCGGATGGTGATTACCCTTTTAGAGGAGGGTTTTCGTCTGCCCCCGCCTACTCAGGTATTTTTATTATTTATGTTTTTTTCAATTAAGGCCAGCTTGTTAATTCTCACATATATATATATATATATATATATATATATATATATATATATATATATACAGACTAATGATTTATATTTTTTATTCTATCAATAGGGTGGCGATGGCGAGCAGGCGCACGACACTAATTTTCATATACCAGAGCAGCGTCGTTCACCTCCGCCCGATGATGATATTTTTATTAGTTTATAGTTCATTTGTATTCATGTTATTGTAGAACATTTGTATATATTGTAGTGTCTAATTGCGTCTGTATAAGTATTGTAGAACATTTGTATATATTGTAGTGTCTAATTGCGTCTGTATAAGTATTGTAAATTATATTTTATCATTTATGGAACATTAGCTTATATTTGTAATTGGTTAGCTCAGTAGTGTTGATGATAATGAGTTGAAGATTACGTTTTGGTGGATATTTGAATGTGAATGTATGTGAATGATAATGAGTTGAAGATTACGTTTTGGTGGATATTACGTTTTAGCACTACGTTGTATATTTGAATGTGAGATACAGGTTTATAGTACTGTGTATTGGGTTGTGACAGGTTACAAGTACATAAATGGGTTTAAACACTCGGAAACTGAACTTTTCAAATCTGCATTAAAAACAGTTAATTCCAACGGAATAAGGTATTTTCGACGAAATTCCGTCGGATTTAATAATTACCCATTTTTTAATAAATACCGGTATATTTTAATTTTCAGTAGAAAATAGGTTAATTTCGAGGGAATATATCCGTCAAAAATAAGGTATCTCCGACGAAAAAGTCGTCGGAGTTAATAATTAACAATTTTTAATAAATACCGATTTATTTTAATTTTCAGTCCAAAATAGGTTAATTATGAGGGAATATTTCCGTCGAAAATAAGGTATATTATACTCGACGGAAAGTTTCGTCCTACTTATTCAGTCGTAGATAGCTTATGTTTGACGAAATTCCGTCGGAGATAAATTCGTCGAAGATAAGATAGATCCGATGGAATTTGTGACGGATCTTATCTTCGACGTGCATATATACGATTGAATTTCCGATGGAATTTTCCGTCGGACATATCCTATTTCCGACTGAATAGGCTTAATTCCGAGGGAAAATTTCGTCGGAACTAAGCTTTTTTCTTGTAGTGTAAAAAGATTGAAGTTAATAATTTTTAATTTTAAAATCGTAGGGATTATAATATCATGTACAATATAGTATTAAATAATTTCACATTTTAAACTATTTTATAATCTCAAAATTAATAGTCCCAAACTCAAATTTAAAAACAAACAAAATACTTAAGATTAATAATATTATTTCAAGTGTAATCCTTGCAAATAAATATAGCCTTAGTTTTCAAATCCTTAGATGTTTATAAAATTCCTGCAATTTAGCCGAAATCCCCAATTTCAATAACACAACCTTAGCATGTATTTGTACAATGACATATTAGTTTTTTCAGTAATAGAAAAGGAAAAGTGTAAATAAAAATAAAATAAAATAACTAGTAACATACCACCACCATTCACCATCGAACCACTGCCATCATGATCATCCACTAACACAGGCAAACAATCCATCTCAGCCACCCTACATAAGGCATTAACATACATGTTTGGAACCTAATTTGATTCAAAAATTTAATTCATCAGGTCTTAGGCTCATTCATGAATATTAATCATTCACCTTAGCACTATTTATCCGATGTGAGACTCCAACTCACTTGTGATATCCTAACAATCTTCCTCACAAGTGGGTTCATCACATCAAGAGCTTCCCCTCACTTAAACACACTTCTTTTCAATCACCACACACCAATTCTTGACTATCTATTTTGGGTTCTTCTTCTTCATCGAGAGTTAACTTCCATCAAGAATTGAACATCTTCTTTTCAACCACACCACGGATCACAAATTCTTGGATAACCCATCAAGAATTCAACATTATCATCGAGAGCAGCTTAAGGGAAATACCAACCCTTCATCGAAAATTCACCACCATCGCGTGTCTTTTGAAGAGGTTGTCCGGGATTATTTTTTAATTTCCGAACCACCATCGCGTATCTTTTGAAGAGGTTCACTAGCCCGGAATAAAATTTCCGTAGCTCTCGTGCGTGTACACAAGGCACTAGCATACATGTTTGGAACCCAATTTGACCCAAAAATTTAAGTTATTAGGTCTTGGGCCCATTCATGTATATTAATCATTCACTCTTTTACTATTAATCCGATTTGGCCATGTGGGACTCCAACTTAATTTTGAAGTTTTCCAATTTATTTCTTTTAAGACATATTTTGTGATAGATGTTTTGCCTACAACTGTGTTTTGAATCATTTGAACACCCAGTAAAAGCTCATAATTATGTTGATCATTATCAACCTTATTTCCTACTCGAAGGCACAATTTGCTTTTCCTTAGTTTCACTTCCGTTATTATTGTACATTAGCTGGTCTTGATTTGTCACAAAACATAAACAGTCCTCATCCTCACTATTCCCAGAAATTAGAACATTCTTGGCATTTCACCAAACACACAATAGGCATTATCCAGAGTTTTCAACAGTGTAGCATGTTCGGGACTTAGCTGCGATATTTCTGCATCCAACAGCTTTCTCTCACTAAGTTTAGCTAAACTAATTGCAATGTAAATATAGGTTGGGCAGCAAGAACTTTACATTGGATTTCATCATTTAGACCATTAATGAAGTGACCCATCAGAAACTTTTCCCTTAATCCATAGATCCTTGTAGCTAATAATTGAAATTGTAACTCGTAATCAGCAACCGATGTGATTTGTACGAGCTTAGAGAATTGTGTGCCGATGTGATGTGACTAAATTGAATATGGGTTTGCAGCACTGTTGGGTCACCACCAGCAGTCCAGCATAGCTACGACAATCAATTTTAGTCCTCCTCCATTGTTCATCAGCTAGTTGGATCTGTAATCGATCCTGCCGTGTATCAGATTTGGGTTGAAAATGCTGATTTGCCCAAGTTACCATAAAAGCACAAAATTCCTTTGCAAATATGTCAAAACTTGCCATGATAGCATCAGGTTACGCCATTGGTCTCTCAAAGAAATCACCAATTTTTTTAGTCATGCTCAGGACGGATTTAGGAATTTTTTTCATTTTAACTAATTTTTTTGTTGAAATTAAATAAAAAAATTTAAACTAATCATAATAATATTTATAAATTACAATAAATATTCATAATCTAAATTTAAAAAGAAATTTCAAAAAAAAAATATTTAGATACAATTTAGAATTAAACTTACTACACTTACTTATAGTTCAATTTGAATGATTCCCCAAATGCTTAAAGCGTCAAACCAAATTTACTTTTTATATTCAAACAAACTCATGAATTAATTTCAACGTATAAACTAGTTTTGGTATCTTTTTATAAGTTTCAAATAAGCCTCAATGCATCTTGTTTTTTATTATTCTATTTTGTGGGGTTTATTTATGATAATTATTTTATTTGTCCTAAAAAAAGATAAAAATGAGAGTGGTAGTAAATCAGTACTCTTAAATTAATCTGTCCCTTAAATTTATTTCCTTACATATTTGCCTCTGCTCCTATACCTATAAAAAAATCCAGTAGAAAATAAAAAATAAAAAATAAAGAAAAAGGGAATAGAATAATTTAATTACAGAGGGATTGAAAATGTGGTTTAAAACTATTCATAATACGTCTAGAACAAAACTTTAGAAGTATGAATAGCTAATGGAAGGAAGCTGTTAACGCCAAGATCTTTAGTGACGTCCCAATCACGTAAGACGCCCTAATCCTGCACAGTAAACACAGTCAACACCAAAAGCTTGACGGCTGGACCGTCGGGGGATAGCTCAGGCGTGAGAGTCAGTACAGGTCGTTCAAGGTTTAACAATGGAGGATAAAATATCTGATGTCTCAAGAGAGAGAAAAAAATTTTGGGTTGTGTGTATGCGTACCTTTCCTTAGAGACTTCCTTTCTAGGTTATACTCCATTGCCTGGTTTACCGTGCCACCAACTCTTATCTGACATAGTTCCATATCCCTCACTGATCCTAACCGGATTCATGCAGGTTGTCACCTTTTTTCCACTGTGCATGCCGCCGGCCGGATAAAATCCCATCCACATTAATGATTTTCAGACTTTTGGTCAACATCCTTCCTTTTTCATCATTACAAGTCAAAGATAGAGATATTAAAATATCTAATGGCTCATCCCACTGACCCGACCCGATCTCGTAAGGATTTAACGGGAATAAGAGGGTGACTAGGCCCAATATCTTTAAGACTCAATAGAGAAAACCCAATGGATTAATCAAATAAGTAAGCCCAATCCACTCGGCCCAATACGTGAAATATCATGACCCAACATTGCCCCCTAGTTTTTTATCAAATAGGATATTTAATAGAAAACTATGAGTGGTCCATGACTTTATAGGATTTGATAGAATTGAAATAAGCCCAAACTGAAATTTACCAAAGCCCAAACGGTGGAGAGGTAAAGTAAAGAGACGAACTGAGACCGGAAGCTCGATTGAAAGGCCCAATCTGATAAATATCTGAAGCTTAACATGGACGCTTTCCATTCAACTTCCCCATCATTGCCAGAAATTAAATGTGTCGTCTTCGTAACTCGTGTAACCGTCAGTATAAAAAGTAATTTTTGCCCAAATTGACATTTTTACCTGTCAATTTGAATTTTGAACCCTTCCCTTCTCTCTCAAACTTCCTTCTCAGTTTTGCAAAATCTCAACAATGGCGACTCTAAACTCGAACCAGAACTCTCCCCTTCGTGTGACCCCTATCGCCACCATTCCTTCAAGCCCCAATCCTACTGAAGAAGCACCGAGCTCAAACCCCAAGACTGCCACCCCCAGCGGAACGTCTGTGCCTCCGAAACCCATGCCTAACCCCTCCGATTTCTTCAAAAACAAGGAACAATATCCCCATACCAACACACCCTCCATCATTTCTGAAACTGAGTTACGGAAAATTAAGGCTCATTATCACATCCCTGATACCCACCTGATAAGAGCCCCCGAATCTGAAGATAAGATGTACCAACGTCCAGACGGTTGGATGGCTGTTCGGGTGACTCTACTCGAAAAGGGGGTTAGGTTTCCTCTTCATGTCTTTCTGGTTACCCTCTTAGGGTTTATTGGGGTAGGGTTTGCCCAACTGGTGCCAAACTCCTACATTCACATTTTGGCTTTTATCGCATTCTGTCATGAATTAGGAATCGAACCCACTCTCGATTTCTTCTTTACTATATACAAGATTACCCAAACCAGGGAAAAGGGGTTCAAAGTTCTGGGTAAGCACGCCCATAAGACAGGTGAAAAATTCGAGAGGCGGTCTTTGATAAGTACTCTCTCTCGAGCAACAGAGGATGGCATGAGAGATGGTTTTTTGTTAAGGACCAGAGATCGCCTCTTTACCAAATTGGGCGACTGATGAAAAGATCTCTGCTGACTTTGGAGACATTCCCGAAGAACGTGTAGCCGACCTGATCGAACTTTTGAATAGTTTCCCAAAGGAGGAATGGCGACACGGTCTTCTTTCCAAACAGGCATGGCTGTATGATCATAAACGTAAGTATCAGACTTATTTTCGTGTATATTTCTGTGAAACCTTTGGTAATATTGGTTCTGATTTGTCGTTGCACAATCTTTGCAGTGTCCTTGGTTAGACCAACCCCTTCAAAGGTGAAAGAATTTGAGAATTTTTTTGGCTGGGAAGGTTACAGATGTTGATGAAGAGTTTCCCCAAGGAGAGTCTCTTCAGGCTAATCTCCCCGCCACTGAAACACCCATCGTTAATCCTCCGATTAATGAATCACAAGTTGAAGAGTCCATTATTCCTGAAGAACCCCTCAAATCTCGACGACGAAAAAGGGCCGCTAAGAAATCTAAATCCATCCGCCGAGACACGGACCCTGAAACAGAGCCAGAAACGAACCCAGAAGCAATCCCCGAAGCAAACCCTTCATCCAATCCCCCTCCTGTACCTCCTGAACCTGCCCCAATCAAGAGAAGTTTGTTTGACATACCTTCACACGAACGGGCGAAAGTCCTTCGTGTTAAAAAGTTGAGGACGAAGATTACTCCCTTGACAGTGGAGGAACTTCGAGTTCCCCCATCTTCGACCAACGATCCTCCGGCCATTCCCGTGGAAACTCAAGTGCCAGGCGATGGCGAGCCAATCGAATCCATTCCTTCGTTCTCCCGCAAGAGAAAACAACCATCTGATAGTTATCCAGGTTCGTCCTCAGTTCCTTCACCAGTTTGCGAACCTAATCTTGCCCGATCGACCTCTCCGGAAAACATATATACGGATCCCTCACCAACTCGTGATCAATCTATGCCTTCTCCTCTGAGACAGTCGCCTTCTGAATTCCAGCGTGACGCTATGGCCCCTCCGACCATGTGGCCTCGGTTTAATGCCAACTTTCCCTTTCGACTGTTTGATGCCTTCGTTCTTGAGACCGACGACCATCGCTTTGGTAACAGTTCGAACATGGATCTGCTTAAGGAAGGCATGAGCTATCTGGCAAAGGTGAGTGGTTTTCTCTTTTAATTTCCGTGTTTATCTTCATACATAGATATCCGAAACTAATCAGATAATGTGGAATCACGTGCAGGCGAATGCTGTATTCGGACGTCTGGGTCCAAAGTCTGTTGGAGCTGAAGCCGAAGAAGAGGCAATAAAAAGGGAGAACACTATTTTGAAATCGGCTTTGGCTCGGGAAAGGACTCAACGTGAAGGTCTCCTTCACACTAATGAAGGCCTTCGGAATGAGTTGGCTCAGACTAAGGAGGAGGTGAAGGCATCCAGAGAGGAACTGAGGTTATCCAAAGCTAACCACGAAGAGATCGTCAAGATAAATGCTGACATGGTGCAGCGGAATGAGTTAAGGATGAAGAAAGTTGAGGAGTTGAAGGCCAGCAACAAGATCCTGGCTAAGTCGATCGGAAAATTAGAGTCACAAGATATTCTTCATCTGAAAAGGCGTCAGAAGCTTGAGGAGGAGATCAGGGAACTTCGGGCTCTTCGGGATTTAGGACCTCCCTTGACCGAGGATCTTCGTAAGCAGGTTTGCGAGGAGTATCGGCGATCAGATGAAATCAGCTCCGAAATCATGAAGATCCATTCTGAAAGTTATGAGCTTTGTCGAAGTCGCGGTAAAGAGAAGTTGATTGCAGTCAATGTAGATCCGTCCCTGTTAGACTCATCAGAAGAAGAGGATAATGCATGATGATGTCATTGCTTTATTCTGACTTTTCCAGCTTTATGTGAACATTATTTATTTTTCTTGGGGTTATTTTTAAGAACTTCATCACAAAAAGATTTTAGTTTTATGCAGTGGTTTAATATTATGGTTTCTGTTTGCTTCGTTTCTTGTCAATTACTCAACATCAATTAATCTGTATGATCTTAACTTAGATAGTAAATCAGATAAGGCATATAACAGTTAAGTTAAAGAATGAAATAAACTGAATTAAATGAACTGAAACCGAATTCAACACTTGCGTAAAACAAAGTGATGTATGTTTGTCATTACCAAAGTATGAGATCGGTCATGTGTAAGGTGAATTCGGCTAATCCTCTTTGCACCATCAAGATCCTGCCTACCGCTCGAGGTAGAACGGTGTGAACTTATTGCCAAATAGGAAGAACATCAATCGTGAAAAGGTGAATTTTATTGATTTTAAACAACCATATACAGACTTCTGGCTAACTGACTCGATCTCTACTGAAAATATTTTCGAAGTCTGCCAGCGTGCCACGTGTTCTTTATTTCGGATCCATCCAATGCCTTCAGTCGGTACGTCCCGGGCTTTGGTACTTCAGTTACTTCATATGGTCCTTCCCAATTCGGCATTAGCTTCCCCGTGTTCTGTGGTGTAGATGCTTCGGCTTCTCTGAGGACGAAGTTTCCTACCTCAAACCTTCGGAGCTTTACCCCTTTGTTGTAATGCTTGGCAACTCTCCTCTGGTAGGCTGCTAATTTGATTAAATCCACTTCTCTGACTTCTTCTAACAGATCCAAGTTGGCTTTCAGTCCTTCGTCATTGTAGATCTCTTTGAATTGACTAACGCGGAGACTTGGAGATCTAATTTCGACTGGGACTAAGACATCAGTACCATAGGCCAGTCTGAAAGGGGAATCTCATGTTGTTGTCCTCGGTGTAGTCCTGTAAGACCATAATACACTGAGTAGCTCTTCCAGCCATCTTCCTTTGGCCTCGTCCAATCTGTGCTTGATCCCGTTCAGAAGTGTTCTGTTAGTTACCTCGACCTGTCCATTTGATTGTGGGTGGGCCACCGAAGTCTTCCTGTGCTGGACCCCTAATTCTTTCAGAAATCCTTCAAATTTCGATCCTACAAACTGGCGTCCGTTGTCTGATATCACCACTTTAGGAATTCCGAAGCGAAACACTACGGATTCTTTCATAAACTTCAGACACTCCTGTTCTGTTATCAGCCGAAGTGGTTTCGCCTCTACCCATTTGGTCATGTAATCAATAGCAACTATAACAAAACTGACATGCCCTTTAGCTTTTGGTAATGGCCCCAGTATATCAACCTCCCAGACAGCGAAGGGTATAGGAGATAAGATCGAGTATAGCTCTTCTGGTGGCTGATGTGGGATCGGACTATTGAGCTGACACTTGTCACACTTCTTCACATACTCAGTAGCTTCCTTGAAGATCGTTGGCCAGTAGTACCCCTGCCGAAGAACTTTGTATGCCAGTGATTTAGCAGCCATGTGATCGCCGCAGATGCCTTCATGAACCTCCCGAAGGGTATACTCTGCTTCAGACAGAACCAAACACTTCAATAATGGTGACAAAAATGCCCTTCGATAAAGATCCCCATCAATAAGGACGAAGTTCGCACTCTTATACTTGACCTTCTTCGCGAGCATCTGATCCGAAGGAAGGACGCCATCTGCCAAATATTCGATGTAGGGAGTCATCCAACAGTTAGATCTCTCAATGCACATTACTGCTTCGTGTTGGATACTCGGGTGCTGCAAGACCTCCAAATAGACTGACCCATTAAAAATAGCAGCGTCTGTGGTGGCTAACTTCGATAATGCATCGGCGATAGAATTGTCGTTACGCTCGATGCCCTGAAACTCATAAGAGACAAAGTGTTGAAGTCGGTCTTTCAACTCCGCCAAATATTTGATCATCCTTGTCCCACGAGCCTCATAATCTCCCGATAACTGCTTGACGACCAACTGAGAGTCACTGTAAATAATCAACTTCTGTACTTCTAGACTCTTCGCCAGCCGAACTCCCGCCAACACTGCTTCATATTCGGCCTCGTTGTTTGTAGCCTTAAATCCGAATCTAATGGCTTGTTGTACCTTGAATCCCTCCGGACTTGTCAAGATAATCCCTACTCCACTGACATTCACCGTAGAAGACCCATCCATATACAGCGTCCATGCGTTCTGACCGTGCTGAAGAACTGCAACTGCTCGATCAGATGTCTCAGCTTCTGGCAACTCAGCATCTGCTTCGGTGAATGAACATTCCACCATAAAATCGGCCAAAGCTTGACCCTTGATAGCGGCTCGGGGATGATACTCAATGAAAAACTGGGACAATTCCATGGTCCATGCTGCTAACCTCCCCGAAACTTCTGGCTTACCCATTACCTTCTTCAGTGGTTGATCCGTGTAGACGATCAGGAGCCTGCCTTGAAAATATTGCCGAAACTTTCGGCTAGCAATTACTAAAGCAAAAGCAGATTTTTCAATATTTGGATACCTGATTTCAGCATCTCTTAGGACATGGCTGACATAATAGACCGGATGCTGCTTTTCACTGACCTCCCGAACCAGCACCGCTCCAACCGCTAACGAACTCGCCGCAAGGTACAAATACAAGGTCTCTGTTGGGGTAGGCTTCACCAATAGGGGAGCAGAAGACAGATAGGTCTTTATGCCTTGGAAGGCATCTTCACACTCCAAAGTCCATTGGAATGTCTTTGCGTTCTTCGGTCCCTTCAGTGTGTTGAAGAATGGTAAGCATCTCTCTGCAGATTTGGACATGAACCTCCTTAAAGCTGCAATCCTACCGGTCAGACGTTGAACGTCTTTGAACGACTGAGGAGTCTTCATGTCTAGAATAGCCTGGATCTTCTCCAGATTGGCTTCAATGCCCCTCTGACTGACCAGATAACCCAGGAATTTCCCTGCACCGAGTCCGAAGGTACACTTTGTAGGATTGAGCCTCAACTTACGATGGCGGACTGTCTGAAAGCATTCCTCCAGATCATCTAAATGTTTCTGAGTCGTCGTGCTCTTCATGATCATATCATCTACATACACCTCTATGTTCCTTCCCAGCTGCTTCTGGAAGACAAAATTCATCATTCTCTGGTAGGTGCTCCAGCATTAATCAGGCTGAAGGTCATCTTCTTATAGGCGTACACCGAACGGTGTGTGATGAATGATGTCTTTGGAATGTCCTCATCGCACATGAAAATTTGGTGATAACCTGAAAAAGCATCCATAAAGCTTAGTAGTGCATACCCCGAAGTCGCATCAATAAGTTGGTCAATATGGGGTAAGGGATAGAAGTCCTTCGGACAAGCTTTATTCAGGTCGGTGTAGTCGATGCAAACCCGCCATTTCCCATTCTGCTTCTGTACCAACACTACATTTGCCATCCACTCTAGATAGTCTATCTCGAAGATGAAGTTAGCAGCTATCAGCTTCGCGATCTCTTCATCAATGATCCTTTGTCGTTCAGGTGCAAAGATCCGTCTTTTCTGTCGAACTGGCTTCTTTGATGGATCTACATCCAGCCGATGCTCGGCAATCTTTCGACTGATCCCGGGCATGTCCTGTGGCTCCCATGCAAAGATGTCTGCATAACAGCGAAGAAGTTCCATAAGGTTTGTCCGAAGAGGCTCCGGCAAGCCCGAACCAATCTTCACGATTTTGTCCTTCTTCCCAAGAACCAGCTCGATCTCCTCTGTATCTCCTATGGGAATAACCAACGGCTCCGAACTGCTTTCAGTAAAGGGTTCGATCTCGATTGTCATGGTTTGTTTCTGCTTGCTGACCCCTACTCCTGAGGAAATAACAGCATTCCGATAACAGCGTCGAGCCAGATCCAAATCCCCTGCCACCTCTCCCACTCCATGTGCCGTAGGGAACTTGATTTTAAAATGAGGGATGGAAGTCACTGCTTGGAGAGCCATCAAGGTAGGTCTTCCCAGTATGGCGTTGTAAGCCGAATCTACATGCACAACATAAAATTTACATGTTATTTCTACCTGCTGAGGAGCTGTGCCGAAGACTACTAGGAGTTCAATAGTGCCTGCAACCCTGACTGGATCGTTGCTAAAATCGTACAAAGGAGCCTCCTGCCCAACCTCCATCTTTCGTCCCTCGAGATGCATCCTATGATAAGCATGGGCATACAGAATGTCCACCGAAGACCCGTTGTTTATCATCATTCGTTTCACATCCATCGTACCCACTTGTGTAGTGATCACCAATGCTCCTTCATGTGGGTCAATGGGCTCCGAAGGATAATCTGCATCGGTAAAGGATATAACAGTTCCTTGAAATGCCCTGTCGGCCTTCGGGGGAACACTCGCCACAGACATGACCGAATCTAGATATCCTCTCCTTTTCTTCCCTGCTATCTTCCCGGACGTCCCGCCGGTTATGACATCAACGACGTGCCTCGGTGGTGGTATTGGAGCAGTTTGAGTGGGTGGAACCACTTGAACCGTCTGAACAGTACGGTCGACATTCTGTTGATCTTGTCGATCCCTCCCGGCCACATATTGAATTAGCAAACCGCTCTGAATTTTCTTTTCCACAAAATCCTTCAGGTTGCAACACTCGTTAGTATCATGGCCTGCAGCTTGATGATAGCCACAATACTTCCGAGAGTTGCCTTGCCCTGTCCTATAATTGTCACGCGACGGCTCGAAGAATGGTTGGTCTCTGATCTGGTCCAAAATCACCGACCTGTCTGTGTTCAGTTTGGTATACACCTTATTCACCTTCGAGGCAGAAGCAGGTGGACGGCTATTTCCTTGTCGTCATGAGCTATTATACTTCTTCAAATTGCTTTCTGACTGATCATTATACCCACCCCCCCCCCCGTCTTCTTCTGATCACTTTGGGCCTTAGGAATATCTGCCTCCTTCATTTGATCCGAAGAGGGACGCTTCAGGCTATTCATAGCCTCCTCCACAACAATATAACCTTCTGCCTTGTCGAACGCCTCTACCAGGCTCTTCGGATGATTGAACATCAACTTCTTTACTAACTTCTCGGACTTTACCAGGTCCAAACCATTTTGAAACAATCCCACAACTTGGAGATCATTCAAATCTGACACCTGACCGACGGCTTCTCGGAACCTCTTCACATACTGACCCAACGACTCATTGGTGTACTGTCTGACCTGTGCCAAAGAACCTGTAGGCTTCCCTCTTCTTCGGTTACTCCCAAAACGAGCGTGGAATTTGTCGCAGAGCTCGGACCATGATGAAATTGAATCTGCAGGCAGAGTCCATATCCACTGTCTCGCATCTTTTCTCAACGTCGTAACAAACATGTGACATTTAGCAGCATCAGTAAAATCGTAGTAAACCATTAATCGGTCAAATGCTTGGCTATGGTCATAAGGATCTCCCGAACCATCGTAACTTTCTACGCGAGGCAACTTCTTGGTGGTGTCTTCCTTCACCCTAAGAATATCCGAGGAAAATGGGGATGCTTTCTTTCCCGGAGTATCCTTCACCTGTTGGACCTCGGCTAACTGCTTCTGGAGCGTCTTCAGCTCTTTTACCAGATACTCTACTCCTTCTGGTTGTGATGAGATTTCTTTCTCCGATGACTCCCTCCTTTTTTGAGCAGATCGATCTTTAGCCACAATACCCCCAATCTTCGAAGGACTTTTATGATGACGGTCTCCAGAGCGAAGTACCCTAGGTGGACTTTCGGGTGTGCAGCCCCTAGATCTGCTTCGTCTCAGGGTCCGGTAACTATGGTGAGAATGCGCAACAACAAGCGCCCTCTTCGTGTTCTCGGGAGTGCGATCTCGGGATCGTCCTTTCCGTTCACTTCGACTCTGTTATCTAGATTCGGCAGGATGCTACATCTGCTTCGACCTCCGAGGAGTAGGGCTTCTTGATCTTTTCCTTTCTCGATGTTGGCCCCAAGACCACCGCTTCGAATGAGCAGGTTCCTTCCCACTCCTATGTCCTCGTTCTTCGAACTGAACATAACTGGACTCCTCATCTCTCAACTCTGCTATTCGGGCCATTTGCTCAGCTATATCCTGTCGTTGCTTTATGAGTGCCTCCATGGCTCTATCGGTTTCGTCTGCCATCTTAGCCAGTCGGGAGGCTTTTTCATCTTCTTTTCGCTTCAGGCCGCGACTGAACTCTTTTTCTGCTGTGAAAACTAGCTTTCTCTTGGCCTTGCCCACAGCCCTGGGACGAGAATCTCCATGTGAACGTTTGGACGATGTGCTAGCATGAACACTGAATGTAGGTCCCAAACGATCTTTAGCAGAAACTCGTGGTGGTGAATCACCGACAGTCATTGGTTGTCCTTCAGGTGTATATGCTCTACTCTTCCCCATCTTTGAAAACGTAGAACAAATAAATATTTGTGATTGAAAGCTCTTGAACACTAGAACTCAGCCCTCCTTCTAGCGCCAATGTTAACGCCAAGATCTTTGGTGACGTCCCAATCACGTAAAACGCCCTAATCCTGCACAGTAAACACAGTCAACACCAAAAGCTTGACGGCTGGACCGTCGGGGGATAGCTCCAGCGTGAGAGTCAGTACAGGCCGTTCAAGGTTTAACAATGGAGGATAAAATATCTGGTGTCTCAAGAGAGATAAAAAAAAATTTGGGTTGTGTGTATGCGTACCTTTCCTTAGAGACTTCCTTTCTAGGTTATACTCCCTTGCCTGGTTTACCGTGCCATCAACTCTTATCTGACACAGTTCCCTATCCCTCACTGATCCCAGCCGGATTCATGCAGGTTGTCACCTTTTTTCCACTGTGCATGCCGCCGGCCGGATAAAATCTCATCCACATTAATGATTTTCAGACTTTTGGTCAATAACCTTCCTTTTTCATCATTATAAGTCAAAGATAGAGATATTAAAATATCTAATGGGTCATCCCACTGACCCGACCCGATCTCGTAAGGATTTAACGGGAATAAGAGGGTGACTAGGCCCAATATCTTTAAGACTCAATAGAGAAAATCCAATGGATTAATCAACTAAGTAAGCCCAATCCACTCGGCCCAATACGTGAAATATCATGACCCAACAGAAGCAATTTCAGATATATCCACAATTAAAAATGCTTTAATTGATTTACCTAATGAATCCCAGCCTTTCATCCTTATTTTAATCCTAGCCCTCTAATTTTCATCAACTAATTACAACTAAATTCATCCAATGCTCATCCTAGTTGCATTAGGAATATAATTCGTAACACAATACTGGTGGTGGTGGAAAAAGGAGTAGGATAATGTAGGTTGCAAAGAAGAATAATAATGAAAGACAATTTCATACTTCAAAATATGTGTTTAGTTCACACTTTTGTTCATTTCGTTATAGGGGATTCGTTTGAAATTAGAGGAATTTTACAAAGATTAAAGGATTTAAAACATATACGGAGCAAAAGTACAAAAAAAAAATAGTTCGAGCTGGACCAAACAAAAAATTGGCACATAATATAAGGACAACTGAAGAGATTATCCCAATTTACAACTATTTGCATCAAATTAAATAGCTTGAATTGTTTAAATGTTGTGTGATGGTTATTTATGAAAATAAACATCATGTTAAACATTTTTTAATGAAGAAAAGTCTCATAAAAAAAGAGGAAGAGAGCTTTGAAGGGGTTAGATTTTGCTCCAAAAATGATTTAGATTCTCCAAAATATTTTTTATTGCTTGTTCTCAAAAAAATATCATAATTGTTTTCCAATTTTTTTCTCTTATTCAGATACCTCAAAAATAAAACGTTCTATTTATAGGAAAAGTCAACGCAAGAGGCTAGCTCCTGACCTAATCGACAGCATAGGAGTAATTTTGTGGGCTCATTCAGACATTCACAGCGAAACGATGGTAACGAGCCTGCGCCCCGGCCGCAGCTATACAAGAAGAGGAAAAAGGTATTTACACCAACAAAATATTCAGTCTGCTGAGTGTGTTAGATAGGAGTTGATTCCTGGTACTGATTAACCAATCATAAACTCTGATTCAAGAACAATGAGAGTGACGGCCACCATCAAAAGAGCCCATATAAGTCTTCAACAATACTATATTATCAGCTGAACTTTCCATTTGAAAGCCGCAAACAATCATTTCAGTTTAGAATGTAAAAATGTTTGATTAAGAACCTGCAACAACAATCAACAGAAATGTCTGGAGACTAAGAATATTTCAAATTTCAACATTAAAAGAAAGTCCATGCATCATGCTGACAAAAAATAATTGCAGATTGTAACGAACTGATGACTTCAGTTGATACAAGCTTCCTTTATTGCAGATCAACAGTAAAGCAAGTGCAAAAAATGGAAGAATAGAAAGAAGAGTCAGAGAAAGAGAGAATAATTAAGGGAGAGATTAGACAGATTCATAGATACTTGAGAGAAAGCAATAACAATTTCATTACCTAGCTCTCAATAGCATAATTCAGTACATATATGATGACCCATGTGAATCTAGATTGGAAATTAAGCAAGGCACCAACCATGTGACTATGTAACCGACTACCAGCTGGACCAACATGCTGAAAGAAATGAAAATAAAAATGAAAAGACTACTCTATCCTTGTTTAATACTTTTGAGTAATCAATTGCCCTTATCTAACAGATTTAACTTTCTTACAATCCACCTCCCATAAAAAGAACCTTGTCCTCAAAGTAGCAGGTGAGGAAACTTCTTATGGAACTCTTCCCAATCCTCCCAAGTGGCTTCCTCAGGCAAAGTGTTGGACCATTGCACAAGCACTTCAACTGCTGCTGCATTATTTTTCTTAACTAACTTCCTATCTATGATATCTGTTGGCTCTACCAGAAATTGTCCATGTTCATCCAACTGAGGCAAAACTGCAGAGCTAGTGCATTTGGAACCAATTTTCTTCTTTAAAAGTGACACATGAAATACAGGATGAACCCTAGCATGTGATGGTAACTGAAGTCTATAAGCCACCTTTCCCACCTTCTCTGTAATCTGATATGGTCCAAAATACTTGGGAAGCAGTTTGCCAAATTTATTCTGAGTAATAGTTGATTGCTTATAAGGTTTAACCCTTAGATATACCCAATCACCCACCTAAAAGATCCTTTCACTTCTGGATTTGTCAGCATAAGTTTTCATCAAAGATTGTGCTTTTGTCAGATTTTGCTTGAGTAATTGCAACTGCAGAGTTCTGTCCTTACAGAAAGCCTTAACAACTGGATCCTTCACTTGACCATACTGATGGAGATTAAGATGGGGAGGTTTATACCCATACAAATCTTCAAAATGGGTTACTTTTAGTCCACTGTGGTAATGGGAATTGTACCAGAATTCTGCTAAGGGTAACCAAGTAGACCAGTTGCTAGGTCTGTTAGCAGTCATGCATCTCAAGTAACATTCTAGCACCTGGTTTAACCTTTCAGTTTGGCCATCTGATTGGGGGTGATAGGCAGTGCTCAGATGGAGTTTAGTCCCTACTAATCTGAAAAGAGATTGCCAAAACATGCTTATAAAAATCTTGTCTCTGTCTGACACAATAGAAGAAGGAAATCCATGTAATTTATAGACTTACTCAATGTAAACCTAAGCCAAATCTGAGGCACAAAAAGGGTGGTGAAGGGGTATGAAATCCATTCCCATATAATTGTATACCCTTTTGATTTAGGTAATCCTTCTATGAAATCCATTGAAATATCCTCTCATGGCTTATTGGGAATCGGAAGGGGCTGTAACAAACCTGGAGAAGCAATGATCTCATACTTGTTTTGTTGGCAAATATCACACTCCTTAACAAACTGCATCACATCCTTTTTCATTAATGGCCAATAAAATTATTTACTTATTCTTTCATTAGTTCTTGTAATTCCAGAATGCCCCCCAATAGGAGACTCATGAAATTCTGCTAACAATTTAGCCCTTAGAGTAGCATTAGATCCCACCACTAATTTGTTGTCAAACTTTAGTCTGCCATTAAAGAAGGAATACCCAGGAACTGAGTGAGGGTCCAACTAAAGCTGAGCAATTAAATCCTTTAGCTCTTGGTCTGCTTCCCAAGTGTGAGCTAATTCCATAATCCACTGGGGAATACAAGTAGAGAGGGCTAAGCAACTAAACTCTTGTTCAGTGATCTGCAGTTGTCTGGATAAGGAATCTGCTGCCTTGTTTTCTTTTCCTTTCTTGTATACAATCTCATAATCTAAACCCATCAACTTAGTGATCCATTTCTGCTGATTGGTGGTTGTAATTCTTTGGTCAAGAAGATATTTTAGGCTGTGATGATCAGTCTTAATTAACACTTTGTTTCCCAAAAGGTAATGCCTCCATTTATTTAACAGCATAAACAACAGACATGAGCTCTTTCTCATAGGTAGACCACCCTAAATGTTTTGGTGAAATAGCTTTGCTCAGGAAGGCAATAGGTTGCCCCTGCTGCATTAAAACTGCTCCCAAACCAAAATAAGATGCATCAGTTTCCAAAATAAATGGTAGACTGAAATTGGGCATGGCTAAGACTGGTGCTTTGGTCATAGCATCCTTCAAAGCTAGAAATGCAGCAGTAGCCTCTTCATTCCACAAGAAATTATTCTTCTTCAATAATTCAGTAACAGGTTTGCTAATGAGGCCATAATTCCTGACAAACTTCCTGTAGTATCCCGTTAACCCCAAAAAACCTCTTAGGCTTTTAATATTCCGAGGTAAGGGTCAATCCTTCATACAACTAATCTTGTATGGATCAGTAGAAACTCCACTAGCATTGATGATATGTCCAAGGTAGTGAACTTGTTCAGTGCCAAACAAACATTTACTTTTTTTGGCATATAGAGTATGATCTTTAAGGAGCTGTAATGTCAGTTGTAGGTGTTTAAGGTGTTCCTCATAACTGGGGCTATACACTAATACGTCATCAAAGAAGACCAGGATGAACTTTCTAAGATAAGGTTTAAAAATGTGGTTCATTAGAGACTGAAAAGTAGCAGGGGCATTAGTAAGCCCAAAGGGCATTACTAAAAACTCAAAATGCCCTGTGTGTTTTAAATGCAGTTTTAGGAACATCAGGTGGGTGTACCTTAATCTGCTGATAGCCAGACCTCAGGTCTAGTTTTGAATACCACCTCGAACCATGCAATTCATCCAAGAGTTCATCAATAGTTGGTATGGGAAACTTATCTTTGACTGTCATCTTATTTAGGGATCTATACTCTACACACATCCTCCATGTGTCATCTTGTTTCTTCACCAACAAAACTGGAAATGCATAGGGGCTATTGTTGGGTTGTATTAAACCAGAAGATAACATATCATTCACAATTTTTTCTATTTCTTCTTTTTGCATATGGGGGTACCTATAAGGCCTGAGGTTGACAGGTTGGCTTCCCTCCTTTAAATTAATGTGATGATTTTGAACTCTATCTGGGGGCAGTTCATGTGGTTCCAAAAAAACCTGTGTACTTTTGCAGCAGATTATCCAGTTGTGAACAAGAACTATCTTCTTTCTCAATTACTTCCTCTTTATGTCTGTTAGTTTGGTCATTTGATGGGTCTGATGGACTGGGACTTGCTCCAAAAAGATAGCCAAAATAACCATGAATTGCTGTGTTTAAGGCTTGTTGGAATTCCCCAGAAGTCATCAACTGCACTGTAGGGTTAACTAAATACGTCTCCCCCTTGAGTACAATAGTCTTGTTATCCTTAACAAAAGTTAATTGAAGCATGTTGAAATCTAGAGTGACTGGGTTGAAATTCTTGAGCCATTGCACTCCCAGGATTGCATCTATCCCACCTAGAGGAAGAACTCTGAAATCAGTAGCAAATTCTTCCCCCTGAGATGCCCAAGAAAGGTGGTTGCACTCTTGTAGGCTAGTTACTCTAAAACCATCAGCCACTGATACAAACAATGGTTTGGTGTTCTGTGTAATTGCCCTGATCCTCTTAGCAGCTTGAGGGTCTAAGAAATTTTTGGTACTCCCACTGTCAATGAGTATTCTAAGTTGTTTCCCATTAGCCATTCCCAAAATTCTGATGGTGTTATTCACTTGGTGTCCTGATAGAGCATGAAGGGTTATATGAGCCTCGTGAATCTTGCAGTCCTGATCTCCTTCTAAGGTCTCCATTTTACCACAATCTTCCAACTCTTCTTCCATGTCACAGTCCCCATCAGAGGGTATCATCAAAAATAAGTGGGGCTTCTTGCACTGATGACCTACAGTGTAAGGTTCATCACAGGAATAACACAGTTTCTTCCTTCTCTTTTCTGCAATTTGCTCCCTAGTTAAGCTTCTGATTGGCAGATTTTTGTCCATCTCCAGGTTTGTTCCAGTGAGGCCAGCCACAACATTACCAGTCATTACAGCTCTACTATTTAAGGATGATCCAACCTTTGTCTGATGACTGGGGATTCCAAGTCTTAATCCCATTTGGCTTCTCCTTACCCATGCCTCCAATTTGGCCTCCTCCACTCTAGCCATTCTAATAAGTTCCTTAAGGATGGAAATTTTTAACTCCTGATTTCCCAACCTTATTTCCTCCTTCAATCCCCCCAGAAAACAATCCATGAAGAAAGCTTCATTCCAAGAAGGATTTGAGTAAGGTCCAACCCTTTAGTTCCTCGAATCTCTTTCTGTAGTCATCCACTGAGCCGCACTGCTGTAAATTTTTCAGTTTACCTATGGGGTTTATATGAGTTTCAAGGCTAAACCTAGCCACTACCTCTTCTATGAACCCATTCCAAGTTACTTCAGCCACCAAGAACAAAACCTGCATACCACTCTTCAACCTCTCCTTCCAAATTAATAGTGGCTAAATGAAGTTTGTGATTACCAGCCACTGAATGATAAGAAAAAAGTTTATTGCATTTTCTAATCCAATTTCAAGGATTACTTCCATCAAATTTGGGAAATTCAAATTTGATGGATTTGAATATTCCTCCAGTACCTTTATCCTCAGAACTCAAAGTCTCAAAATTCCCCAAAATTGAGCCCATTGAATTTTCTAAATTACCTGTTTGATTTGATGGATTTGGTAACCTTGCTGCAAGCAGTGCTTCAAAACCCTTCATCATTTGCTCCATCTTCTTATTGAGTCTATCCTCGAGATCCAGCTTCAGACAACTGACAGATTCATTTAGCTGGGTCTGCAACTGCTGAAGGGAGTTGGCTTGATCACTAACGCAGCCTTCCAAATTAGTGATTCATTGGGTATTATTAGCCATGGTTGGGATCGATAGTGGCTTTGATACCAATTTGTAACGAACTGATGACTTCAGTTGATACAAGCTTCCTTTACTGCAGCTCAACAGTAAAGAAAGTGCAAAAAATGGAAGAATAGAAAGAAGAGTCAGAGAAAGAGAGAAGAATTAGGGGAGAGATTAGACATATTCAGAGATACTTGAGAGACAAAGCAATAACAATTTCATTACCTAGCTCTCAATAGCTGAATTCAGTACATATATGAAGACCCATGTGAATCTAGATTGGAAATTAAGCAAAGCACCAACCATGTGACTATGTAACCGACTACCAGCTGGACCAACATGCTGAAAGAAATGAAAATAAAAATGAAGAGACTACTCTATCCTTGTTTAATACTTTTGAGTACTCAATTGCCCTTATCTAACAGATTTAACTTTCTTACACAGATTTTTAAAGGTAAGATCCCTTATAATTTCATAAAAGTATACACAGCAATTTCAATATTTTTAAGAGCATGATAAATGGAAAAATTATGTAGCAAGCAAAACCAGTTTGGTCAAATATCAGAGGCAACACTGGCTAAAGTTTTCAGCAAAGGACCTGGTGGGATATGGTGTTCTTGAAACAAATTCAAGTGAAAATATATACGACTATGCTCTAAAACTGAGTAAGCTTCCCTGGATCTAATGGACTTCTAACCAATAATACATACTTGTGTGAAATATAAACTTGATTGGGAGCTATGCATATATGCATATATGATTCAAGTCAAATCACAAATAGTGCAGGCATATAGTTCAGTAGAGGCTGGGCTAATGAATTGTCTTGTGTTAGAATATAGTGTGCTTATGAATTACACATAATGCGTATAGCTTATGACTAAAGCTTATAGCTTATGACTTGCAGACAGTGTAAATTTAATACCACACATGAGATTAAAGGTATTATAAGAGTATAAATAGACCAATCCGATACATAATTATTGCAAATGAACATGGCCTAATAATCAAAAGAGATCACCAAAAAGCTACATGGTAGCGAATTTAAAATTCAAGGCCAGGTTGTTAATTTCACTACGCACTTCAATCATAGTGTATTTCCATAGGTACAATACTTGGTGCTTGTTAGTCTACCAACTTATGGGGTGCATTTGGAAGTCCAAATGCACATTAAAATCTTGTTCGTCTGAAATTAACTTATTCCAAACGCAACTTATTTAATTGAAAACGCAACGTTTGAGCTCAAATGTGGTGCATTTAAACCTCCAAACGCACTAAACACTATCGATGCAATCACTATAAACGTTGGTAAGCGAACAAACCCTTGGTTCCAAAATTAAGTTAAAGGGCAGGTGATTGAAAAATAAGCTTGGAGTTATGCACATAACTTTTAAAGTCCTTTTATAAAAGGTACATTCATCTAGTTCATTAGGCAGTGTTATAATGCATGTAGTACTGGATAAGTGCTTCGTGTTAACAGGATACATGTGAGTTAATAGATGGCTTAGGAATTACATATAATGGTTATATTTTATTTTATTTTTTCCAGATTAGGAACAAGAACTCCATCCAACCCTAACATAGCCTTTAGAAATGCTTTGGTACAGCCCTTAAGTGGAAATAAAGACAACAAGGAGCACATAAGTCATAAAATAGAGCCAGTCGCCAATACTTTTCTTGTTCTTGAGCCTTCATTTCTATTCTTTTGGCATAATGAAGTGTTTCCGGGTTCAATAGTGTCCTCTTTTGATGCAAGTGCATCAGGAACCTAACTATATATTTTTGGAGGACTCCTTGGACAAAGGAGGTTGACTTTTGGTTTGAGCTTGCACTGGTATGATATCATACCCCTCGCAGCTTCATATGCATCATGTGTGCATGGGGTCTTCCCCCAGTTGAAAGGCTTTTCCTGAGGACTTCGTACGGGAAATCATTCCTCAGGAGCTTTTGGTGATGCATATTTACCCATAAATAACTTAAAATTCGTTCACGACCATAATTTTTTCAAGAGCTCTAGAAAAACTTAGCCAAAGATACCTGATTAGCACGCAACATTTCCTTATAAGAAGCTCACACCAATTGCAGTCAGAACTGAAGCTAACATGCCATTGGAGTTGGAGGCAAGGCACTGCTTGGATCTGCATTTTGGGATGCAAAAGATGTTGATACCGTCCAACCCTTTTTTAACTCATCATGTAACGAATATAGTCGTTCGATAAGTGAAATCCTTTACATTTCACTAATGGGTCTGGCCACAAAAACTCTTTATCTTCCGAGTATATCTTGCAAAAAGGTCTTTCTTAAATTCAGAGAGAAAGTCTCTTTTGAAAGCGATTGATAAAGACATCTATCAAATGCTTGACTGATACCATACACCAATGGAAAGCGCCGCAAGTAAAATTACCCCCGTTCCCTTTCCTCTTTCGTTAAGTAGACTTGTCAACGGTGGTAGGTTCACGATTCCGTTATTGTCCAATTCCTTTTATATCAAGCCTTTTCAAGGATATCAATGAAGCAAACTAGTGGAAAAGAAAGTGATCGAGCTATGACAGTACACCGAGCTTCAATTCGAGATGGAACAACGTCCTGATTTCCATGACCTGTGGAATAAGAGAATATAGCTTTGTCATTCAATTCTTGTGGGCAAAGACATCCTTCTTTGTATCATTTCTCCACATTTTGCCCTTTTCTGATCTTATTCTCTTCTGGGCTCTCGCCCTCCTCCCATCCGCGAAGCTGAGGCGGGAGAAAAATTGCTTGGTGATGGAAGCACTTAGACAAATGTTAACAAGGTAGGTAAAGGGTGTAGTGTTAGAGGGCTTCAGAATCGAGGACAGAGGGGGAATCCGGTGGTACATCTCGCTGTTATTTGCATATGAAAAAGGATTAGAGTAATTCGTATAGTCTTTACTTCACAGAAGGTTAAATACTAATGACATCTAGGCGAAGGCCGTACAAAGCTTAATCTCCCAACATATCTATGATCGGTTCATTCTATAAGGAGTTTCACGTTATGGTGTTTTATTTTTTGGTTTGATGGAGTGTTGGGTTTTTTTCTTATTTGGGGATACAGTGGCAATAAGGATGGAAATACCTTGTGAAATGCATGTTTTTGTAATATTATGGGGTGCACAGACAGAGCAGAAGGCTAGCTTTTCACATACCGTTCTATGAATTTTCACATGCTATGGGATAAAGTTTCTTTTCAAGTGCACTTCAATGATGAATCTTTCCACAATGTTTTTGCCTGACTTGCACAGAGATTGGTTAAATGTGATGGCCTTCCTTGTTATTTCTTTTTGTGGACAGGTGGACTCTCTCCCTGTCCATGGTTGCATTTTATATTCTTTCTTTCTCTTTAATAAAATATTCTTCTTTTATCTTAAGAACAATAATAATATCTAAAATTAATAATATGGCATTAATAATTTCTGCAATGGTACCAATCCCAAAAATTAAATTTAAAAAAAAGAAGCCAATATTTTCAATTCAGGTGAAGTATAAAAATTTTAAAACGTATATAAACCGTGATGTAAAGGCAATAACAAATGTCGCTGATGCAAAAATAACATTTTCCTTCTGTATTTATGATTATCAGAAGCAATGCAGATGAAAAAATAGAACATTTCAATAAGTGAAATGGAACAACAATTTAATACCTGATTTCACATCATCAACCCGGCAAGAGTTTACAGCCCTTCGATTTTAATTTGGATTCTAGGCCAAAAAATTTCAGTCCAGAAAGCACCAAGTCTGCTGTCTTCTTCTTCATGTGGTCAACAAGTATCTCATCATAAACTATCAAATTGGGTTCAGTTAAAAGTTTACAATCTCTCATATGGGCAAAGACTTTCCTTGCCTCATCTATTGTTCCATGCTTGCACATGCCAGAGACAATAGCAGAATATATAATTTCATCTGGAAGAAAACCCTGTTGCATCATCTCATCTAGAATTTCTACTACCTTCAGCGCATCATTTGACTTACAAACATGAAGAATCGTAAGAGTATACTTAAACTCTATTGGACAACTTGTAACATTGGCTAAGCAGTCACGAATAAGCATCATAGCTGCATCAATCTCCCATGCTTTGCAGAGCCCTCTGGCAAGAGAATAATAAGCATCACTAGAGGGAACCAAAGACATCTCCTTCAATTTATTATAGCACGAACACGCCTCTTGGATCTTTCCAACTTTAGCAAAACATATAATTGCATTGCTATAACTTGACGAGTCAGGTTCAAAGTGTGAATTCTTCAACTCATGGAACAGAACTAATGCCCGTTCAACCTCCCCAATCTGGTAGAGAGCTTCTATAAGAATATTGTAAAGTGAAACACTAGAATACTCTTTAAACTTCAAGTCCTCAAATATCTCTACAGCTATCATAATTCTACTCTCTTTGCCCACCATGAATGAGAAACATCTAGAAAGATCATCAATAACATTAAAACCTAAATTCTGCATCTCCATAAGCAACTTGCAGAAATCATCCATTTTCTTTGACTCTGCATAAGAAACCAAGATGGGGTTCACAGTCGAAAAATCTGGCTGTAGATCCTCTTTAACCGTAACTCGGAAAAGTTTATGTGCCTTGTCAACTCGGTTTATATAACATAAACCTTTTATAAGACAATTATATATAGACAAATCAGCCCTATATCCAGAGTCCATCAAATCCTTAAACAAATCACATGCCATACCAATCTTCCCATCCGCAACAAATGCCTCAATCAACGATCCATAAATAGACCTATCAATTAAATACCCCTTCTCTTTCATCTCCTTGAATAACTCGTAACCTTTCAGAACCCGCTTTTCTTCGCATAACCCCAAAATTAAAGTTGCATAAGCCATAACATCCGGCTGAACCTTATCACTCCACATTTCCTCCCAAACTTTTAAACACCCATCTAAATTTCCCTCTGAGACCAATACCCGAATCATCGCTGTATAGGCAAAAACATCAGGTTTACATAGCTTCTCCCTCATTCGACCCAAAAGCTCGAAAACCTCAAGGATCTGTCCTGTCTTACAAAGGCCCTTTATCAGAATCATAAAAGTAACACTCTCCTCTACCAACCCATCTTCTCTAAAATCATCATAAACAGAAATCGCCAAATCGATATGACCAGTTTTCATCAGTGCATCCATTATCCTGTTATACAAAAAAACACGCGGTTTCACTCCAAATTTCTTCATTTTTTCATACACATAGTACACTCTAAGACCCCTATTAGCATCAGAATGCATTCTAATCAAAATTTCAAACTGTTTCTCGGTTGGTGGCTTCCCTTGCATGTCCATTAGCTCAGGCACTTGATCAGCTGCTCTGAACTGATTGTTTCGATTCAAACAATAAGCAAAAGCATTGTAACAAGCAAAATCATGCTTATAACCTTTTTGCTTACCTGCCCAGTGAAGATAAGCGATAGTATTTTAACAACCAAGATCACAAAATAATGTGGCCCATTCATACATTTGAAGGCATATTTGTTCTCCCTTAAATATCTACATTGCAATCTTTTGGTCAGTCATTTTGATTGTTTAGTTAGATTATGTATTAGAACCTGTTCTTTTGGATACAAACTACTACCTACATTGATTTGAAAATAAATATATCCATAAAACACTCTGTTCTATTTCAATTTTAGAATTTTAAAAAAGAAGAATTTTTCTTTTTGGGAAGACCAAAAAATACTTCAAGGCAAAAGCATTATCTAAAAGAAAATCCAGAAGTCTAAAAAAACCCACATTTGTAACCTTTGTGTTTACCTGCCCAGTGGAAGAACTTGGAGGAGAGTCTTGGATCAGTCTGAACCTTGAGGACCTCCGCCACAAGCTTCGGTGTGACCCGCCGGAGCTTGTTGAGGTCGGCGACAACTTGTGGGCCCCAGTTGGTTTGTTTTCTAAAGGAATCTACAATGTAACGGGCAACTGGGGAGAGATTTTGAACTAAAGAGAAGAATTGCTCAGATGGGTCTTTGGTGGCTGGGGTTTTGAGGGATTTGGGTGAGTCCGGGTCCCATTTTTGAAGGTCGAAATTTGTGGGTTTGTTGAATTTGGGAGTTTTGGGGTTTAAGGTTTGGCGGTTGGAGAAAAGGCCGCCGTACACGGTGGGGCGGTTTTGGGAGGGTTTACGGTGGCCGTAGTAGAAGTAGAATTTGTTGGGTTTGGCGGGATGGGATTGGGGTGGCATCGTTTGGATTGCGTTGGTGGATTCAGGTCTTAATTGGGTTATTTTCTGGTTTTGTGTTCTTCATCCTGATTGGTTTGAACCATATTTATTAGAACCGTAGCGGATAGAACCGGTCACAACATTGATTCAATATTTTAATAGTTTAATCGGTTCAACCGGTGGTTGAGCCGGATAAACAGAATTTTAATATTTAAAATAATAAAAAATATTTTATATGTAACAATATTCACTATTAAATAATATATTTTTACCTAAATTACATAAATTTTCTATTAAGAAAATTATAAAGTACGAAATTAAAGACTAATTTTACTCTCACAGTTGATAAATATAAGATTGATATTAATTTTTTTAAATCAATTTGAAATTTAAATTTATTACTGAGATAAGTTTATTTAAATTTTGTTAATAAAATTCATAAGGATTAAATGTTTTTTTATCTCTATATTTTAGGTTAACTTAGAAATAACTAACTATTTTTTTTCTTGCACTCAATTAACTTGACTTTTATTTTCTTACAGATATTTGAAATTTCATCTTAATTGTTAAGATTTTTAACGGACATGACAATACCACGTATACACAGAATCCTAGATGTAAGGTTTTTTTAACATCTTTATACATATCAGAGTTGGCCCACCCACCATTTATGAATACTCGACCCATAATCCACCCATTAACAGAAATTTATTTTGTTTATTATGATTTCAAAATCAAACATAATGGTTTTATATTATTCTGTTGAAAGAAAATCATAATTTTAAGTCTAGAATGTTAAGATGCCCAAGTTTCAATAAAATAAATTAGATGAACAAATCGGAGCAACATCTAGCTCTAAGTCGAGAAGAAGATTAAACCAAAAAAAAGAGGAAGATGATGAAGATCTTAGATCGGGCCAATGAAGAAATGTGACGACCCGATTACAACAATTACTTCAAGTTCTAAAAGATGATCACTTGCTTTGTCGAATCCAACGATTGTGAAACGATTGGAGTTATAGTCTATAGCTAGTATCACGGAGACAATTAAAGGATAATTTTCTTTTCTTCTTCGATTTCATAACTATACATCACAAACCACCAAAGCTATCACCGCAAGGCACTAATTTGTTTCAAAAATCCAATGAATTTGAGTGACTGAGACATGGTCCTTTAATGAGTTTAATGAATCTGAAAGCTTCGTGTATATGCTTGGGACTCTACTTTTGATGCTTCTTACCGTGAAGATTTTTTTTCCTTCCTCGGCTCAAGTGATGGAATGTTTATCCAACGACTTTATTTTTCTCCCTTTAATCTAGCTAATTTAAATATTAAAATCTAATTTAAAAAATTGTTTTTACTACACATAATTCATTAATTTTCCAAGTTAGAATGTATGTATATAAAGTTAATAAGAATTTATAAATATTGTTCGGGAGTGTTTTACCGACCATCATGTTAACTAAGGGTCTGGGCTGGAGCTGATGAGATTGGGCCCATATGGCCGAAGGTATTCAGGATGTCGAAGGTGCTCGGGTTTGGATATCCGAGCTCATTGGGCTGAAATCCGGTTGTGATTAGGGAGGTCGGGGTCGGGCCTTCGCGTCCTTTGGGCCAAAGCCCAGACCGGTGTTTATGAAGTCTGTTGGATTGGGCATGTGTAGTTAGACAGCCCATATGCAGAGTCTGGAGCTAAAAGGAGTTTGCGTGATTAAGGACTCTCTTCCTAACCATATTTGAATAAGGCAACTCCAAAGGTAGTATGGGAAAGGGATTCTACTTACACCTTTTAAGGAGATTGTGTTGGACCCAAATATAGGTAACTACCATATTTAGGAGTCTTATTCCGACTCGGAGAGGAACTCTTGGGAAGTGAGAAGGGCTATAAATACAAGGCTTAACTACAATTAATAGGTAATACATCTTTGAGCACTAAACACTTAAGCCTCCATTGTTAAACCTTGTGAACGGCCTGTACTTATTCTCACACCGAAGTTATCCCCCGGCGGCACAAGCCGTCAAGCTTCTGTGTGATATGTTATTGTGCAGGTTTCAGCGCGTGAATTCTGTGATTGGACACGCAGACGAAACTTGGCGTTAACACTAACCATATTTGAATAAGGCAACTCCAAAGGTAGTATGGGAAAGGGATTCTACTTACACCTTTCAAGGATATTGTGTTTGTGACAACCCCAAAATAGGTCCATTCCATCCAACCTATTCTGAGTCGCCAAATACATGGTACAGAAAATAACTACAACTTTATTACAACAATTGTCGTGCAAAATACAACAACACATATGCTGTGAGTTTGGATACAAATATATACCAAATGTGACTCATGTTCTAACCGTGGACATCACCTCACAATGACACCTTACATAAAGGTATAGTCAAAAACTGTTTTAGAAATTAGAATCTTTGGGAAGTGCTCAAGGAAACCTTCGTACATGGGAGGCCATGCGTCTAGGTTATGATAGATATCATATGGCCACAGAATTATCCTTGGTTGACCCAATAGATCCCAAAGAAAAACGAGAAGATTACTATCATATTCTTCCCAATGGTGAGTCTTCTCTTGACTTATCATTATCTCCACTGTCTTTAATCGAGAATTATACTTCAAACAAACACCAAGATTATATAGGTAGTGCTCGTATATATACTCAGCAAGTGGATGAGCACATCCCTGTCTTATGATGACACGAGGTTGTATGTCGTTAGACATCTTGTATGATAGTGGCAAAACACCCTTCCAACGTTGGGTACACCTTACCCTATTGGATTCACCAAATAAAACTACTAAATGAACTTTTCTATACTGCTTCGGGAGAACATCCACAGCTAGAGACCACCGTTCTATTTTCCCGTTACCCTCGCTCGACCCAGCTACACTCTTATTACCTGAAAGGAATTGTGAAGCAAAAGGGTGAGCACAACTAGCTCAGTAAAGAATATCATGACTAAAGATAATTAAATTATCAATAGCCTTCATGAATAATAAATCAGAGATTTAGAACATATGGTAAATGATAAAAATTTCAACAATAGTTACAGCGGAACGAGCAATCCATTAGAAGAGTCAAATAGACTATAGAGTCTATTATCTTCTCCATGTTAAAAATCTACCAACAATATTTTATCCCTGTAACATCAATCAATAATTCTGGTCCACAATCATATGAATAACTCATAATCATAACTGTAGTTCTAAATTCCTCTTCTCATCCAGGACGAAGATAATTTTCATCACCTATCTTTACCTGAAACATCAAAGATCATGGTTATACCAAATCACAGTTCCTGTTTATAATCATACTAACAATTTCATCTTTGCACTACGGGCCAAAGATATTCCTCAACAGACCATCTTTGCACTACAGGCCAAAGATATTCATCAACAATTCATCTTTGTACTACAGGCCAAAGATATTCCTCAACATTTCATATTTGCACTATAGGCCAAATATATTCATCAACAATTCATCTTTGCACTACAGGCCAAAGATATTCCTCAACAGTTCATATTTGCACTACATGCCAAATATATTAATATCTCAAAGAAATATATAATCATTTCAGAATTTATATAAACAATAATTATAACCATGTTGATCAATTCACCTTTGCACTTAAGCTAAATATATTCACTTATAAATTCAATGGTCATGATCATACCAGTCAACAATTCATCTTTGCACTACTGGCCAAAGAGAACCCATAGTCATGATCATACCAAAAATATACCCATCTTTACACTCAAGTCAAAGAGAAATCAATATCATCATTAGGATTATAAAAATGTTATATATGATAATAAAATCAATATAATCAACATATAGATTTAATCTCAAGAGTAATATTCACAAATCAAATATAATTTGGTCAGAAAAAGAAACCAATTTTTTCGTGAATAGTAACTCGTGAATAGTAACTCATGAATAGTAACTCGTGAATAGTAACTCGACACAAAAAGGTAGAAATTTCACAATAAAATTCATACCAATATTTCGGTATAATGATTTTGAAAGAATAACATTTCTTAAATTTATAAACAATTTATCTTAATTGTTTACACTTTACTAAATAATGCATTTAATCATTCTAAAATGTCAAACTCATAAGATTTCATCACCAATAACCAAAACCCTCATAAAAAATCTGCATATACCTCATATAGGATTATCAAGTCATAAAATCCTATTTTCCAATTTTCTTACTTCACAAAACATATTTAATTTATTTACTCATAACTAGACAATTTTCATGAAAAATACCAAATCAATTCAAAAAATATTTCTTTTCTGGGATTTAGCATAATATAGTCCCATAGTGAACATATATATTTCTCAGAATTTTTAAAATTCATTTACTATTTTTCATATGGCCAAAACAGCCGAATATTTAGACATTTATCAAAAATTATACTTTTGTCCAAAAATTCTGAAATTTACAGAGTATACTTCTATCATATACATGTACTCACAATAAAAATTTCATCAATTTTGGAGTTAACCACAAGGAGTTATAAGCGGTTACTTTTAAAATAGTCTTTTCTCATAAAATTCATAACTCTTAATCTATACATCCAAAAATCACCATTTTTGGACACAATCAAGAAAACTCATCAAAATATCATTTCAAATTTTTCCAGAATTTTTGAAGGTCAGAAAAATTACGAAACTGAAAAACATAACAACCCTTAAAATCCCTTACTATCCCTTACCTCAAAAGTGCAGTATTCCTGACTGGAATGCAAAGCCGAAGAAAACTTGCACTGAATAGCAACTCTCAAAATATCTAAATACTCACAAAATATGCTTCATAATATAGAGAGAGAAAGAGAGAAAGCTTATGTTTCTGGTGTGATTTTCAATTCTAACTTAGCCCTCTATTTATAGGAAAATGTTAGCACGCCGAAGCAGACTTAACCTGCAACCTGATGGCTTTACCTGCTACTATTCCCACCCACCATATTTGAATAAAAATCTCAGCACATTTCTTCACCAACCAAGAGTGGGGCCCACCAATTCTAGAATTTTCCATCAAAATGCTAAATTCGGATACTTCAATAATTTCTGAACCAGTCATCTCGTAAAATTCATAACAAATCATACGTTCATTTTTAACGGTTCAAAATTTGTGGACATATACTCAACTTATATATGTATAACATATCCAAAAATCACAACGATCCAACGGTCGGATTAAAAATTATAACCCTCGCAAAATATCTCAAAAACCCTAATTTGATTTTCAATGCCTCCGTTCCGACAAAAAATACAGATAAAACACCTCAACATTAACTACTTCATTTTTAACTACAAAAATATATCCCTCAATTATATCCACATAAAATAAATATTTCCTTATCATATGAATCAATAATTAATTATTCACAAATAATATTACAGAATCACATTTATGACAACCAGGCCGTTTCTAGGAAAGAGTGGGCTTTCCAATAAGAATTTCTCCTTACTGGCGCGCAATTAGGTGACCAAACCTCTCCTTAGACAAAACTTTCTAGACATTGCCAATAATGTTATCTAATAATATTATTCAAATAATATGAATTATTGATCTGATAATAGGAAATACTGTGCAGTAACAATTATTGAACAACAATAATATAAAATTTCAACGTAGCAATTATTGAATCAATAAAATAAAATATTGAACAGTATTTACTGTAACAATTATTGAGTAGTGCCTTCTTACGTAAGAATCAATAATTTCAAAAATACTATGCAATACCGTGTGCTACTGTGCAATAACGCGTATTACTGTATTTTAACCACCGGGTATTTCAACAGTGTTAACGGTAACAACTACGTCGTTATTTCTAAAAACTTAAATTGGTCATTTTCTTCATCCGACATTTATTCTGTTATGGGGCCCACAAATGGATGCGCCGTCGTACGAATATTCCCCGACAGAAAGAATATTCCACGACCAAACGAATATTCCCCGACAACAATGAATATTTTATAACCACTTGTGTATTTTAAAAAATTTCACATTTCACCTATAACTTTAACTTTTATCAATTTAACCATTTACTGAATAGTAATTATAAGAAAAATTTAATACTTTTATTTCATAAAATTCGGGGTCTTACAATCTCCCCTCCTTATGAAATTTCGTCCCCGAAATTTACGTACCTGGTATTTCAAAGAGTTGAGAATATCTTCCTTTCATTTCAAATTCCATCTTCTCTGTCATCATAATTTCTCCATTGCTCATCTCCTGTATTTCAAATATCATTCTAGAATACAGCTTCAAAACAAGGGTTAATTTAACAAATTAACATATCACATAATATCCCGATATTATGACTGACCAACAAATAAGCTTAGGTAGGACACACTAGCGAATGATTTACTCATCTCTCCCCTCCTAGTTATATTCCCCGATCTCCGCCAGAGATCATATCCCTAAGCTCTAATACCAAATGTGACAACCCCAAAATAGGTCCATTCCATCCAACCTATTCTGAGTCGCCAAATACATGGTACAGAAAACAACTACAACTTTATTACAACAATTGTCGTGCAAAATACAACAACACATATGCTGTGAGTTTGGATACAAATATATACCAAATGTGACTCATGTTCTAACCGTGGACATCACCTCACAATGACACCTTACATAAAGGTATAGTCAAAAACTGTTTTAGAAATTAGAATCTTTGGGAAGTGCTCAAGGAAACCTTCGTACATGGGAGGCCATGCGTCTAGGTTATGATAGATATCATATGGCCACAGAATTATCCTTGGTTGACCCAATAGATCCCAAAGAAAAACAAGAAGATTACTATCATATTCTTCCCAATGGTGAGTCTTCTCTTGACTTATCATTTTCTCCACTGTCTTTAATCGAGAATTATACTTCAAACAAACACCAAGATTATATAGGTAGTGCTCGTATATATACTCAGTAAGTGGATGAGCACATCCCTGTCTTATGATGACACGAGGTTGTATGTCGTTAGACATCTTGTATGATAGTGGCAAAACACCCTTCCAACGTTGGGTACACCTTACCCTATTGGATTCACCAAATAAAACTACTAAATGAACTTTTCTATACTGCTTCGGGAGAACATCCACAGCTAGAGACCACCGTTCTATTTCCCCGTTACCCTCGCTCGACCCAGCTACACTCTTATTACCTGAAAGGAATTGTGAAGCAAAAGGGTGAGCACAACTAGCTCAGTAAAGAATATCATGACTAAAGATAATTAAATTATCAATAGCCTTCATGAATAATAAATCAGAGATTTAGAACATATGGTAAATGATAAAAATTTCAACAATAGTTACAGCGGAACAAGCAATCCATTAGAAGAGTCAAATAGACTATAGAGTCTATTATCTTCTCCATGTTAAAAATCCACCAACAATGTTTTATCCCTGTAACATCAATCAACAATTCTGGTCCACAATCATATGAATAACTCATAATCATAACTGTAGTTCTAAATTCCTCTTCTCATCCAGGACGAAGATAATTTTCATCACCTATCTTTACCTGAAACATCAAAGATCATGGTTATACCAAATCACAGTTCCTGTTTATAATCATACTAACAATTTCATCTTTGCACTACGGGCCAAAGATATTCCTCAACAGACCATCTTTGCACTACAGGCCAAAGATATTCATCAACAATTCATCTTTGTACTACAGGCCAAAGATATTCCTCAACATTTCATATTTGCACTATAGGCCAAATATATTCATCAACAATTCATCTTTGCACTACAGGCCAAAGATATTCCTCAACAGTTCATATTTGCACTACAGGCCAAATATATTAATATCTCAAAGAAATATATAATCATTTCAGAATTTATATAAACAATAATTATAACCATGTTGATCAATTCACCTTTGCACTTAAGCTAAAGATATTCACTTATAAATTTAATGGTCATGATCATACCAGTCAACAATTCATCTTTGCACTACTGGCCAAATAGAACCCATAGTCATGATTATACCAAAAATATACCCATCTTTACACTCAAGTCAAAGAGAAATCAATATCATCATTAGGGTTATAAAAATGTTATATATGATAATAAAATCAATATAATCAACATATAGATTTAATCTCAAGAGTAATATTCATAAATCAACTATAATTTGATCAGAAAAAGAAACCAATTTTTTCGTGAATAGTAACTCGTGAATAGTAACTCATGAATAGTAACTCGTGAATAGTAACTCGACACAAAAAGGTAGAAATTCCACAATAAAATTCATACCAATATTTTGGTATAATGATATTGAAAGAATAACATTTCCTAAATTTATAAACAATTTATCTTAATTGTTTACACTTTACTAAATAATGCATTTAATCATTCTAAAATGCCAAACTCATAAGATTTCATCACCAATAACCAAAACCCTCATCAAAAATCTGCATATACCTCATATAGGATTCTCAAGTCATAAAATCCTATTTTCCAATTTTCTTACTTCACAAAACATATTTAATTCATTTACTCATAACTAGACAATTTTCATGAAAAATACCAAATCAGTTCCAAAAATATTTCTTTTCTGGGATTTAGCATAATATAGTCCCATAGTGAACATATATTTTTCTCAGAATTTTTAAAATTCATTTACTATTTTTCATATGGCCAAAACAGCCGAATATTTAGACATTTATCAAAAATTATACTTTTGTCCAAAAATTCTGAAATTTACAGAGTATACTTCTATCATATACATGTACTCACAATAAAAATTTCATCAATTTTGGAGTTAACCACAAGGAGTTATAAGCGGTTACTTTTAAAATAGTCTTTTCTCATAAAATTCATAACTCTTAATCTATACATCCAAAAATCACCATTTTTGGACACAATCAAGAAAACTCATCAAAATATCATTTCAAATTTTTCCAGAATTTTTGAAGGTCAGAAAAATTACGAAACTGAAAAACATAACAACCCTTAAAATCCCTTACTATCCCTTACCTCAAAAGTGCAGTATTCCTGACTGGAATGCAAAGCCGAAGGAAACTTGCACTGAATAGCAACTCTCAAAGTATCTAAATACTCACAAAATATGCTTCATAATATAGAGAGAGAAAGAGAGAAAGCTTATGTTTCTGGTGTGATTTTCAATTCTAACTTAGCCCTCTATTTATAGGAAAATGTTAGCACGCCGAAGCAGACTTAACCTGCAACCTGATGGCTTTACCTGCTACTATTCCCACCCACCACATTTGAATAAAAATCTCAGCACATTTCTTCACCAACCAAGAGTGGGGCCCACCAATTCTAGAATTTTCCATCAAAATGCTAAATTCGGATACTTCAATAATTTCTAAACCAGTCATCTCGTAAAATTCATAACAAATCATACGTTCATTTTTAACGGTTCAAAATTTGTGGACATATACTCAACTTATATATGTATAACATATCCAAAAATCACAACGATCCAACGGTCGGATTAAAAATTATAACCCTCGCAAAATATCTCAAAAACCCTAATTTGATTTTCAATACCTCCGTTCCAATAAAAAATACAGATAAAACACCTCAACATTAACTACTTCATTTTTAACCACAAAAATATATCCCTCAATTATATCCACATAAAATAAATATTTCCTTATCATATGAATCAATAATTAATTATTCACAAATAATATTACAGAATCACATTTATGACAACCAGGCCGTTCCTAGGAAAGAGGGGGCTTTCCAATAAGAATTTCTCCTTACTGGCGCGCAATTAGGTGACCAAACCTCTCCTTAGACAGAACTTTCTAGACATTGCCAATAATGTTATCTAATAATATTATTCAAATAATATGAATTATTGATCTGATAATGGGAAATACTGTGCAGTAACAATTATTGAACAACAATAATATAAAATTTCAACGTAGCAATTATTGAATCAATAAAATAAAATATTGAACAGTATTTACTGTAACAATTATTGACTAGTGCCTTCTTACGTAAGAATCAATAATTTCAAAAATACTATGCAATACCGTGTGCTACTGTGCAATAACGCGTATTACTGTATTTTAACCACCGGGTATTTCAACAGTGTTAACGGTAACAACTATGTCGTTATTTGTAAAAACTTAAATTGGTCATTTTCTTCATCCGACATTTATTCTGTTATGGGGCCCACAAATGGCTGCGCCGTCGTACGAATATTCCCCGACAGAAAGAATATTCCACGACCAAACGAATATTCCCCGACAACAATGAATATTTTATAACCACTTGTGTATTTTAAAAAAATTTCACATTTCACCCATAACTTTAACTTTTATCAATTTAACCATTTACTGAATAGTAATTATAAGAAAAATTGAATACTTTTATTTCATAAAATTCGGGGTCTTACAATCTCCCCTCCTTATGAAATTTTGTCCCCGAAATTTACGTACCTGGTATTTCAAAGAGTTGAGAATATCTTCCTTTCATTTCAAATTTCATCTTCCTTGTCATCATAATTTCTCCATTGCTCATCTCCTGTATTTCAAATATCATTCTAGAATACAGCTTCAAAACAAGGGTTAATTTAACAAATTAACATATCACATAATATCCCGATATTATGACTGACCAACAAATAAGCTTAGGTAGGACACACTAGCGAAGGATTTACTCATCTCTCCCCTCCTAGTTATATTCTCCGATCTCCGCCAGAGATCATATCCCTAAGCTCTAATACCAAATGTGACAACCCCAAAATAGGTCCATTCCATCCAACCTATTCTGAGTCGCCAAATACATGGTACAGAAAACAACTACAACTTTATTACAACAATTGTCGTGCAAAATACAACAACACATATGCTGTGAGTTTGGATACAAATATATACCAAATGTGACTCATGTTCCAACCGTGGACATCACCTCACAATGACACCTTACATAAAGGTATAGTCAAAAACTGTTTTAGAAATTAGAATCTTTGGGAAGTGCTCAAGGAAACCTTCGTACATGGGAGGCCATGCGTCTAGGTTATGATAGATATCATATGGCCACAGAATTATCCTTGGTTGACCCAATAGACCCCAAAGAAAAACGAGAAGATTACTATCATATTCTTCCCAATGGTGAGTCTTCTCTTGACTTATCATTATCTCCACTGTCTTTAATCGAGAATTATACTTCAAACAAACACCAAGATTATATAGGTAGTGCTCGTATATATACTCAGCAAGTGGATGAGCACATCCCTGTCTTATGATGACACGAGGTTGTATGTCGTTAGACATCTTGTATGATAGTGGCAAAACACCCTTCCAACGTTGGGTACACCTTACCCTATTGGATTCACCAAATAAAACTACTAAATGAACTTTTCAATACTGCTTCGGGAGAACATCCACAGCTAGAGACCACCGTTCTATTTCCCCGTTACCCTCGCTCGACCCAGCTACACTCTTATTACCTGAAAGGAATTGTGAAGCAAAAGGGTGAGCACAACTAGCTCAGTAAAGAATATCATGACTAAAGATAATTAAATTATCAATAGCCTTCATCAATAATAAATCAGAGATTTAGAACATATGGTAAATGATAAAAATTTCAACCATAGTTGCAGCGGAACGAGCAATCCATTAGAAGAGTCAAATAGACTATAAAGTCTATTATCTTCTCCATGTTAAAAATCCACCAACAATGTTTTATCCCTGTAACATCAATCAACAATTCTGGTCCACAATCATATGAATAACTCATAATCATAACTGTAGTTCTAAATTCCTCTTCTCATCCAGGACGAAGATAATTTTCATCACCTATCTTTACCTGAAACATCAAAGATCATGGTTATACCAAATCACAGTTCCTGTTTATAATCATACTAACAATTTCATCTTTGCACTACGGGCCAAAGATATTCCTCAACAGACCATCTTTGCACTACAGGCCAAAGATATTCATCAACAATTCATCTTTGCACTACAGGCCAAAGATATTCCTCAACATTTCATATTTGCACTATAGGCCAAATATATTCATCAACAATTCATCTTTGCACTACAGGCCAAAGATATTCCTCAACAGTTCATATTTGCACTACAGGCCAAATATATTAATATCTCAAAGAAATATATAATCATTTCAGAATTTATATAAACAATAATTATAACCATGTTGATCAATTCACCTTTGCACTTAAGCTAAATATATTCACTTATAAATTCAATGGTCATGATCATACCAGTCAACAATTCATCTTTGCACTACTGGCCAAAGAGAACCCATAGTCATGATCATACCAAAAATATACCCATCTTTACACTCAAGTCAAAGAGAAATCAATATCATCATTAGGATTATAAAAATGTTATATATGATAATAAAATCAATATAATCAACATATAGATTTAATCTCAAGAGTAATATTCACAAATCAAATATAATTTGGTCAGAAAAAGAAACCAATTTTTTCGTGAATAGTAACTCGTGAATAGTAACTCATGAATAGTAACTCGTGAATAGTAACTCGACACAAAAAGGTAGAAATTTCACAATAAAATTTATACCAATATTTTGGAATAATGATATTGAAAGAATAACATTTCCTAAATTTATAAACAATTTATCTTAATTGTTTACACTTTACTAAATAATGCATTTAATCATTCTAAAATGCCAAACTCATAAGATTTCATCACCAATAACCAAAACCCTCATCAAAAATCTGCATATACCTCATATAGGATTATCAAGTCATAAAATCCTATTTTCCAATTTTCTTACTTCACAAAACATATTTAATTCATTTACTCATAACTAGACCATTTTCATGAAAAATACCAAATCAGTTCAAAAATATTTCTTTTCTGGGATTTAGCATAATATAGTCCCATAGTGAACATATATTTTTCTCAGAATTTTTAAAAGTCGTTTACTATTTTTCATATGGCCAAAACAGCCGAATATTTAGACATTTATCAAAAATTATACTTTTGTCCAAAAATTCTGAAATTTACAGAGTATACTTCTATCATATACATGTACTCCAAATAAAAAATTTCATCAATTTTGGAGTTAACCACAAGGAATTATAAGCGGTTACTTTTAAAATAGTCTTTTCTCATAAAATTCATAACTCTTAATCTATACATCCAAAAATCACCATTTTTGGACACAATCAAGAAAACTCATCAAAATATCATTTCAAATTTTTCCAGAATTTTTGAAGGTCAGAAAAATTACGAAACTGAAAAACATAACAACCCTTAAAATCCCTTACTATCCCTTACCTCAAAAGTGCAGTATTCCTGACTGGAATGCAAAGCCGAAGAAAACTTGCACTGAATAGCAACTCTCAAAGTATCTAAATACTCACAAAATATGCTTCATAATATAGAGAGAGAAAGAGAGAAAGCTTATGTTTCTGGTGTGATTTTCAATTCTAACTTAGCCCTCTATTTATAGGAAAATGTTAGCACGCCGAAGCAGACTTAACCTGCAACCTGATGGCTTTACCTGCTACTATTCCCACCCACCACATTTGAATAAAAATCTCAGCACATTTCTTCACCAACCAAGAGTGGGGCCCACCAATTCTAGAATTTTCCACCAAAATGCTAAATTCGGAAAATTCAATAATTTCTGAACCAGTCATCTCGTAAAATTCATAACAAATCATACGTTCATTTTTAACGGTTCAAAATTTGTGGACATATACTCAACTTATATATGTATAACATATCCAAAAATTACAACGATCCAACGGTCGGATTAAAAATTATAACCCTCGCAAAATATCTCAAAAACCCTAATTTGATTTTCAATACCTCCATTCCGACAAAAATACAGATAAAAACCTCAACATTAACTCCTTCATTTTTAACCACAAAAATATATCCCTCATTTATATCCACATAAAATAAATATTTCCTTATCATATGAATCAATAATTAATTATTCACAAATAATATTACAGAATCACATTTATGACAACCAGGCCGTTCCCAGGAAAGAGGGGGCTTTCCAATAAGAATTTCTCCTTACTGGCGCGCAATTAGGTGACCAAACCTCTCCTTAGACAGAACTTTCTAGACATTGCCAATAATGTTATCTAATAATATTATTCAAATAATATGAATTATTGATCTGATAATAGGAAATACTGTGCAGTAACAATTATTGAACAACAATAATATAAAATTTAACGTAGCAATTATTGAATCAATAAAATAAAATATTGAACAGTATTTACTGTAACAATTATTGAGTAGTGCCTTCTTACGTAAGAATCAATAATTTCAAAAATACTATGCAATACCGTGTGCTACTGTGCAATAACGCGTATTACTGTATTTTAACCACCGGGTATTTCAACAGTGTTAACGGTAACAACTATGTCGTTATTTGTAAAAACTTAAATTGGTCATTTTCTTCATCCGACATTTATTCTGTTATGGGGCCCACAAATGGCTGCGCCGTCGTACGAATATTCCCCGACAGAAAGAATATTCTACGACCAAACGAATATTCCCCGACAACAATGAATATTTTATAACCACTTGTGTATTTTGAAAAATTTTCACATTTCACCCATAACTTTAACTTTTATCAATTTAACCATTTACTGAATAGTAATTATAAGAAAAATTGAATACTTTTATTTCATAAAATTTGGGGTCTTACAATCTCCCCTCCTTATGAAATTTCGTCCCCGAAATTTACGTACCTAGTATTTCAAAGAGTTGAGAATATCTTCCTTTCATTTCAAATTCTATCTTCCCTGTCATCATAATTTCTCCATTGCTCATCTCCTGTATTTCAAATATCATTCTAGAATACAGCTTCAAAACAAGGGTTAATTTAACAAATTAACATATCACATAATATCCCGATATTATGACTGACCAACAAATAAGCTTAGGTAGGACACACTAGCGAAGGATTTACTCATCTCTCTCCTCCTAGTTACATTCCCCGATCTCCGCCAGAGATCATATCTCTAAGCTCTGATACCAAATGTGACAACCCCAAAATAGGTCCATTCCATCCAACCTATTCTGAGTCGCCAAATACATGGTACAGAAAGCAACTACAACTTTATTACAACAATTGTCGTGTAAAATACAACAACACATATGCTGTGAGTTTGGATACAAATATATACCAAATGTGACTCATGTTCCAACCGTGGACATCACCTCACAATGACACCTTACATAAAGGTATAGTCAAAAACTGTTTTAGAAATTAGAATCTTTGGGAAGTGCTCAAGGAAACCTTCGTACATGGGAGGCCATGCGTCTAGGTTATGATAGATATCATATGGCCACAGAATTATTCTTGGTTGACCCAATAGACCCCAAAGAAAAACGAGAAGATTACTATCATATTCTTCCCAATGGTGAGTCTTCTCTTGACTTATCATTATCTTCACTGTCTTTAATCGAGAATTATACTTCAAACAAACACCAAGATTATATAGGTAGTGCTCGTATATATATTCAGCAAGTGGATGAGCACATCCCTGTCTTATGATGACATGAGGTTGTATGTCGTTAGACATCTTGTATGATAGTGGCAAAACACCCTTCCAACGTTGGGTACACCTTACCCTATTGGATTCACCAAATAAAACTACTAAATGAACTTTTCTATACTGCTTCGGGAGAACATCCACAGCTAGAGACCACCGTTCTATTTCTCCGTTACCCTCGCTCGACCCAGCTACACTCTTATTACCTGAAAGGAATTGTGAAGCAAAAGGGTGAGCACAACTAGCTCAGTAAAGAATATCATGACTAAAGATAATTAAATTATCAATAGCCTTCATGAATAATAAATCAGAGATTTAGAACATATGGTAAATGATAAAAATTTCAACAATAGTTGCAGCGGAACGAGCAATCCATTAGAAGAGTCAAATAGACTATAAAGTCTATTATCTTCTCCATGTTAAAAATCTACCAACAATGTTTTATCCCTGTAACATCAATCAATAATTCTAGTCCACAATCATATGAATAACTCATAATCATAACTGTAGTTCTACATTCCTCTTCTCATCCAGGACGAAGATAATTTTCATCACCTATCTTTACCTGAAACATCAAAGATCATGGTTATACCAAATCACAGTTCCTGTTTATAATCATACTAACAATTTCATCTTTGCACTACGGGCCAAAGATATTCCTCAACAGACCATCTTTGCACTACAGGCCAAAGATATTCATCAACAATTTATCTTTGTACTACAGGCCAAAGATATTCCTCAACATTTCATATTTGCACTATAGGCCAAATATATTCATCAACAATTCATCTTTGCACTACAGGCCAAAGATATTCCTCAACAGTTCATATTTGCACTACAGGCCAAATATATTAATATCTCAAAGAAATATATAATCATTTCAGAATTTATATAAACAGTAATTATAACCATGTTGATCAATTCACCTTTGCACTTAAGCTAAAGATATTCACTTATAAATTCAATGGTCATGATCATACCAGTCAACAATTCATCTTTGCACTACTGGCCAAAGAGAACCCATAGTCATGATCATACCAAAAATATACCCATCTTTACACTCAAGTCAAAGAGAAATCAATATCATCATTAGGGCTATAAAAATGTTATATATGATAATAAAATTAATATAATCAACATATAGATTTAATCTCAAGAGTAATATTCATAAATCAACTATAATTTGGTCAGAAAAAGAAACTAATTTTTTCGTGAATAGTAACTCGTGGATAGTAACTCATGAATAGTAACTCGTGAATAGTAACTCAACACAAAAAGGTAAAAATTCCATAATAAAATTCATACCAATATTTCGGTATAATGATATTGAAAGAATAACATTTTTTAAATTTATAAACAATTTATCTTAATTGTTTACACTTTACTAAATAATGCATTTAATCATTCTAAAATGCCAAACTCATAAGATTTCTTCACCAATAACCAAAACCCTCATCAAAAATCTGCATATACCTCATATAGGATTATCAAGTCATAAAATCCTATTTTCCAATTTTCTTACTTCACAAAATATATTTAATTCATTTACTCATAACTAGACCATTTTCATGAAAAATACCAAATCAATTCAAAAAATATTTCTTTTCTGGGATTTAGCATAATATAGTCCCATAATGAACATATATTTTTCTCAGAATTTTTAAAATTCATTTACTATTTTTCATATGGCCAAAACAGCCGAATATTTAGACATTTATCAAAAATTATACTTTTGTCCAAAAATTCTAAAATTTACAGAGTATACTTCTATCATATACATGTACTCCCAATAAAAATTTCATCAATTTTGGAGTTAACCACAAGGAGTTATAAGCGGTTACTTTTAAAATAGTCTTTTTCTCATAAAATTCATAACTCTTAATTTATACATCCAAAAATCACCATTTTTGGACACAATCAAGAAAACTCATCAAAATATCATTTCAAATTTTTCTAAAATATTTGAAGGTCAGAAAAATTACGAAACTGAAAAACTTAACAACCTTTAAAATCTCTTACTATCCCTTACCTCAAAAGTGCAGTATTCTTGACTGGAATGCAAAGCCGAATAAAACTTGCACTGAATAGCAACTCTCAAAATATCTAAATACTCACAAAATATGCTTCATAATATAGAGAGAGAAAGAGAGAAAGCTTATGTTTCTGGTGTGATTTTTAATTCTAACTTAGCCCTCTATTTATAGGAAAATGTTAGCACGCCGAAGCAGACTTAACCTGCAACCTGATGGCTTTACCTGCTACTATTCCCACCCACCATATTTGAATAAAAATCTCAGCACATTTCTTCACCAACCAAGAGTGGGGCCCACCAATTCTAGAATTTTCCATCAAAATGCTAAATTCGGATACTTCAATAATTTCTGAACCAGTCATCTCGTAAAATTCATAACAAATCATACGTTCATTTTTAACGGTTCAAAATTTGTGGACATATACTCAACTTATATATGTATAACATATCCAAAAATCACAACGATCCAACGGTCGGATTAAAAATTATAACCCTCGCAAAATATCTCAAAAACCCTAATTTGATTTTCAATGCCTCCGTTCCGACAAAAAATACAGATAAAACACCTCAACATTAACTACTTCATTTTTAACTACAAAAATATATCCCTCAATTATATCCACATAAAATAAATATTTCCTTATCATATGAATCAATAATTAATTATTCACAAATAATATTACAGAATCACATTTATGACAACCAGGCCGTTCTTGAGAAAGAGGGGGCTTTCCAATAAGAATTTCTCCTTACTGGCGCGCAATTAGGTGACCAAACCTCTCCTTAGACAGAACTTTCTAGACATTACCAATAATGTTATCTAATAATATTATTCAAATAATATGAATTATTGATCTGATAATGGGAAATACTGTGCAGTAACAATTATTGAACAACAATAATATAAAATTTCAACGTAGCAATTATTGAATCAATAAAATAAAATATTGAACAGTATTTACTGTAACAATTATTGAGTAGTGCCTTCTTACGTAAAAATCAATAATTTCAAAAATACTATGCAATACCGTGTGCTACTGTGCAATAACGCGTATTACTGTATTTTAACCACCGGGTATTTCAACAGTGTTAACGGTAACAACTACGTCGTTATTTCTAAAAACTTAAATTGGTCATTTTCTTCATCCGACATTTATTCTGTTATGGGGCCCACAAATGGATGCGCCGTCGTACGAATATTCCCCGACAGAAAGAATATTCCACGACCAAACGAATATTCCCCGACAACAATGAATATTTTATAACCACTTGTGTATTTTGAAAAATTTTCACATTTCACCCATAACTTTAACTTTTATCAATTTAACCATTTAATGAATAGTAATTATAAGAAAAATTTAATACTTTTATTTCATAAAATTCGGGGTCTTACAATCTCCCCTCCTTATGAAATTTTGTCCCCGAAATTTACGTACCTGGTATTTCAAAGAGTTGAGAATATCTTCCTTTCATTTCAGATTCCATCTTCCCTGTCATCATAATTTCTCCATTGCTCATCTCCTGTATTTCAAATATCATTCTAGAATACAACTTCAAAACAAGGGTTAATTTAACAAATTAACATATCAAATAATATTCCGATATTATGACTGACCAACAAATAAGCTTAGGTAGGACACACTAGCGAAGGATTTACTCATCTCTCTCCTCCTAGTTACATTCCCCGATCTCTGCCAGAGATCTTATCTCTAAGCTCTGATACCAAATGTGACAACCCCAAAATAGGTCCATTCCATCCAACCTATTCTGAGTCGCCAAATACATGGTACAGAAAATAACTACAACTTTATTACAACAATTGTCGTGTAAAATACAACAACACATATGCTGTGAGTTTGGATACAAATATATACCAAATGTGACTCATATTCCAACCGTGGACATCACCTCACAATGACACCTTACATAAAGATATAGTCAAAAATTGTTTTAGAAATTAGAATCTTTGGGAAGTGCTCAAGGAAACCTTCATACATGGGAGGCCATGCGTCTAGGTTATGATAGATATCATATGGCCATAGAATTATCCTTGGTTGACTCAATAGACCATAAAGAAAAATAAGAAGATTACTATCATATTCTTTCCAATAGTGAGTCTTCTCTTGACTTATCATTATCTCCACTGTCTTTAATCGAGAATTATACTTCAAACAAACACCAAGATTATATAGGTAGTGCTCGTATATATACTCAGCAAGTGGATGAGCACATCCCTGTTTTATGATGACACGAGGTTGTATGTCGTTAGACATCTTGTATGATAGTGGCAAAACACCCTTCCAACGTTGGGTACACCTTACCCTATTGGATTCACCAAATAAAACTACTAAATAAACTTTTCTATACGGCTTCGGGAGAACATCCACAGCTAGAGACCACCGTTCTATTTCCCCGTTACCCTCGCTCGACCCAGCCACACTATTATACAGATAAAACACCTCAACATTAACTACTTCATTTTTAACCACAAAAATATATCCCTCAATTATATCCACATAAAATAAATATTTCCTTATCATATGAATCAATAATTAATTATTCACAAATAATATTACAGAATCACATTTATGACAACCAGGCCCTTCCTATGAAAGAGGGGGCTTTCTAATAAGAATTTCTCCTTACTGGCGCGCAATTAGGTGACCAAACCTCTCCTTAGACAGAACTTTCTAGACATTGCCAATAATGTTATCTAATAATATTATTCAAATAATATGAATTATTGATCTGATAATGGAAAATACTGTGGAGTAACAATTATTGAACAACAATAATATAAAATTTCAACGTAGCAATTATTGAATCAATAAAATAAAATATTGAACAGTATTTACTGTAACAATTATTGAGTAGTGCCTTGAATCAATAATTTCAAAAATACTATGCAATACCGTGTGCTACTGTGCAATAACGCGTATTACTGTATTTTAACCACCGGGTATTTCAACAGTGTTAACGGTAACAACTACGTCGTTATTTGTAAAAACTTAAATTGGTCATTTTTTTCATCCGACATTTATTCTGTTACGGGGCCCACAAATGGCTGCGCCGTCGTACGATTATTCCCCGACAGAAAGAATATTTCACGACCAAACGAATATTCCCCGACAACAATGAATATTTTATAACCACTTGTGTATTTTGAAAAATTTTCACATTTCACCCATAACTTTAACTTTTATCAATTCAACCATTTACTGAATAGTAATTATAAGAAAAATTGAATACTTTTATTTCATAAAATTCGGGGTCTTACAGTGTTGGACCCAAATATAGGTAACTACCATATTTAGGAGTCTTATTCCGACTCGAAGAGGAACTCTTCGGAAGTGAGAAGGGCTATAAATACATGGCTTAACTACAATTAATAGGTAATACATCTTTGAGCACTAAACACTTAAGCCTCCATTGTTAAACCTTGTGAACGGCCTGTACTTATTCTCACACCGGAGCTATCCCCCGGAGTTATCCCCCGACGGCACAAGCCGTCAAGCTTCTATGTGATCTGTTATTGTGCAGGTTTCAGCGTGGATTCTGTGATTGGACGCATAGACGAAACGTGGCGTTAACAAATATGCATATATATCAAGTCAATAAGAATTTATTTTTAATTTCAATATATTTTTAATTTTTATAATTCCAAGTAAGAATGCATGTATATAAAGTCAATAAAAAATTATAAATATGTATGTATATAAAGTTAATAAGAATTTGTTTTAAAAAGATTTTTAATTTCAAAGTATTTTTAATTTTTATAATTTTCTAATTATTTGACTCTTTTTGTTATTAATTACCTAAAAACCATTTTCTAATAATTACAAAAATAAGAAAATTAGTTTTTTTTAAATTCCATTTTTTGCTAAATTTTTTTGTTTTCTTATTTTTTTTTAAAAAAATTTCTTTTATTTTCCTCTTAATTTTCTTTCACTTCCAGTCAAAAGTGACTACATCACGCTTGAGAGTTCCATGTCAGTTTTTTTTCTCTCTTATGTGTAATCAGATGTAACAAACCGTTTAAAGTCAACATGATTTAACAGATTTTGTAACGTTTTGTAAGAAAACAAAAGTTCAATTAGTTGACTTTAAAAAATAAAATATAGTTAGTCACTTGTAAGTTGACCTAAAGTACAATAATAAAAAAAATATTTAACCCGATTCATAATATTATAAACTTTTTAAAACTTTAATGAATTGTTTCAGTTTTAAACATGAATTTGTTTCAAATTTAATTTTCAAAATTCAATATATGTCTTATACTTTGAAATGAATAGAATATTAAAATTCTTTTTAATAGCAAATAAATTAAAGATAGAATAATAAGAGGAGGAAATGACTCCACCCACTACAAGAAAAAAGCTTATCTGCGACCAACACTTTCAGTGACCGCCCTATCCAGTCACTGATAATAGTAATAGCGACTGCCATGTGCGACCATTATTGATTCTAGTCGCTAGATTATATCAGCGACCGCATTCGGTCGCTGAGTGGTCGCTGGTATGAATTTTTCGCCTAAAAATTGGTGCGAAACGTTAGCGCGGATGTTTTGTGCGACCACTCGATATCAGCAACCACCTAGCGGTCGCTAATATGTCCACATCATTAAAAATTAGCGATCGCATGCGGTCGCTAATGGCGGTCGCTGATTCTCTTAAACATAATTAGATTCAGGCATTTGCTCGATCAGCAGAAGGAAAAAAAAGAGGGAGAACAGAAGAGGGAGAAGAGGGAGAACGTGGATGTTGTAATAACCCGATATTTTCTATATAAATAAATAAGAAATTTTGCAAATAAATTTTTTTTTATTTTAAAGGTGGGAATATATGACAGGTAGTGTGTATGTATATATGTGATAAATAAAATTTATTTATTACATGAATAATTTCAAGTAATTTTATTTTATAATTATTGATTATTATAAAGTATATTTTTATAGTAATTAATCTTATAGTAGAAATGATTTTAGCATTTATTATCCATGAAAATAAATTTATATATTATTTAAATAATATATGAAATGATAATTAGTATTATTATAATAACTATTTTACTATGTGAATTTATTTACATTAGTTAAGTTAATTATTTTAATTTAATTAATAATGTTATATATGCAAGAAAAAATAGATATGGAATCCAAACCCTAATTCTGGATTTGGAATAAGGAATGAGAATAATAATATTATATTTCCATTCTATAGATAGGTACTGTATCTATAGACAGATAATAGTTGGTCAATTATGTAGTGGCAAGTCAACACCGTAGCATTATTTCATTAAACCCTAACTTGAAACTTAAACCAAAATTTTCGATTGGTAAGAAATTATGGTACGTGGTTTATGACAATTATTATATTGTGCTAATTAGGTAAACCCTAATTATTGATTAAAAACCCTAATTTCCAATTTGAAACCCTAATTGCTAAAATGGTAACCCTAATTATTATTTTAGTAAATTATAATGTTAATTAAGAAACCCTAATTCATAATATGGGGAACCCTAATAATATCAAAAAAAACATAAGTATTTTTAAAACCCTAATTTTGTATTAAAACCCTAATTTTAATTAGTAAGTTCTAATTAAAATTTTATTAAACTTTAATCTTAATTTTTCAAACCCTAAAAATTATTTGGGAAACCTTAAGATTTAAAATCTATTGATTAAAACCTAGATTCAAGTAACATGGACAAGAATACTGTGATGCCCCCAAAATAGGTATACATCACCTATTCTGAGTCACCAAATACATGGTACAGAATACAAATACAATCGTTAATATACGACAAAAGAGCTGTGAGTTTTAATACAAATACTGTCTTCTAGACAATATCCACACTCAGAATAAGTCCTCGTTACATTTATTGTCACAATATTTAACAGAATAGTGAGGACTACTAATACTATCATCTGGTCCATCACTCCGTTCTCCGACTCGTCCCAGCTATATTCTCATTTCCTGAAGAGAACAATGAAAGAAAGGGTGAGCTCAACTAGCCCAGCGTAAAACGCACAGACAGGATATTCCAACAGAATAATAATAAAGACGGAATAATAGAAGAATGTCACCAAGTATAGGGTAGTCCGCGTATACTGGTTATTCCAGTAGAATAATAAAGAATGTAATAACAGAAGTTCTCTTCATGAATACAAAAAAAAAATTATCCTTACGAGTACAACAAATAATATCCCTTACCGTAAAAGAAACTTGATATCGGAGTAGTGAAGTAGCAGAATACTTTTCTTCTTTCTCTCTATAGTTTCTCTCTCTAGAGTTTCATTGAATTCGTAAGAAAATAATGAAGGAATGAGTTTCTATTTATAGAAAAATGGACTGCATAGTAACTAACTCATGAACGGTCTAGATTGATTTACTTTAATCTGATGGTACATATTTAAAGCAATTTTGTCGTTTTCTCAATTCGACAATAATTCCGTTGTAGGGTCCACCAATGATTGTGTCGTCGTACGAATATTTCCTGTTAAAACGAATATTCCCCGACCAATCGAATATTATATAGCAACTTGCGTACTTTGCAAAATTTATAAATATTACCCACAACTATAACATTATATCAATTTCTCTCCATAATATTAAAAAAAATGATATTTATAGAAAATTTATCTTTATTTATAAAAGTTGGGGTCTTACAAATACCCTTAAAATTTTTTGTTAGTTTACTAAAATACCCTTTGTTGGATTGATTTTTCATAGGTTGCTTGCAAATCTTTCCATAGCTTGTCAAGTCACCACTCTAGAATATAGCACATGCTCTATATATCATCCAAGCTTATCCTCTTTGACACCTTGCAAGTTAGATTCAATGAATCTAAGTTATTTAAATAGGTTAAGAGAGAGAAAAGTGCACATTTTTGCTCATTACTCATCCAAGACCCTATCTCTCTAAAACCACAAAATAGGGTAGTGGACCAGTTCCCAAATCAAGCCCCACGAATTTCATTAACAAATTAGAGGCTTAGATTCAAGAGTTTGCTCATAGAAGGTATAAACCCTAATTAAAATTCTGATCTTGATTGCTATAATAAAAGTTGTGTTTAAATGTTAAAACATGGTGATTATAGTGTTATTAAGTGATATGGGTTGATAGATGTTAGATCCATAACATCTATAGGCTCAGATCTAGTGCTTTTCAAATCTGGAAAAAGTTTAAACTGTGGTCTGACAACGAATGTCAGTGGCTCTAGATTCTTTCTTGATCATGATTTTTGTTGTTTTATGTTTTAGATATGTAGTTTGATATGTGCTCTTTGATCTGGATCTGGAATCACGCTTAGATCGTGTCTAGATTGCAAGTTATGGGTGGTCAAACCCCGTTGACCAACCATGACTTTGCAAATCTGGGTAACCCAGAAACGTGCCCAGAACGTTCTGACAGTAACTTGATGGGCTTGGATCTGACAGTGGTTTGATCATATGTTTTTGGTTTTGTATCTAGGTTATAGTATGTTATATATACTACGTGTTTATGCCTTAAAATCTCCTAAACATCAAATGAGTCGATTGCTGTGGTTGGTCAAAGTAGGTAAGAAGAGCACGACTTCGGTTTTCTGGGCAACCCAGAAAACCTATGGTCATGATCTCTGACATAGTTTGACCAGATTAGATCTGGTGATGGTGATGTTGGTATACTGTTTTTATGTAATGAATATGTATTCTTACATGTTGTCTACACACTGCAACGTTTAGATCATGAAAACACTACACGAGCAACAAGTTATGGAAGCCCAAATATGACCAGTCGAACTGTTCTTCATTTCTGGGTAACCCAGAAATGAAGAACAGCTCTGACAGCCATTTTGGACAATCAGATCTCCTTCGTTATGTATTGTATGAACATGTTTGTTATTGTATCATGTAGTCTGACATTAGTACTACGACCTCTAATCGTTATCATGCCCAAAAACAACAGGATCAGAGTATAATCCTTGGTCAAAGTAGGTCACCCGAAACTGCTTATGAATGTTCTTGAGGACTCAAGAACACTTAAGACGACGCTTTCTGTTGCTAAAGGCTATAGCGATAGATTTAATAATTTTATTTAATTTATTTTCAAAAAATCATTTAAAAATAGAAATTAATTATTAAAAATTCCAAAAATAGTTTTAAAAATTATTTTAAGTTATAAAAATTAACTTTTAATAATTTGACATATTTTTCATAAATATTAATATTTATTTGGATATTATTGATATTTTATTTATTTAATAAATGCATTAAATAAATTAATAAAAAATGATTTTATTATATTAAAAATCATTTTAAATGATAAAAAGGTATTTAATAATATTTTAAGTTATAAAATATAACTTTTAATATTTTAAGATAAATTTCATTAATTATTTAATATTAATGATATTAGATTTATTTAGTAATTAAATTAATTAAAAATAATTTTAATATTATACAAATCATTTTAAATGAAAATAAATAGTTTAAAAATATTTTAAGTTATAAAATATAACTTTTGATATTTAAAAGATAATTTTATTAATAATTTAATATTAATGCTATTAATTTAATATTAATGATATTAAGTTTTATTTAATAATTATATTAAATAAATAGTTTAAAAATAGTTTTATTGACTTAAAAATTATTTAAAAAGAAAATAAATGAATTAAAAATATTTTAAGTTATAGTTAATGACTTTTAATATTTTGATAAATAATACATTAATATTTAAATATTAATAATAATTGTTTAAAAATGATTTTAAATATTTTAAAAATCATTTAAGGGTAATAAAAATGTTTTAAAAATATTTTGAGTTATTATAAATAACTTTAATATTTTGACAATGGTTTTATTAATAATTAAATATTAATAATAATAGAATTATTTAATATTTAAATCATTTAATAATGATTCTAGTGTTTGAAAAATCATAATAAATTATAATAACTATTTAAAAATTATTATTAGGCTATGAAAAATAATTCGACTGATATTTAAATTATCTAAACGAATATTGAACTGTACAATAGAGTTTTAGACTCGATAATTACCCAATAAAGTCGTCGGTATCCTGACATATTTCAGAAATTGATCCGGACTTAGATAATTGGACTCAATACGTGTTTGTTTGTGATCCAATTACTATTAAACATATGTAATAATGTGATTAAGTTATGTGTTGACTGCAAATAACTATAATATGTGATATGATATATTATTCTAATCAAATAAATGATCTTATTAATGATAGGTTGTGATATAAAAGATAAAATTAAGTTGCGTACTAGTAATCAACAGCTCAGGCAAGTATCTTATGTGAGACCCCAAATTTTATGAATAAAGATTTAAATTTCTCAAAATATTTTTTAAATATTATGGTGTGAATTTGATATAATGTTATAATTATGGGTAATATTTATAAATTTTACAAAGTATGCAAGTGGTTATAAAATATTCGTTTGGTCGGGGAATATTCTTTTTATCGGGGAATATCCGTACGACGGCACAATCATTAGTGGACCCTACAACGGAAGTATTGTCGTAGTTAGAAAACGACAGAATTATCTTTTTATAAAAATAACGGCGAAAGTGTTACCGTTAAAACTGTTGAACTACCCGGTAGTAAAAGTACAGTAATACGCGTGGTTGCATAGTAGCACACGGTATTGATTATTGATGCTTACGTGAGAAGTCACTCAGTTATACTCAATTATTGCTACAGTAATTGCTACATCATATCTCTCATATTATTGATTCAATTATTGTCACAGTATCATATGCATAATATAATTTATTATTAAATCAATAATTGAGACGACAAAGTTATTCATATTATTATTTGTAATATTGACAATGTCTAGAAGTTCTGTCAAGGAGAGGTTTGGTCACCAAATTGTGCGCCAATAAGGAGAAATCTTTATCGTAAAATCCCCTCTTTCCTGGGAACGACCTAGTTGCTAAATATTGTGAATTATAATATTAATGATGAATAAGTTCGTGTTGATTCAAGATGAAATTGATAGTTCCATTATGTGGGAATTATTAGTGTTAGTAGAAATTGATATTTAGTTCGATAATAATTGATGTTTGAAGGTTATATTGACCAATCGGGTATTCGGGGCACTTTTCGTGTCAGAGTACTATTCACGGGTTGCTATTTACCCGGTTACTATTCACTCTAGTATTGTTCACTTGGATATTTGGGATACTTTTCGTGTCGGGATACTATTCACGGGGTACTATTCTCGAAGTACTATTCACGAAGTACTATTCACCCAAAAAATTTATTTCCTTTCGGTCCAAATCATTTTTGAGTACAATATTATTCCATGAGGAGATGTGATAATTTTTCAGACCGTTGGTTGAAGTTATAATAGTAAATCAATATGGATCGTTAGTTGAAGATATAATAGTAAATCAATTTGGACCGCTGGTGAAAAGTTATAATAGTAAATCATTATGGATCGCTGGTTTAAAGTTTTAATAGTAAATCAGTATGGACGTTGCTTTAAGTTTTAATAGTAAATCAATATGGACCGTCCGTTTAAAAGTAAATCAATCTGGACCGTTCATGAATTAGTTACTATTCAGTCCATTCTCCTATAAATAGAAGCTCATTCCTTCATTATTTCTTACGAATTCACTGAAACTCTAGAGAGAGAAATAGAGAGAAAGAAGAAGAGAAGTCTGCTACCTCACTTTTCTAATATCCAATTTCTTCTAAGGTAAGGGATATTATTTGTTGTATTCGTAAGGGGTATTATTTCTTTCGTATTCATGAAGAGAGCTATTGTTATTCCATTCCTTATCATTCTGTTAGAATAACCTGTATACGCGGACTACCGTATACATTGTGAAATTATTCTGTTATTCTATTCTTTACTATTATGTTGGAAGAACCTGTCTATGCGAAGTACCGCATACATGGTAAAATTATTCTGTTATTCCATTATTTATTATTCTGTTAGAATAACCTGTCTATGCGGTCTATCGCATGCCTGGTGAATTCTGTTGTTATTCCATTCTTTAATATTCTGTTAGAATATCTTGTCAGTGCGGATTACACATGACCTGGTTCCATTCTTTATTATTCTATTGAAATATCCTGTCAGTGCGAATTACGCATAACCTGGTTCCATTCTTTATTATTCTGTTGGAATAACTTGTCTGTGCGGTCTATCGCATGCATGGTGAATTCTTCTGTTATTCCATTTTTTATTATTCTGTTGGAATAACATGTCTATGTGGATTACCATATGCATGGTGAATGATCCTTCGTATTTCATTCTTTATTTAATTGTGGAAATGGTCTGTCTACGTGGATTACCGCATGGCGGGCAAAAATCCATTTGCAGTTTCATATATTCTATTTTACTCAATCGGTTAAAGCTTTGGCTTCTATACTCCATGAAATTAGTGGAATATCCTTGATATTTGCGCTTCATTCAGTATCTTTTCATGAAAATATTCTTCTGAGCATTCTTGAATTTTACTCCACAAAGCAGTATCATATTGACAATTTGGACGTTATTGAGTTCAGGATAAATTAACTTATAAATTTTTAAAATTTATTCTTGAACTTGTTTTATTGAATTGTCATCATCCTCATGCTTATATTGTGATGAAAGTCATCTTTGGCTTACGTGTATAGATGGACTTGGTATGATTATGACCAGGGATTATTCGGTTTAATCATGACCGTAATGTGATGAATGATGTGGTAAAAGTCCTCATTGGCCTGTAGTTCATTGGTGGACAGTGGTTAGTATGATTATGACCAGGGATTATTCGATATAGTCATGACCATTGATGATTACATGAATATCCTTGGCCGCGGAGCAGGGATGATTCGATTTTATTTATTAAGCCGAGTCTTAGCAATAAAGTTGATGAAAAACTTTTTAAATCATAGAAGATAGTAGATTTTATACTTTACTTGACTCTTCTAATGGATTGCTTGTTCTGCTGCAGTTAAACTTGTTGTCTATTATATTCTATCAGTTTAACATTGTTGAAGGCTAATGATAATTTATTCTACATAATCTTTGTCATAATATTTCTTACAGGGCTAGTTGAGCTCACCCTTTCTTTCACTGTTCTCTTCGAGAAATGAGAACGTAGCTGGGACTAGTCGGGGAACAGAGTGATGGTCCTAGATGGTGCATTAGTAGTCCTCACTATACTGTGAAATAGTGTGATAATAAATGTAATGAGGACTCCATTGAGTGTGGATATTGTCTAGATGACAATATTTGTATTAAAACTCACAACCTATATTTTGTCGTATTTTACACGACTGTTGTATAATTAAGTTGTATTTATAGTCAGTACCTTGTATCTAGCGACTCAAGATGGGTGATGTATACCTGTTTTGGGGGCGTCAGATCGTAACTTTGCATTTCTTTTATGCAATGGACATGAGTAAGAAAGTTACATAATTATATTATCATTGTACCAGATTATTAACTCTATTATTTTCAATTATGTATCCAATCTTTTGTATTCATACAAATTCTTCAATTATCCGATCATTGTTTATCAATGCAGTACTATTGTACAATTCTGATATTTATTCTGTTCGTTAATTTCTAAATATGGTTACATAAGTGTCCTCACTTGGATAATCATTATATTTAATCACATGTTGATAAATACTTATTGATTTCCAGTATGTATACGTCGACTTAAAGTCGTCTAAGCTATTTGATCCGGCTAGACACAAACCTAAAAAATATTATTGAACAAGATAGAACTTTATTGTATCCAACCAGATTATTTTGGTTCGAATTCCCAACTAAGTATGAACATCCTATACATGGAAAAACTTTTGTGCGCCAAAGGCGGATAAGATGAACGATATTCTCGTTCTTACATGTAGTATTGATCAATGCAAGGCATAACGGGCTGATCACCCCCCCCCCCGTGCCTGTAAGTTATGACGGTTTACAAATGAAGTTTTGTTTAACCTTTTCGAAAATAGAAAACAATGTTCATAGTCTGTCGATTGATCTCCAGTTATAGTCAGTACATAGTTTCAAAAATTTGATATAGAATTGATATGTTGTTATTATTGGTTCATCTTACTTCACAACTGTTGATTCATTGTAGAAGTGTCATTCAAAGAAAACATTTAATCCTTTCAGCTAATAATTATTGTTGCTATTACTTGCTGGGCACCCAAATACTCATCCTTGTTTAATTTAAATGTTTTCAGCCAATCGTGATCAACCTGAAGGATCATGCAGAAACAAAGGAAAAGGAAAGCTAACATAATAAGATTTTTGGTATTCTATGTAATAATTAGAGATGATACTTATTAATTATCATGTAAGGAATGTTTAAAGGTCGCGTACCTGGGATTCAAACTCTGATATGTAAATTAAGTTTATGTATTTATATTATTGTTATTATTAGTAGTATTATTCCGCTCATAGAAATGGTATCGTGAAGCACCGAGTTCGGGTTTCAAGTACCTGAATTTAGGGGCGTCACAGATTTAACGCCCTAGAAAAATTGAATTTTTGAGAATTAAAATTTTATTTGATTATGTGGATTAAATGAATTTAATTGATTATTTATGAGAGTAAGCTATTTGAAGGTCGTTCTATGACCTAGACATATCGGAACGTCGTAGTATTTTGGCTACGTGATAGAATTAAAGTGTTTGAATTTTCAAGACGAAAATAAAAGCTTTCCGAGAAATTTTTTGAAAAATACTATTTACGCATTTCTGCTCGGGAATTATTTTTGAACTTTCGAGAAATACGTAACGAAAGGATATCGAGGTGGGATGAAATATCCAATAATATTTCAGTTATGACAAACAAAGTTTTTCGCCTGCGGACTTAAAACCTAACGATTAGGGAACATGATTTTCAAGAAGGAATTTAAATGTGTATAATGAATAAAACGATGATCGTATAATACGTAGGTATTGTACGAGGTAATGAATACGAGTATGATACGAGATATTATACGAGTATGTATGAATGATGGTATGTTGTATATGTTGAATAAGTATACAAGTTAGAAAACGAGATTAATACGTAGACAATATGTTATAAGGATTTAAGGCATGGGTAATGGATTTGTTGAATTGTGTAGGAAATTGTAATGTCTAATTGGGATAATAATAAAGCCAATACGAATTAATGTTAAAGCCCAAATGTAGGAATGGTTAAGTCCAATATAAATTAATGAACAAGCCTAATGTATAAGTTAAATTAATTAAGCTAAAGGCCCAAAGTAAAAACCAATGGGTTATGGGATGGTTTAAACCCATGGGGCAAACCATGGATGATCCAAAGTAGGGAGCAAGTATACTTAATGGCTAAGTAAGTATGGTAATCAAGTATACTTAATGACCAAGTAGACTTAATGGCCAAGTGTTGTGGGGAGCAAGATAACTTAATGGCTAAGTAAATAATGTGGGGAGCGAGTTTACTTAATGCTTAAGCTAAGAATAGTAAGGAGGTGGAGTGGTTTTATGACCATTATGCCCTAGCTTTGGCTTTCCTATAAATAGGGAGCTTGGATTTCATTTTGTGGGTTATTCATTTCATCCCACAAGTTAAGAGCTTATTGGTTAGAGATAATAAGCTAGAAAAGCTAGAGTTTATATTTCAAGAAGCAAGAAGAAGATTAAGGCTTAATCAAGTGAACATCAAGGGTAAGCAATCTTGAACCATGATTCTCTTTCTCTTCCATTGTTAGAGAAGTGGGTAGTGGTAGAATATGTATGCTAAGGAATGATAAAAATGAACTATCATAAGTCATGAGAAAAGAATTCATAAGTAATTTACATTTTTATAAGTTATAAACTCACAAAGAACAAGTAATAACTTATCATGTTTATAAGTTAATGAAGTATATATGTCAAGATGTTAGTATAACGGAATGAATCCATTTGAAATGAAGAACAAATCTTAAGTAACGAAGTTTTGGCGGAATTCACACGATTAGACGATAATCGTCGAATTCGTGAAATTCTCGAAGTGGAAGTCGAATTTTTTTATTGAGCTTGGAAGCATTGGTTTTCAATGGAGACAAGTCTTATTTGGCATTATAGAGTTACGGACTCAAAAATGATCGAATTCTGACTTACAACGAAGAAACGAGCGTTGAACGTTCACGAACGTTTATCGTTTTCGTTAAAAATGGACTAATAGGTGAATTTTTAGTTAACGAAGCCAAATAGATAAAATTCTTGCATAAACACGTAGAGTATGTAATTTGTGAGCCGTAGGCTCTTGAACGAGCCAATTCGGACTTATAACAAAGAAGTTACGAGTCCGGGAATCTCACAAAATGAAAAATCAGTCAAATTTGTCTGATGCACAGAGTCCGCAGAGCCGTGACCGAGTTCTAGAAACAAGAAGGCCACCCCGCAGCGCGAGGTGCAGAGCAAAAGCTGGCGCCGCAACGCTAACACTAGGAAGTAGATAGAGAAGAAAAGTTTTGAATGTAAATTGAAGGAGAAGCATATGAAGAGTGAATTAATGTCTTAATTAACGTAATGTAACGTCATTAAGGATGTTATAAACCTTAAGAATAACCCTAAAGGTAGGAAGTAAGCCAATTGAATGTGAACGTGAACGGTGTGCAATAAATATACTTAACCAATGACGATCGAGTTTCGAATAATGATGTAAGAACGTTAGTAAGCCGCAAGGGATGGTGATTAACTCAGACCGAGTTGTATTAATAAAATAATTTCAATTAATTTGTAGAAGAGAAAGAAGTTAGTAAGAATGATGTAAAATGTGACGCCCCCAAAATAGGTATACATCACCTATCTTGAGTCGCCAGATACATGGTATAGAATTCAAATACAACTTAATAATACAATTTTCGTGTATAATACGACAGAACATAAACTGTGAGTTTGAATACAAATATTATCTTCTAGAGAGTATCCATACTCAAAAGGAGTCCTCATTACAATTATTATAACACTATTATATAGAATAGTGAGGACTACTAATGCTATCATCTAGGACCATCACTTTGTTCCCTGACTAGTCTCAGCTACGTTCTCATTTCCTGAAGAGAACAGTGAAAGAAAGGGTGAGCTCAACTAGCCCAGTAAGAAATATTATGACTAAGATAATGCAGAATAAATTATCATTAGTCTTCAACAATGTTAAACTGATAAAATACAATAGACATCAAGTTTAACTGCAGCGGATCAAGCAATCCATTAAAAGAGTCAAGTAGAGAATAAAATCTACTATCTTTTATGATTTAAAAGGTTTTTCATGACTTTTATCGCTGGGACTCAGCTTAATAAATAATCCACATCATCGAATCACCCCTGCACTACGGCCAATGATATTCTTTAGTATCACGACCATGAATTATCCATGCACTACGGCTAAAGATAATCATGTTTTCATCAACGGTCCTGATCATGCTATAAAACAATTCATCTCTGCACTACGGCCAAAGAGAATCCATAGCCATAATCATACCAAAGACTGTCCATCAATGCACTACAGGCCAATGAGGATTTTTTCTACATCATTTATAATATTACGGTCATGATTGCACCGATTAATCCCTGGTCATAATCATACCAAGTCCATCTATGCACTACAGGCTATAGATGACTTTCAACAAAATATAAATATGAGGATGATGACAATGATATAAGAATTCAATAAAACAAGTTCAAGAATTAATTTATCCAGGAATTAACAATGTCCAAATTGTCAATATGATACTGCTTTGTGGAGTAAAATTCAAGAATTCTTAGAAGAATATTTCCATGAAAAGATACTAGATGAAGCGCAAATATCAAAGATATTTCACTAATTTCATGGAGTATAGAAGTCAAAGTTTTAACCAACTGAGTATAATAAAGAATGAAATAACAAAAGAAATCACCATGCATGCGATAGACCGCACAGACAGGTTATTCCAACAGAATAATAAATAATGGAACCAGGTCCGGCGTAAAACGCACAGACATGATATTCCAACAGAATAATAAATAAGACGGAACCAGGTTCGGTGTAAAACGCACAGACAGGATGTTCCAATAGAATAATAATAAAGACGGAACCGGATCCAGTGTAAAACACACAGACAGGATGTTCCAACAGAATAATAGAAAAATGTCACCAAGTATAGGGTAGACCGCGTATACAGGTTATTCCAGCAGAATAATAAATAATGGAATAACAGAAATTCTCTTCATGAATACAAAAGAAATAATACCCCTTACGGGTACAACAAATAATATCCCTTACCGTTTTAAAGAAGAACTGAAATAAAGAAGTAGTTAAGTAGCAGAATACTTTTCTTCTTTCTCTCTATAGTTTCTCTCTCTAGAGTTTAGTGAATTCGTAAAAAAATAATGAAAGAATGAGCTTCTATTTATAGGAAAATGGAATGCATAGTAACTAATCCATGAACGGTCCAGATTGATTTACTTTAATCTAACGGTCCATATTTAAAGAAATTTTTTTTAAATAAAATATAATATATTCTATTTATAGAATAACTTTAATAAAGTATTCTGTTTTATATAAAAAGATGTTTCTGTTTTATTACGTTAATAATACGAATAAAACAAAACTTCATTATCGCTAAATAATTCATATTATTAATTGACAATAATTGAATCAAACTGAGTGACTAATCACATAAGCCTCAATAATCAATACCGTATGCTACTATGCAACCACATGCATTACTGTACTTTTACTACCGAGTAGTTCAACAGTATTAACGGTAAAACTTCCGCCGTTATTTTCATAAAATATTTTTGTCGTTTTCTCAATCAGACAATAATTCTGTTGTGGGGTCCACCAATAATTGTGCCGTCGTACGAATATTCCCCGACAAAAATTATATTCCCCGACCAATCAAATATAATACAACAACTTGCATACTTTAAAAAATTTATAAATACTACCTACAATTATAACATTATCTCAAATTCACACCATAATATTTAAAAAAATATTTTGAAAAATTAAATCTTTATTCATAAAATATGGGATTTTACATAAAATAATAACAGCAAGCCGGAACCAATAATAACAAATCTAGTGCATGATTAGATTGAGAATAAAGGTAAGATGACTAATCTTGAAGAGTTGATGGATTTCTTTACAAGTCTTTCAATATAGAATTACTAACGCTATCCTACGCTAATTATTTGGTACGGATTCAAGGTAAGCCTGAATATGAATAAACAAATGTAGTTTTTCATCTAGTATTCGATGGGCACGTGAGGTTGCCATAACTTAAATGTACACACGTTTAATGGATGTAGTGTTGATCAACATAGAGTACTATAGACTGATCACTTAGAAGTGCTCGTAAGCTATGCCGGACTTACAGACTTAGTGCCGGGTTGTCCTTTTCAAAGAAATTATGAAACACTCATGGTCTTGGACCAGAATTGATTTTTTACTAAATATTGTCATTGTAAAACGTTTTAAAAGAAAAGATATGCTATTTTGAATTACTGATAGTACTTCGTAACTATTATCCAGTTATTGAAGATATATGATTCCTATGCTTCAAGCATGTCGTTTAAAAGAAATTGGTGTACTTGCTGAGCTTGTTATGCTCACTCTTGCTTGAACCATATGAATGCAGCTAAAGACGAGCGAATCGAGGTTTCCAGTAGAGATAAAGGCAAGGCGAAGATGAATGATTAGTTTATCTTGTAATAGACTAGTAAGTATATGTATTATATTATGATGAACAAAGAATGTAATGGTTTAAGAACCTGGGAACGAGATTTATTATTATTAATGTAATAAGAATGTCGTTGGAACACACATTTTGATATCGTTTCAGTAGAATGAATGTACAGTTATGAGTACCGTGTAACACCATTTATCGGGTTGAAAGAGACCCGGATTTGGGGGCGTCACAAGTTGGTATCAAAGCATTAGGTTATAAAACTTAAGGGGGGAAAAACCTTAGGCTAATAACCTCATTAAGGAAGGAGAAGTCCGAAGGAAGTAGACTCAAGCTTTACTTAAGTTGAATGAGTCAATAAGGTATTAAGGCAACTCAGTACCAAAAGATTTAAAATATGAAAAGTAACCCTAAATAAATTAAATGTGATTTGTGCTTATACTATTGTGTTATGTACTAATCAACATGTTATGTGTTATTGTAGGATGTCGATTGATATTTTGATGTATAGAGATATACACACGGTGAGTGAAGAAACTGTGAATAGAGTATAGCCTGTATGTAAGACCCCGAATTTTATGAAATAAAAGTATTCAATTTTTCTTATAATTACTATTCAGTAAATGGTTAAATTGATAAATGTTAAAGTTAAGGGTGATATATGATTTTTTTTCAAAATACACAAGTAGTTATAAAATAATCATTATTGTCGGGGAATATTCGTTTGGTCGTGGAATATTCTTTCTGTCGGAGAATATTCGTACGACGGCGCAGCTATTTGTGGGCCCCATAACGAATAACTGTCGGATGAAGAAAACGACAAATTTGAGTTTTTACAAATAACGGCGTAGTTGTTACCGTTAACACTGTTGGAATACCCGGTGGTTAAAATACAGTAATACGCGTTATTGCACAGTAGCACACGGTATTGCACAGTATTTTTGAAATTATTGATTCTTACGTAAGAAGGCACTACTCAATAATTGTTACAGTAATTACTGTTCAATATTTTATTTTATTGATTCAATAATTGCTGCGTTGATATTTTATATTATTGTTGTTTCAATAATTGTTGCTGCACAGTATTTTCTATTATCAGATCAATAATTCATATTATTTGAATAATATTATTAGATAACATTATTGGCAATGTCTAGAAAGTTCTGTCTAAGGAGAGGTTTGGTCATCTAATTGCGCGCTAGTAAGGAAAAATCCTTATTGGAAAGCCCCCTCTTTCCTGGGAACGGCCTGGTTGTCATAAATGTGATTCTGTAATATTATTTGTGAATAATTAATTATTGATTCATATGATAAGGAAATATTTATTTTATGTGGATATAAACGAGGGATATATTTTTGTGGTTAAAAATGAAAGAGTTAATGTTGAGATTTTTATCCGTATTTTTGTCAGAATGGAGGTATTAAAAATCAGGGTTTTTGAGATATTTTACGGGAGTTATAATTTTTAATCCGACCGTTGGATCGTGGTAATTTTTGGATATGTTATACATATATAAGTTGAGTATATGTCCATAAATTTTGAACCGTTAAAAATGAACGTATGATTTGTTATGAATTTTAAGAGGTGGCTGATTCGGAAATCAGGTTATAAATCATTTTTGGTGGAAAATTCTAGAATTGGTGGGCCCCACTTGTGGTTGGTGAAGAAATGTGCTGAATTATATTTCAAATGTGGTGGGTGGAAATAGTAGCAGGTAAAGCCATCAGGTTGCAGGTCAAACCTACCAAAATTTTCCTATAAATAGAGGGCTAAGTTAGAATTGAAAATCACACCAGAAACATAAGCTTTCTCTCTTTCTCTCTCTATATTATAAAGTATATTTTGTGAGTTTTTAGATACTTGGTGAGTTGCTATTCATCAGTGCAAGTTTTCTTCAGCATCATATCCGATACCGATCAGAAGTACTGCTCTTTTGAGGTAAGGGATTGTAAGGGATATTAAGGGATTTTAAGGGTTGTTATGATTTTTAATTTCGTAATTTTTCTGACCTTCAAAAATTCTGGAAAAATTTGAAATGATATTTTGATGAGTTTTCTTGATTGTGTCCAAAAATGGTGATTTTTGGATGTATAGATTAAGAGTTATGAATTTTATGAGAAAAGACTATTTTAAAAGTAACCGCTTATAATTCCTTGTGGTTAACTCCAAAATTGATGAAATTTTTATTGGGAGTACATGAATATGATAGGAGTATACTCTGTGAATTTCAGAATTTTTAGATAAAGTATAATTTTTGATAAATGTCTAAATATTCGGCTGTTTTGGCCATATGAAAAATAGTAAATGACTTTTAAAAATTCTGAGAAAAATATATGTTCACTATGGGACTATATTATGCTAAATTCCAGAAAAGAAATATTTTTGGAACTGATTTGGTATTTTTCATAAAAATAGTCTAGTTATGAGTAAATGAATTAAATATGTTTTGTGAAGAAAGAAAATTGGAAAATAGGATTTTATGGCTTGAGAATCCTATATGAGGTATATGCAGATTTTTGATGAGGATTTTTGGTTATTGGTGATGAAATCTTATGAGTTTGGCATTTTAGAATGATTAAATGATTTATTTAGTAAAGTGTAAACAATTAAAATAAATTGTTTATAAATTTAAGAAATGTTATTCTTTCAATATCATTATACCAAAATATTGGTATGGATTTTATTGTGGAATTTCTATCTTTTGTGTTGGGGTTACTATTCACGAGTTACTATTCACGATAAAAATTGGTTTCTTTTTCTAACCAAATTATAGTTGAGTTATGAATATTACTCTTGAGATTAAATCTATATGTTGATCATATTGTTTTTATTATCATATATAACATTTTTATAACCTTGATGTTGAAATTCTCTTTCACTAGAGTGTAAAGATGGGTAGATTATTGGTATGATCATGACTAGGGTTCTCTTTGGCCTGTAGTGCAAAGTTGAATTGTGACTGGTATGATCATGACCATTGAATTTATAATTGAATATCTTAAGCTTAAGTGCAAAGGTGAATTGATCAACATGGTTATAATTATTGTTTATATAAATTCTAAAATGATTATAATTCTTTGAGATATGAATATATTTGTCCTGTAGTGCAAATATGAATTGTTGATGAATATCTTTGGCATGTAGTGCAAAGATGGCCTGTTGATGAATATCTTTGGCCTGTAGTGCAAAGATGAACTGTTGTTGAATATCTTTGGCCCGTAGTGCAAAGATGGTTTGTTGATGAATATCTTTGGCCCGTAGTGCAAAGATGGATTTATTAGTATGATTATAAACAGGAACTGTGATTTGGTATAACCATGATCTTTGATGTTTCAGGTAAAGACAGGTGATGAAAATATTCTTCGTCCTGGGTGCGAAGAAAAATTTATAGTCACAATTATGATTATGAGTTATTCATATGATTGTGGAAAGGAACTGTTGAGTGATGTTACATGGATACAATATTGTTGGTGGATTTTTAACATGGAGAAGATAATAGACTTTATAGTCTATTTGACTCTTCTAATGGATTGCTCGTTCCGCTGTAACTATGGTTGAAATTTTTATCATTTACCATATGTTCTAAATCTCTGATTTATTGTTGATGAAGGCTATTGATAATTGAATTATCTTTAGTCATGATATTCTTTACTGAGCTAGTTGTGCTCACCCTTTTACTTCACAATTCCTTTCAGGTAATAAGAGTGTAGCTGGGTCGAGCGAGGGTAACGGGAAAATAGAACGGTGGTCTCTAGCTGTGGATGTTCTCCCGAAGCAGTATAGAAAAGTTCATTTAGTAGTTATATTTGGTGAATCCAATAGGGTAAGGTGTACCCAACGTTGGAAGGGTGGTTTGCCACTATCATACAAGATGTCTAACGACATACAACCTCGTGTCATCATAAGACAGGGATGTGCTCATCCACTTGCTGAGTATATATACGAGCACTACCTATATAATCTTGGTGTTTGTTTGAAGTATAATTCTCAATTAGAGACAGTGGAGATAATGATAAGTCAAGAGAAGACTCACCATTGGGAAGAATATGATAGTAATCTTCTCGTTTTTCTTTGGGGTCTATTGGGTCAACCAAGGATAATTCTGTGGCCATATGATATCTATCATAACCTAGACGCGTGGCCTCCCATGTACGAAGGTTTCCTTAAGCACTTCCCAAAGATTCTAATTTCTAAAACAGTTTTTGACTATACCTTTATGTAAGGTGTCATTGTGAGGCGATGTCCACGGTTGGAACATGAGTTATATTTGGTATATATTTGTATCCAAACTCACAGCATATGTGTTGTTGTATTTTACACGACAATTGTTGTAATAAAGTTGTAGTTATTTTCTGTACCATGTATTTGACGACTCAGAATGGGTTGGGTGGAATGGACCTATTTTGGGGGCGTTACACTGTACCTATGCCAGTGGCGGAGGTACCAATAGTGATTCTAGAGGAGTCGGAGACAGTGGAGTATTTTTCTGAGGAAGACTACTCCGAGGGAGATGTAGCTTGGACATCATACCTGGATATGATGAGCGATGTGGAGGAAAGAATGGAGGTAACATCAGTTGATACGGTGGTACCTACACTAGAGTCATCATCTCCAAATGAAATGAGATCATTGTATCTGGCAGAGCTTGACAAGAATGTGCAACTGAGTACAGTTGTGCAGAATCAGAATGAAGAGATTAGTGCTCTTTATGAAGCGAAGGAGTCTGTAGAAGCAGATTTTGAGTCAGAGCATGATGAGAAGGTGCTCATGATAAATAAATCTAGGGATTTTAAGAAGGAGGCCGATGAGCTTCGTATGGAACTGGGGGAGAAGGACTGGAAGATAGCATGGATGTCCTACATCCATAAGAGTGCTCATAAGGATTTCAAGCTAAAAGTTGCTTGTTATTCTGTTGATTCGGGACAAACTCGACATACTATTAGTCGAGATACAATAGTAATGATTGCGAATGAGAAACACGAGGACGCTGTTATGCATTATTAATAGTTTAGAGTTATAAATATGTGTGTAGTGACGTAAAACCCTCTTTTGTATAAAAAGGATAGTCCTTTTGTAAATCTCAACTTTTGTGAAGTACAATTGCGGGATAGAGATGTAATAGCTTTTGACTATGAAAATAAATTGTAAATAGTTTCAAACTATGAAGAAGTATATGAATATAATGAAGTTTTCATTTAATATTCTTTGTTATGGTATGAGTTGGTATGTGGCAATAATAACGAAGTAAGTAAATAGATAATAATGAAATTTTATTAATTAGAAAATGTCGCCAAGGAGAAGACAACGTAATCAGGAAGCGGAATCACATAATGATAACCAAGGGGGTCAAAACAACCCTATGCAAGAGTTCGTTAATTTATTAACGACTGCATTTAACCAAACCGGGGGTAGAATACCCGCGGGACCTAGGGTAGCCAGAATGATTATCTTTAAAAAGTTTAAAAGCGTAGGTCCGCCAGAGTTCAAAGGAACAACGGACCCATTAGAATCCCAGACATGGGTAAAAGAAATAGAGAAGGTATTTGTTATTACAAACGTAGGTGAGGCGCAAAAGACTTCTTTTGCGACTTACATAATGAAAGGGGAAGCTAATTGGTGGGAGGCTCACCAGGGTGGGGCAAGAATAGATATAGTAATGTGGGAACAGTTCAAGAAGGTTTTCTTCAAGAATTATTTCCCTACAAGCATGCAAGGGAGGATAGAGATTAATTTCTTAGAACTTAGCAAGGGGACATGACGGTTTCTCAATACGCGACCAAATTTAATGAATTGGCAAGGTCTGCTCCACACCAAGTGGACACTGAGGAGAGAAATGCTCGTAGGTTTAAGCAGGGCCTGAAACCCTGGCTCTATAACAGAATTTCAATGTTCCAGAGTGTTTCCTATGGGACCATTCTAGAGAAGGCGATTATAGCAGAAGGTGGTAGTGAGGCGTTGACTCAATACCACAAAGAGGCAAAGAATAAGAGCAAAGGAGAGAGAGGAACCAACGTAAAGAGTGCCAATGGTAGTGGCAGTATGCCAAAAAGAAAGAATTTTAACTCCGGGAATACTGGAGTGGGACAAGGGGATCTTAAGCGTAAGATCAAAGCGTGTATGACATGTGGAAAGACTCATCTAGGAGTCTGTCTAAAAGAAATTATAAGTACCTTTAAACATTAAGATAGAGGAGGAGGAAATAACTTTCGTTAATTATATTCGTAGAAATTATTTCATGAATAATAAAGGTAAGCAAGTATTGGTAGATAAGTACCGATAAAGTTGAGAGAATTTGAAGAAATTCTCGGTAGGAATGAGTTAATTAACCATAGAAGTTTAATAAATTGTTAGAATAAGAGTATGAATATTCAGTTTTCTAAGAAAATCCAAGGTAGTAATTTACGGTAATAAAACACCGCGATGCTCTTGTTGTCTAACCATGACATAATTAGGAGGATGTTAAGGAAGAGGATGAGTCGTTACGGTTGCGTATCGACTATCGTAATAGGAGGTTAGCGATTTTGATAGATATGTGTACGGGGTATCGTCGGTAGAAAATAAGGAAGAAGGTGGCAAATTGATAGGTACTCTTGTGTGGTGCTATGGTTGAAAGTACCATTAGCGTCACATAGTGTTCGAATAATATTTGGACGAGGGTGTCGTAATGATCATTGGTGATATTCTAGTGTAATTCAAGATATTAGAAGAACACTCTGAACATTTGAAAATAGTGTGAGAAACACTACGGTGGGAGAAGTTGGATATGGAATTCACTAAGTCTGAATTTTAGCTTAAAAGGTATACGATTTTGTTATTAATAAATTATGTTGGGGATGAGAAGTGAGAAAATAGTTTTCAGGAACTAAAAAGGGAGGTTAAGTGAGGCACATGTATTATCCTTATATGATGATACGGGGAATTTTGTAGTGTATCTCGATGCTTTGCATAGATGACATGATTGCGTGCTCTTATAACATGGCAATGTCATTGTGTATGCATCACGCCAGTTAAGGGATTTTGAGAAGGTCTATCCTACTTATGATCTATAATTGGCAGCTGAAGTTTTGAATTAAGAATCTAAAGATAGTATTTATATGGGGAGAAGTGTGAGATATACACGGATTCTAAGAGTCTAAAATATATCTCCACACAGAAGGAGTTGAATATGCGATAGAGAAAGGACTGTGATATGCTATATCATTCATGGAAGGTAAATTTAGGAGCCAACGCGTTAAGTAGGAAGGGTAGGGAAAAGCTGTCAATGTTAACGACTCAAAATGAGTTAATAACGGAGATGGCAATAACGGAGTTAGAAGTTAAATTACAGAATGAAGTGATAAAAATGTTATTCACAAGGTAGACTCCATCCACAATAATGGAACGAGTTATGTAAGTATAACTAGGTAACGAGAAATGCAAGCGAATGAAGAAGAGGATGCAAGATGAAGAGAAGACTAAGTATAATCTTGTTTTAAAGGAGGAATTTGAGTTTCATATAATTCCGAGTTAAAAGAAGGACTAATAAAAGGAAGATATCGTAATATGTTAATAAGTATTTAACTTCCAACTCAGATTATTGATAGGAAGTGACGAGTCATATGAATTAAGATAATACCTTCGGAGAAGGTGAAATGAAAGAAGAACAATGTCAAAGAAGCATTGTGGGAACTCGAGATTAAAATAAAGGAATTTTTTCCCCTCAATGGTGTATGTATTATTAGCAAGATTCTAGGGACAGAATCCTTATAAGGGGGGAAGAGTGTAACGCCCAAGAAAAATTGGATTTTTGAGAATTAAAATTTTATTTGATGATGTGGATTAAATGAATTTAATTGATTATTTATGGAAGTAAGCTATTTGAAGATCGTTCTATGACCTAGACATATCGGAACGTCATAGTATTTTGGCTACGTGATAGAATTAAAGTATTTGAATTTCTAAGACGAAAATAAAAGCTTTCCGAGAAATTTTTTGAAAAACACTATTCACGCATTTCTGCTCGGGAATTATTTTTGAACTTCCGAGAAATACGTAACGATAGGATATCGAGGTGAAATGAAATATCCAATAATATTTCAGTTATGGCAAACGCAGTTTTTCACCTGCGGACTTAAAACCTAACGATTAGGGAACGTGATTTCCGAGAAAGAATTTAAATGTGTATAATGAATAAAATGATGATCGTATAATACGTAGGTATTGTAGGAGGTAATGAATACGAGTATGATACGAGATATTATACGAGTATGTATGAATGATGGTATGTCGTATATGTTGAATAAGTATACGAGTTAGAAAACGAGATTAATACGTAGACAATATGTTATAAGGATTTAAGCCATGGGTAATGGATTTGTTGAATTGTGTAGGAAATTTTAATGTCTAATTGGGATAATAATAAAGCCCAATACGAATTAAAGTTAAAGCCCAAATGTAGGAATGGTTAAGTCCAATGTAAATTAATGAACAAGCCCAAGTGTTTGTTTAATTGCAAGCCCAATGTATAAGTTAAATTAATTAAGCTAAAGGCCCAAACTAAGAACCAATGGGTTATGGGATGGTTTAAACCCATGGGGCAAATCATGGATGATCCAAAGTAGGGAGCAAGTATACTTAATGGCTAAGTAAGTGTGGTAATCAAGTATACTTAATGACCAAGTAGACTTAATGGCCAAGTGTTGTGGGGAGCAAAATAACTTAATGGCTAAGTAAATAATGTGGGGAGCAAGTTTACTTAATGCTTAAGCTAAGAATAGTAAGGAGGTGGAGTTGTTTTATGACCATTATGCCCTAACTTTGACTGTCCTATAAATACGGAGCTTGAATTTCATTTTGTGGGTTGTTCATTTCATCCCACAAGTTAAGAATTTATTGGTTAGAGATAATAAGCTAGAAAAGCTAGAGTTTATATTTCAAGAAGCAAGAAGAAGATTAAGGTTTAATCAAGTGAACATCAAGGGTAAGCAATCTTGAACCATGATTCACTTTCTCTTCCATTGTTAGAGAAGTGGGTAGTGGTAGAATATATATGCTAAGGAATGATAAGAATGATTAATTAATGGACTTAAGCCGTATACGTTATGAATAAGCTATTTGAAATCCTATAAGCTATGAACTAAAGAACTTGTAAGATTTTTGCCATGTCTACATTAATGAAGTTAGTATGATAACAAGAAACAAGAATAATGGTTAGAAGTCACGAACTATCATAAGTCATGAGAAAAGAATTCATAAGTAATTTACATTTTTATAAGTTATAAACTCACAAAGAACAAGTAATAACTTATCATGTTTATAAGTTAATGAAGTATGTATGTCAAGATGTTAGTATGACGGAATGAATCTATTTGAAACGAAGAAAAAATCTTAAGTAAAGAAGTTTTGGCGGAATTCACACGATTAGACGATAATCGTCGAATTTGTAAAATTCTCGGAATGGAAGTCGAATTTTGTTATTGAGCTTAAAAATATTGGTTTTCAATAGAGACAAGTTTTATTTGGTATTGTAGAGTTACAGACTCGAAAATAACCGAATTCTGACTTAGAACGAAGAAACGAGCGTTGAACGTTCACGAACGTTTATCGTTTTCGTTAAAATGGACTAATAGGTGAATTTTTAGTTAACGAAGTCAAATATATAAAATTCTTGCATGAACACGTAGAGTATGTAATTTATGAATCGTAGGCTCTTGAACGAGATAATTCGAACTTATAACGAAGAAGTTACGAGTCCGGGAATCTCACAAAATGAAAAATCTATCAAATTTGTCTGATGCACAGAGTCCGCGTCGCAGCGTGACTCAAGGTAGAAAGTCCTGCGCCGTAGCGCGAGACCGAACATAGTAACCTGTTAATTGGCGTCGCAGCGCGGCTATTTGTAAAGAAGATGGCGTTGCAGCGCCGTGACCGAGTTCTAGAAACAAGAAGGCCACGCTGTAGCGCGAGGTGCAGAGCAAAAACTGGCACCGCAGCGCCAGCACTAGGAAGTAGATAGAGAAGAAAAGTTTTAAATGTAAAGTGAAGGAGAAGCATATGAAGAGTGAATTAATGTCTTAATTAACGTAATGTAACCTCATTAAGGATGTTATAAACCTTAAGTATAACCCTAAAGGTAGGAGGTAAGCCAAACGAATGTGAACGTGAATGGTGTGCAATAAGTGTACTTAACCAATGACGATCGAGTTTCGAATAATGATGTAAGAACGTTAGTAAGCCGCAAGGGATGATGATTAACTCAGACCGAGTTGTATTAATGAAATAATTTCAATTAAGTTATAGAAGAGAAAGAAGTTGGTAAAAACGATGTAAAAGAATAACGGCAAGCCGGAACCAATAATAACAAATCTAATGCATGATTAGAATGAGAAGAAAGGTAAGATTCATTAGGAACTATGTATGTTAATTCATGACCTAATATGGTATGTTATGTGGTTATGTGTTGTAGAGACCGTAAAGACTCAAAAGGAAAAGCAATTATACTGTAGCAAACGCTGAAGACAAGTTTTTCTTAAACACTTGTCTAACCTTCGTGTTAGCTAGGTTTTCTGTGATTCATGTTATGAGATGCATGAATGGTTTTACTAAAGGGTCGATGCCAGTTTTACCTTGGCTAGACTAATATTGAAGAATTGATGGATTTATTTATAAGTCTTTCAATATAGAATTGCTAACGCTATCATACGCCAATTGTTTGGTATGGATTCAAGGTAAGCCTGATTATGAATAAACAAATGTATTTTTATCGATTATTTGATGGGTACGTGAGGTTGCCACAACTTAAACGTACACACGTTTAATAGATGTAGTGTTGATCAACATAGAGTACTATAGGCTGATCACCTAGAAGTGCTCGTAAGCTATGTCGTACTTATGGACTTAGTGCTGGGTTGTCCTTTTCAAAGAAATTATGAAACGCTCATGGTCTTGGACCAGAATAGATGTTTTACTGAATATTGTCATTGTAAAATGTTTTGAAGAAAAAGATATGCTATTTTGAATTACTGATAGTACTTCGTAACTATTATCCAGTTATTGAAGATATATGATTCCGATGTTTCAAGCATATCGTTTAAACGAAATTATTGTACTTGCTGAGCTTGTTATGCTCACTCTTGCTTGAACTATATGAATGCAACTAAAGATGAGTAAACCGAGATTTCTAGTAGAGATAAAGGCAAGGCAAAGATGAATGATTAGTTTATCTTGTAATATACTAGTAAGTATATGTATTATACTATGATGAAAAAAGAATGTAATGGTTTAAGAACATGGGAACGAGATTTATTATTATTAATGTAATAAGAATGTCGTTGGAACACACATTTTGATGTCGTTTCAATAGAATGAATGTACAGTTATGAGTACCGTGTAGCACCATTTATCGGGTTGAAAGAGACCCGAATTTGGGGGCGTCACAGGGAAGAAGAGAAAAGGGAGGGAGAAGAGGGACCCGTCACCACCGCCTCAACTGTCGACGCCTTCACCATCGTCGCGTATTAGGTAACCCCTTTAATATATGGCTTCAATTGAAGTATGCAATTTGTGCTTAATATGTTGTTAGCCCTGTAAAATTCTCAATCTTAGCATAGAAAGAGGTTTGTGGGGTCAAATTTTTGCAATGGTTGAGTTGGGCAGTTGATTTGTTATTGATTCCTAATTATTGGGGAATGAAAGTTGTATATTATTGCTTATTTTTTTAGTAATAGGGAATGAATTTGGCAATGGTTGAATTGGACAGTTGATTAGCTCATGTTACCATTTAATGTTATTGCTGTTGATTTGTTGTTTTAATTCGAGTTAAGATTTGTTGTTGATTCCTAGTTCTTGGGGGGTGAAAGTTGTATTATTACTTATTTCTTACTAATGGGGAAATAATTTGGCAATGGTTGAATTGGGCAGTTGATTTGTTGTTTCAATTCATGTTAAGATTTGAGATTTGGGGAAAGAGTTTGCATTGTATTGGCACTTGTGCAATCACAGTAAATGTTCTACTTGCAACAAAAATTAAATTTATGTTGATGTTTGTGTTTATTTCTGCATTATAAATACATCAACAATTGATTATTGAATTGTAATACTAGTATAGTTGAAATATAGATTCATCTCGAAAATTTAAATTAAAACGTTAGAAATACAAAATTAGTTTGGTACGGACTCCATTTATTTCATTTAACTGCCACTCAAATGAGTCTGATAAGCATGATTTTCGACGAAATTTTTGACCAAATTAAGTAACATAATAAAATTTTATAATTAATATAATAAAATTAAAAACCAATATTTAAAAAAAATTAAAATAGAATGAGAATAGAAAAATATTTATTATAATTAGTTAACCAAAAAAATAAACTAAGTTCTATTAACTTAGTTTTTAACTAATAAATAAAAATAAATTAAAATAAAATAACATGATTTAATATAACTATGAAACTAAGTATCATTTACTTAGTTTCTCATACTAAATTTAATAACATTTAATATGTGACATATAATATATATTAAATATGATTAAGTATATACTTAAATTAAAATATAATATCATACAAATATAATAAAATATAATATTAAACTTAAATAATATAAAATATATTATTAAAATACAATACAATACAGTAAAATATTATATTAAAATATAATATCATATAAATAAAATAAAGTATAATATTAAACTAAAATATAATATCATATTAAATATATTAAACTATAATATTAAAATATAATATAATAAACTAAGTAACATCTGCTTAGTTCCACTACTAAATATAATAAAAATAATAAAATAAAATAAATGATATAATAAATAAACTAAGCAGCATTTAGGAAGTTTTCCATTGCTAAAATAAACTGACTAGAATTTCGTTCGATATTCACTGCTAAAATAAACTATGTAACACGTGCTTAGTTTCTCACCGAACCTGTGAGAGCCCCGAATCTGGGTCCCAAATCACCGTGGATCCGGTTCAATCATTCTATAACTATTGCGGAAGATATAAACATAAATTATTCATACAATAAACTTTACACACTATTCCCAAGGTCGAGTAACCTTAACTTATACACAATTCATAAACTATCTAACATATAATGTTATTATCATACATAACTGTTACAATTAAGCTGCACATAAAATCCCAAGCTGAACTTGGCTTTATCATTTCCTGTATCCGAACGTATTCGCCTTCTCTGCAATATATATCATGATATAGCAAGGGTGAGCAATAAGTTTGCCTAGCAAGTTTAAGTTCAATAAATTAAGGATATATTATGATTGAAAGAATTGAACAAAAGCTGGCTACAGTTCTACAATATAATTATGAACTAGCATGAACAAATTTTACATAGCTGAACGAACATTGAACATAAACATATATATCTATACCGAATGGTAATGAAGGTGATCAGCCTTTCATACCTGATGAATACATGCAGTATGCACATAGTACGATTTAATAATTATTAGACATGACAATTAGCAATGATTAACCACAAGTATATTTGAATGAAACAACTCAAAGTCGAGTTAAGAAAAATTTGTCTGAACCGTTGATTACCGCTATGCAATTTAATAAGCTTTGTCTGAAGACCTAATATTAATAATATTTATTTGTAAATTAGAATAATATCATCACAATATTCAAAATAACCTAAGCACATTATCACATAATCCTATCAGTCTATAAAACACATAAAACTTAACCTTAAGTCAAACTTTTACAGTTTGAGTCGAGTTCGGTACAATTCTGACATCCCGACGGCTTAGTCGGATAAATATCAAGTTTAAGCTCAATTAAACTATGTCTAAACACTTAACAATTATCTTAGATAAATATATTATCAGTCAAAGTATTTTTCATAAGCTCGTAATAATTTTTAAATAACTATTATCATTTAAAATGATTTTTCAATCATTAATATCGTATTTATATGAATTAAATACCACATAATTTCTTTATCATTAATATTTATTTAATATTAAATATTAATGAAATACATGTTATAATATTATAATATATTTATAATATATCAAGGTATTTTTAATACCTTCAAATCATATTTATATGATTTTTAAACCTTTAAATTTATTACTCGATAATTGCTTTTAATATTAAAATATTAATATTTTCATGACAAAATATCAAAAGTTATATTTTATAACTTAAAATATTTTTATAACACTTAAATGATTTTTTTATATGATTTTTAAATCATTAATTCTATTTTTTCATAATTTATTTAATATATTTATTAAATAAATTAATTACCATTAATATTAATTAATTAATAAAATTCATCACAAAATATTAAAAGTCATTAAAAATAACTTAAAATATTTTTTTATACCATAATATAATTTTTCATGTAATAAAATCATTTTTAAATAATTTATTTAATATTATAATTAAATACCATTATTATTCCAAAAATATTAAATATTTATAAAATATATTCAGAATAATTAAAAACTAATTTTTGGACTTTAAAATAATTTTTAAGAATTTATTTTGTATTTTTAATAATTAAAAATCATTTTCTTTCTATTTAATAAATAAAATAATTAATTTCCGAATTTAAGTGTCGCTAAAGGTGCATTAGGCGACAAAACTGTCGTTGATTGTATTCTTGGTATTCTTGAGCCCAAACCCAGAAATGCATGTCAGTTTACCGGATGCCAGGTTTGACCACTCACAGATCATAGATCTTAAGGATTCTGATTTGTACAAAGTGTTAATGTTGTAGTATTTATGTAATACTACAACCACAAATTTATTTCATAGCTAAACTGCAACAGAACCAGAAGATATAAAGCATCAAACATGTTGTCAGAATCTGTTCTTCATATCTGGGTTACCCAGATATGAAGAATAGGTTAGGGTTGCTACTTTGAATTCTCATATTTTGCATCCTGGGTCTCGTTTATGTGATTACAAGGTTTAATCATATAGTCCATATGTTAAGCTACAATTATCATGCACTATAACAGTCTAACAACATAACAGGTGATATATTAAGGCCAGTCAAATGCTTGTCAGAAACTGTTCTTGACGATTTCTAGGTTTTCCAGATTTCGTTCAAGGCAGTTGGTTAACGCTGGTTTGACCATTATTAATTTCAATCCTAATCAGGATCTGGGTAATCTACTTGCATGATTGTTTAGAGCTTATTCCAGTCTATAACATCGAAACAACAACATGACCTAACTATCTAAACACAACAAGATCTGAGCCCTCGAAAGTGGCTGTCAGAAATTCTGGGTTTCTGGGTCACCCAGAAACCATATTTCATGCTCGGTCAACGTACTTTGATCGCTTATAACTTTGAATCTACACATGATCTGGGCTTGATTCAAGTTCCAGATCCAAGACCTTACAATATACTACAAGTACAAACCTTTAAAACACTAAAAACATTAACAGAGAAGAATCTAGAGGCTCTAACTTTCAGTTGTCAGGATACTTTTTTCCAGTTTTCCAGATTTTTTTAAAAACATTAATTTCGAGCATCTAGATATTATAGATCCTTGATCTAACAACCTAGATCATTAAATGACACCCTAATACATAACTTTAAACAACAAACCACAACATTAACATCAAATCACATGATTTCTTATTTTAGGGTTTTTATACCTTTTTGAGCCTTGATCTAGATTCTGATCCTTGATGATCTGATCTTGGGATGCTAACACATGATCATGACTTATCTTTTCTCTCTCTCTCACTTTTAAATTTTGGATTTTAGAGAGAGAAGGGCTTTGGCAAGAATGAGGAATAATATGAGTATTCTCTCTCTCTTTACTCTATAAAAGGTAAGATGTAATGAATGTTGGCTGATAAAATGGCTAAAATATCTGATGTTTTAGAGCACATGGTCAATACATTAGGTCACCAACTCATTATTTTGGCAAGATTTGTACACTACCTAAATAAAGAATACAAAAAGGGTATTCTAGACATTTTGCTATCCTTTTTAATGGCATACTTGTAATCTTGACCAACCCTTAGGGTTTAACCCTTAGGGTTTAACCCTAAGGCTAAAAAAATAATTTTCTAGGATTTTCCAATTTAGGTTTTAAAATAGAAAATTATGATTTCTAAATTATATTTAGGGTTTCCTAATTAGACTAGGGTTTCCTAATTACTTAGACTTGAACATTAGGATAAGGTTTCCTAATTTAGCAATTAGGGTTCCTAATTTAGCAATTAAGGTTTCCAATTGACAATTAGGGTTTCTAATAATTAAGGTTTCAAATAAATTATTAGGGTTTTCCCTAATTAGTTAAATTAATAACACTTAAGCATTATAATTGTGACACCCCCAAATCCTGATACTTCATTTCCTCAAGATTTAGTGTTCACTTAATCAAAACATTCATTTCTAACTACTCAATCATAGTAAAATTGAATAATAAAAACCTGCCCATATAGGATTACATTTAATAAAAATCTCTCAGGTTATCTAACCTTTAATTACAATCATTCAAATGCGGAAATTAAATAAATGCTTCGTTACATCAATCAAAATAAAGTCTGATAAATAACTGTCAACATATTACAAGTCTTCAAAACTTGTTCATCTTCCCCTTGCCCTTACTGGTGCTAGGTACATCTACCTTCTCATCCTTAGCTGTAATGGTTATATAAGCAAGAGTGAGCAAACAAAGCTCACTTGAAATAAGAATGAATAACTTTACAATATTTGCCAAATAATAGGCTCAATAGAACTGAATGATATATTCTATTAACATTCTGAAATATATTACTGAGGGTCTAATGACCACGAATCATGTCCACAGTTATAATTAATTTTTCAACTTTAACTTTAACAGTCATAAGATTATAAGGACTCCACGTACTTAGGGGGATCAACCCTTCGTACAATGTATTGTGCACAACCATTTCAACGCTAAGTGTAAACCTCTAATAAAATAGTTGTTCATCTCAGTATTTAGAATACAATTTCGCACCAAAGTAGGTTTGGTTTGGATACATTACAAGGTAATTTAGAATTCAACGGTCATCAACTAAGGATTAGTTGAATACAAAAGAACTAACTGTATTCTATGGAATAATTATAACATAATTTGCTTGAACAATATTAAGTCAAGGTTATTGAGAATTTGATACTAAGCATGCATAGTGAATAGTAATTTGAACGATAAAGTTGTTCAACACTAGAATATTAAAATATAGCGGCTCGCATGCTAAATAACAAGTTACATATTAAAGAAACTTGCTCAATATTAAAATTTAAGATTTAGAATACTTGCATCATCATGAACAATTATATACAAGAACTTACTCAATAATAGATAATCTAGCTCTACGAAAGTGTAGAGTTAGCAACTTGTGTAATTGTAATTGAATTAAAAGCAAGATAGTACTTAACAAAATTAAACTTGCACAACGAAGTTTTAGGGTTAGAGAACTTGCCTTGAGCACAAGCTAAACCTTACAACTTTAATTTCAATTCCCTATATATATGTTATCATGACATAATTAGTTACCACCAACATTTTATATATATAAACAAGTATATACTTCATTTAAGTTTGATTTTCAATTCACATAATCGAATTACGTTAATACTAATACTAGTTAACCCTTGATAACATGCTCATTCTTAGTTTAGTACTACTGAAATCATAATTTAACAGTCCTATTATTAACACATAACATTTGTTTTCAAACTTTGTGTAAATAAATAAAACCGTCATCATATGACTTTGTCATAATACATCATACAATAGTGGAACAATGATTTTTAGATCAAATTCACACTAAGTATTCCTGCATTTACAACTCTATCAACTTTTTATCATCTCTGCACCAGGTTACATGGTACATGAGTGATAAATAAAATATATTTTGATATTTCAAATCATTTGCGTCTAGCTAAAATAAGTAGCATAGACTATACTTTAAACCGTTTCAAAAATGATTACGAATCTACATTTTTTTTAAAAGCACATAGTGCGTATTTAGCTTGATGTCCAAAAAAAATTCGAAGTCTAGCATGGCTAGGAATTTTGGAAAACCTATGTCTCCACTAATAATCATTTGCTTAAACAATCTATCTATTCCTATTATCCTTAATACTCCATTCACACAAAACTATACCCAGTTCGTCAAACTTACCACACTTATGAGTTTAGGAACTTGCCACAATCATATGAGTTTAAGAACTTGTCCTAGACAGACCTTTGGCGTCCATTCGCTGAGGGGTTCATAAACATTTCATATAATTATGAGTCACGAACATACCATAAGTATGAGTTTTAAGAACTCATGCTTAACCTTATATTCTCTACCTATAACCTATCTATTTGTTATACACATGAGAAAGGAATCACCCTCTTAACTTGCATATAGCAAATAGCGCGACACAAATATTTTAATGATTATCAGTGCCAGAAACTAAGTAGTTTTTACACCAAGTACAATTCCCCGCCCATACGAGGAATCATACAACTCGGCTGCCGACATGAGTCCTCAATTGAATTCCCACCTAATCCTACTCCCTTCTCAATACGAATTTTATTTAATCCGTATTCATAATCTTTTCCTGAATCTGTATCAATTCATAGTACAACTGTCACACAACATTCTCTCCGTAAACTGTTCAATCATTAGATTGATTCTTCTCCCTGCTATCACCTTATCAGATCACGGGGTGATCTTATCGTATATATTACGATTCATTTCTGTTCTATAATCGTTTTACTTTACGATCTCCTATCACTGTACTATTAGCCTTTTAGACTCTATTTATTCACCACTACTGTTCAACTTTATTATTAGAGTTAGGGAACTCTGTGTCTTATAACTCGCCGAGATCCATCTTTGAATCTTACCGACACACTAACTCTATTTGAGTTATTACTTATCCTAATCACTGCGATTATTAGTCTCAGGTAACCCTACCTAAGGTTTATAACCAACAACTCTGATACCAACTGTGAAAGCCCCGAATCCGGGTCCCAAATCACAGCGGATCCAGTACAATCATTCTATCACTATTTGCGAAAGATATAAACATAAATTGTTTATACAATAAACGTACACATTATTACCCCAAAATCGAGTAACCTTAACTTATACACAATTCATAAACATATAACATATTTATCAAACTGTTCTATTACAAATTAGCTGCACATTTTATCCCAAGCTGAACTTGGCTTTATCATTTCCTGTTTCTGACGTTTTCGCCTTAATCTGCAATGTTAAATCATGATATAGCAAGGGTGAGCATAAAAGTTACCGGCAAGTTTAAATTTATTAAGACAATTCATGATTGAAAGAGTCTGAATAATAAGCTGGCTATAATTCAACAATATAATTGTGAACTAGCAGGAACAAACTTTTGACTGAACAAGTATTAAACATGAACAAATATATCTGGACCAACTGATAATGAAGGTGATCAGCCTTTCATACCTGACTTATATATGCAATATGTACAGAGTACAATTCTACAGTGACAATCAGCAATGATAAACCAGAAGCATATCTGAATGAAACAACTCTTAGTAGAGTTAAGTAAAAACAAACTTGCCTGCCCGGTTGATTACTGCTGCGCAATTTATAACGCTTTATCTGAACCTAATAAATAATATCGATATACAAATTAGAATAATATCATCACAATATTTAAAATAACCTAAACACAGTATCACATAATCCTATCAGTCTATAAAACACAGAAAACTTAACCTCAAGTCAAACTATTACAGAATGAGTCGAGTTCGGTATAATTCTAACATCCCGACGGTCTAATCAGACTATTCACGAGTTTAAGTTTAATTAAACTCTGTCTAAACACTTAAACATTATCTGATATAATTTTAATATCAGTCAAAATATTTTTCATAAGTTTGTAATAATTTTCAGATAATTATTACTATTTATCAAGATTTTTAAATCATTAAACTCGTATTTAAATAAATTAAATACTCCAATATTCTATTATCATTAATATTTATTTATTATCAAATATTAATAAAATTCATGTCATAATATTATAATATAATTATAATATCACAAAGTATTTTTAATACTTTAAAATCATATTTATATAATTTTTAAACACTTAAATCCATTATTCGATAATTGCTATTAATATTAAAATATTAATATTTTCATGACAAAATATCAAAAGTTATATTTTATAACTTAAAATATTTTTATAACACTTAAATTATTTTTATATGGTTTTTAAATCATTAATTCTATTTTTCCACAATTTATTTAATATATTTATTAAATAAACTAATTAACATTAATATTGATAATTAATGAAATTCATCACAAAATATCAAAAGTTATTAAAAATAACTTAAAATATTTTCTTATAACAAAATATCATTTTTCATGATTTTTTTATGTATTAAAATCATTTTTAATTAAGTTATTTAATATTATAATTAAATAAATTAAATGCCATTTATATTTCAAAAATATTAAATATTTATGAAATACACTCAAAATAATTAAAAACTAATTTTTGGACTTTAAAATAATTTTTAAGAATTTATTTTATATTTTTAATAATTAAAAACAATTTAACTCGATTTATTTAATAAAAATAATTATTTTCCGAAAATAAGTGTCACTAAAGGGAACCCAGAAAACCATGTCAGTGTTCGAGTTGATAGGTTTGACCATAAATTTTCCCATGATGCTAAGGCTTTCTGGGCCGTTTAAAGCATCAATATTGTAGTATTCATGTAACTCTACAAACATCAACAATATTTATGAAAATCCAACATCATAACTGAGAGATATAGGCTGTCAATTCTCATGTTCTGGGTTTTTCAGAAATGAAGAACAGTTCGTGGGTACTACTTTCAATTCGTGTAACTTGTAGACTATGTATTATTTATGTGATCTAATGGTTCGATCTTGAAGACCACATGACATGCTACAATTATATAGCATCATAGCATAATAACATCATAACACCAGAAAGATTAAGTCTGGTCAAAATCTGACAAAAAAAATGGATTATGAACAATCTAGGTTTTCCATATCGTTCTTCCGGCTGATCAGTCAACGTAGTTTGACCCCTATTATTTTCGATTCTGATCATGATCTGGTGGGTATAAGGGCTTTGATGTGTAGGTCGCATGTCATACTATCAAGATCTAACACTAACATGGTAAGTAACATTAACAGTAGCAAGATCTGTGGTCTAGAAAATCATTGTCAGATTTCTGGGAATCTGGAAATTTTTATGGGTTGCCCAGAAACAAAAATTGTGCTCGGTCAACGTATTTTGACCGATCATATCTTGCAATCTAAACATGATCTGAGGTTGATTCAAGTCTCAGATCAAAGCCCTAACATCAAAGAACAGATCTATAACATAACATATACCAAACATCAAACACACACAGATCTAAGGCCTCTGACATATGACTGTCAGGCCATTATTTTCAACGTTTCCAGATTTTTGAAATCTTTAGATTCGAGCATCTAGATGTTATGGATCCATGATCCAACAACCCAGATCTCTAAAAGGCACCTTCGAACACCTATCTAACCAATCATTAACATAGAATCACATGATTTACAAAAATTAGGGTTTATACCACTTGAAGCTTGATCTTAATTTCTGATCTTTGGGATCTGTTCTTGGCTTGTTATTACTTGATCTTGGTTTTGTTTCTCACACTTTCTCACTCTAAGATCCGAAAATATAGAGAGAGAAGGGACTTGGCTATTTTGAAAATTAAAGTGAGCTTTCTCTCACTTAATCCTTAATATCTCTTTGATACAATGAACTTGGATAGGTTAAATGGTTGATATAATGTGACATAAGTCACATGTTATAGCTAGGTTTGGTCAACACCCAATATCTTGGCAAGATTCTCATGTTTCATCCAATAATGCAAAAGGGCAAATTGGTCATTTTTATTTTTTGTTTTGTTTTTAATGGCATATTAGTAAATTGTCCAAACCTTTAGGGTTTAGGGTTTAACTCTTAGGGTTTAGGGTTTAACCTTTTGGGTTTAGGGTTTAACCCTAAAATATTTGAAATTTAATTTCTAAAATTTCCAAATTTAAATTTTCAAAATAGAAAATTAATATTTCTAAATTATAATTATGATTTTCTAATTATATTAAAATTTACTATTCATAAATCAAGCTTGCTAATTAGGATTTAATATTTCCTAATTAAAATTACTAATTTAACAATTAGGTTTCATGATCATGCATTAGGGTTTATAACCCAAGAATTAGGGTTTCTAAAATATATTAAAAAAATCTAATTAATCATTAGGGTTATCCCTAATTAGGTTTGTAATTAAAATACGTAAACCTTATACATTGCATTTAAATTCCTAAATTAGGATTTTAATATCCGAATTAGGGTTTTAAATTTCCAGAACTGAAATTAGGGTTTTCAGAATCGGTTTCTAGGGTTTCTTATAAATCATAAGCTTTTTCTAACTGAACGATAACGTTCTTAATTTAATATTAGGGTTTGCCACTGATATAGTTTATCTGGTCAACCCTTGACCCTTAACCACATTCTGAACACATAATTGACCATACTCATAGAACATATTCACGTATTCCCTTAATCCTGAATAATTCACCTATATCCTTCACAGAATTTTGAAATCCTCAAAATTCCTTCTTAAAAATATCAAACGCATACACTTATTTTCTGTCTAGGTTCTAATATTGAACCTTAAATCAATTAATTAAATTTTAAAAATTTTCTAAATTCCCGGGTTGTCACAAATAACACTTAAGCATTATAATTGTGACACCCCCAAATCCTGGTACTTTATTTCCTCAAGATTTGGTGTTCACTTAATCAAAACATTTATTTCTAACTACCCAATCATAGTAAAATTGAATAATAAAAACCTGCCCATATAGGATTACATTTAATAAAAATTAAAAATCTCCCAGGTTATCTAACCTTTAATTACAATCATTCAAATGCGGAAATTAAATAAATGCTTTGTTACATCAATCAAAATAAAGTCTGATAAATAACTGTCAACATATTACAAGTCTTCAAAACTTGTTCATCTTTTCCTTACCCTTACTGGTGCTAGGTACATCTACCTTCTCATCCTTAGCTGTAATGGTTATATAAGCAAGAGTGAGCAAACAAAGCTCACTTGAAATAAGAATGAATAACTTTACAACATTTGCCAAATAATAGGCTCAATAGAACTGAAGGATATATTCTATTAACATTCTGAAATATATTACTGAGGGTCTAATGACCACGAATAATGTCCACAATTATAAGTAATTTTTCAACTTTAACTTTAACAGTCATAAGACTATAAGGACTCCACGTACTTAGGGGGATCAACCCTTCGTACAATGTATTGTGCACAACCATTTCAACGCTAATCGTAAACCTCTAATAAAAGAGTTGTTCATCTCAGTATTTAGAATACAATTCCGCACCAAAGTAGGTTTGGTTTGGATACATTACAAGGTAATTTAGAATTCAACGGTCATCAACTAAGGATTAATTGAATACAAAAGAACTAATTGTATGCTATGGAATAATCATAACATAATTTGCTTGAACAATATTAAGTTAAGGTTATTGAGAATTTGATACTAAGCATGCATAGTGAATAGCAATTTGAACGATAAAGTTGTTCAACACTAGAATATTAAAATATAGCGACTCGCATGCTAAATAACAAGTTACATATTAAAGAGACTTGCTTAATATTAAAATATAAGATTTAGAATACTTGCATCATCATGAACAATTAGATACAAGAACTTACTCAATAATAGATAATCTAGCAATACGAAAGTGTAGAGTTAGCAACTTGCGTAATTGTAATTGAATTAAAAGCAAGATAGTACTCAACAAAATTAAACTTGCACAACGAAGTTTTAGGGTTAGAGAACTTGCCTTGAGCACAAGCTAAACCTTACAACTTGAATTTCAATACCCTATATATATGTTATCATGACATATTTAGTCACCACTTGTGACGAACGAGATTTTTGTAAATTAATTTTAATATTTATTGAATTAAATAAATATTTTTTGATGATTTAATTATTGGATTAAATAATTAATTGATGCAATTATGGTAGATTAATTTAATTATATGTGTTACATTTATTAAATTAATGTAGAAAAATTTTATTATTCAAGTATATGACTATGTGAGCTTATTGAATTAAATGAAATATTTAATTAAGCATGATGTTATTTAATTAATGTAATTATTAATTAGAGAATTAATAAATTGTCATTATTTATTAATGAGATATTTAATTATGTGACTATGCGAAATTATGAGAAATTATTATATTTTATTTATATTAAATTAAATAAGATATATGAATTATTGTACAAGTAGGTGTGACATGATTTAAACTATATGGTAAAGGTTTTATTAAATTAAATGGTTTTATAATTTATTTAACTAGCCAAACAAGGTCTTATTGGGAGTTGGGATCAGTTACCCATGACTGGGTTAACTGACCACAATGCGTCAGTCTTTTATTACGACGTCTTCTTCTCATTCCTTATTATTTCTAAGTCTGCAAATCAGAGAGGGAGAGAATTAGAGAGTTTGAGAAGTCTGAGAGAAAGTTTGAGTGTATAATTATCAATTACTTGTGAAAGAATCACCACTGATCATCTCTTCCATTAGTTATACTCCGGGTAATTCTCCTTCCCAATTCCTACTTTACGTAATTTAGTTTTCTAGAAAATGGCTTTCAAAACCTCTGTTGTCTATCTGTAATTTGGAATAGGAGTAATGATTGGGTTGTGTATGTATTATGGCATATCACATCGTGTTTAATTATATATATTGTGTAAACCATGTCATCAGTGTCATGAAAACATGTCGTATATATGTTTTACAAAATTACAGAGTATGGGTTATGGCCTTAAAACCTTATACGTGATTTTAGTATGTCAAACATAAATGTTTTCATAAATTTCACACCCTTATATTATTGAGCATGGCAATACGAAGAGACCGAAGTTTAAATGAACGGATTCGGTGTTATAACGAATCCGTAGGGACAATTTTCATGTTTTATTTTCTAAACCTTCATGAACATCAAAGTCAGTGAATTTTTATGTTTTAAATTTGTTATTAAATGTTTAAAATTGTTAATGTCAGTATATAAATGTTGGGTTGTGTTTATACATGAACTATAACATGTGGGTATGTCTAATTTCGAGTAGAAAATAAGAAATTGGCATGTTCTGCGATTTTTCGCGAACTGCCATTTCTGTGTCTGGTGTGTAAGACCCCAACTTATTAATGAATAAAATCAAATTTTCTCTAAATATTATTGTGAATAATAAAAGGTTAATTTGATATAATACTTTGGTTATGGGTGAAATGTGCAAATTTTGCAAAATAAGCAAGTGGTTATAAAATATTTATTTTGTCGGGGAATATTCGTTTGGTCGTGGAATATTCTTGCTGTCGGGGAATATTCGTACGACGGCACAGCCTTGTGTGGGCCCCATAACGGAAAGCGATTGGATGAAAAAAATGACAAGTATAAGTTATTTATAAATAACGGCGTAGTTGTTACCGTTAATACTGTTGGAATACCCGGTGGTTAAAATACAGTAGCACACGGTATTGCACCAATTATTGATTCTTACGTAAGAAGGCACTACTCAATAATTGTTACAGTATTTATTGTTCAATATTTTATTTTATTGATTCAATAATTGTTGCGTTGATATTTTATATTATTGTTGTTTCAATAATTGTTGCTGCACAGTATTTTCCATTATCAGATCAATAATTCATATTATTTGAATAATATTATTAGATAACATTATTGGCAATGTCTAGAAAGTTCTGTCTAAGGAGAGGTTTGGTCATCTAATTGTGCGCCAGTAAGGAGAAATCCTTATTGGAAAGCCCTCTCTTTCCTGGAAACGGCCTGGTTGTCATAAATGTGATTCTGTAATATTATTTGTGAATAATTAATTATTGATTCATATGATAAGGAAATATTTATTTTATGTGGATATAAATGAGGGATATATTTTTGTGGTTAAAAATGAAAGAGTTAATGTTGAGGTTTTTATCAGTATTTTTGTCGGAATGGAGGTATTAAAAATCAGGGTTTTTGAGATATTTTGCGGGGGTTATAATTTTTAATCCGACCGTTGGATCGTGGTAATTTTTGGATATGTTATACATATATAAGTTGAGTATATGTCCACAAATTTTGAACCGTTAAAAATGAACGTATGATTTATTATGAATTTTACGAGATAACTGGTTCAAAAATTGTTGAATTTTCGGAGTTTATCATTTTGATGGAAAATTCTAGAATTGGTGGGCCCCACTCTTGGTTGGTGAAGAAATGTGCTGAGATTTTTATTCAAATGTGGTGGGTGGGAATAGTAGCAGGTAAAGCCATCAGGTTGCAGGTTAAGTCTGCTTCGGCGTGCTAACATTTTCCTATAAATAGATGACTAAGTTAGAATAGAAAATCACACCAGAAACAATTTTTCTCTCTTTCTCTCTCTAGATTATTGAGTGTATTTTGTGAGTATTTAGATAATTTGAGAGTTTTTATTCATCAGAGCAAGTTTCTTTCAGCCTTATACCGGTATTCCGACCAGAAGTACTGATATTTTGAGGTAAGGGATATTATTTTCTTCTTAATGATATTATTTTCTTCAATATCATTATGCTGAAATATTGATATGAGTTTTTATCAAATTTGGAACTTTTTGTGTCGGGGTTACTATTCACGTATACGGCACTATTCACGTATACGGTACTATTCACGAATACGGCACTATTCACCGAAAAATAAAATTTTCCCTTTTTGTCCAAGATGTCTATTATGGTTACTATCTTTGATTGTATCCATGTTTTGATCTTTATTTTTGAATTCTGCTTCACAATTGATTATTATGAAGTATTATTGATCTTGGATAAACTGTTATACGAATCCCTAATATTTGTCCTTCTGTCTCACTGGATTCGTTCTCTTTAAGATATTTTTCATCATCCTCAGTCCTAAATGATGATATTACTGAATATCTTTGGCCTGTAGTGCAAAGATGTATGATTACTTGATGAATATCTTTGGCCTGTAGTGCAAAGATGAACAGGTGTTGAGATGAACATGACTGACAGGTGATACAAATGAATATCTTTGGCCTGTAGTGCAAAGATGAATATTTGGATAAAGATGATTATTAATTGATGTTACAGGGATAAAATATTGATGATGGACTTTTAAATCTTAGAAGATAGTAGAATTCTTTCTCTACTTGACTCTTCTAATGGTTTGCTGTTTCCGCTGCAGTTGTTGATCTAAAACTTGTTGTCGATTATATTCTATCAGATTTTTTTCTGTTGAAGACTAACGATAATTTGTTATATATTATCTTAGTCATAATATTCTTTACTGGGCTAGTTGAGCTCACCCTTTTCCTTTTTGTTCCATTTTTCTTCTCAGGAGGTGAGAACATAGCTGGATCTAGTCGGGGTATGGAGTGATGGTTCTAGAAAGATATTTTAGCAGTCCTCACTATTTCTGTAAAATAGTATTTGAATAATTGTAATGAGAATTTATTTGAGTGTGGATATTGTCCAGAAGACAATATTTGTATTTAAACTCACAGTATGTGTTGTCGTATTTTGCACGACAATTGTATTATTGAAGTTGTAGTTTGCTTTCTGTACCATGTATTTGGCGACTCAGAATGGGTGTTGTATACCTATTTTGGGGGCGTCACAGTTGGTATCAGAGCTTAGGGATATGATCCCTGGCTGAGATGTGAGACAAGAACTAGGAGGGGAGAGACGGGGAATTCCTTCGCTAGTATGACCTGACTAAGTTTATTTGGTGTTTATTTGGTCGGTCAGAGTATAGGGATAATATATGACATGACTATTATCCCTTGTTTTATGGCAGTATTTAAGAATGGCAGCTGAGAACGTTAATAATGGAGTAAATCAGACCGTGGAGACACCTTTGATCACCACCCAGGGGAACGTGCAACAAGGAAGGCAATATTCCTCCTGTAAACAACGTTACCAAGCAAACGATGAATGATGGAATGTTTAGGAGCTTTTTGCATTTCATGCAAAATCAGACGAGGGAGACTCGTGTGCAGAATACGGGTGGAAATGATAACAACGCACGATTTGTCACAGCTAAGCAGTTCAAAGAATTGGGACCACCAGAATTTAAGGGAAAGCCGGATCCGATCATGGCGGAAACGTGGGTCAAGCAAATTATCAAGATATTCGATGTCTTGGGATGCACGGAGGAACAGAAGGTTCCATTCGCCACCTTTATGTTCCGCGGTGAGGCAGACTACTGGTGGGAGTCTGTGAAGCGTACCCAGCCTGACGCACTCAACATGTCCTGGGAAACATTTCAAAAACTGTTCAATGACAAGTACTTTCCTGAAAGTATTCGTCATATGAAGGAGGTGGAGTTTATCAGACTGGAACAAAACAACATGACGGTGTCCCAGTACGAGGCGAAGTTTGCAGAGTTATCCAGGTTTGCACCTCATTTGGTCGAAAATGAGGAACGAATGACAAGGATGTTTCTGAGAGGTCTAAAACCCGAGATTCGGCAATATCTTATCTCTCATAAATTTTCTTTATATTCAGATGTTGTAAACAGGGCTCAATTATTAGAGCGAGATAATGAGTATGTGCAACCGAGGGACCACAACCAGGGTCATACCGGTGGCGGCAGTCATCGAAGCAATGAAAACCAGCAGGGAGGAAAACATTCGGACAAAAGCGGTAACCACTCTGGTGGTAATCGTGGTCGTGATAATAGAAAGAGCGAGTCAGGAGGAGATTTCAAGAAGAGAAGGTACAACAATGATAACGTGAAGACGTCCGCACAAACATCAACTATTTCTAGGGGAGGAGAACGACCACCGGTCGTATGTTACAAATGTGGGAAAGAGGGACATATCAGCCCAAACTGCCCACAACAATCTAAGGTATGTTATAACTGTGGAAAGGAGGGTCATATAGCTCGAGAGTGTTCTGTAGCAAAACCAAGTTCAGCGGGGATGGTGACTCCAAAAGTTGTCCCGGATAAGTCGAAATCAGCGGTTCCTGGAAGGGCGTTTGTCGTGACTGGCCAAAACGCGAGAAACCCGAACAAGGTGATCACGGGTAAGCTAATCTTGAATTCTTGCAAGTTTATACTTTACTAGATACCGGTTCTACCCATTCTTTTATCTCTCCTGCTTGTGCTCAACGTTTAAACTTGACTCCGGAGAAATTGGACTTTAACTTATCTGTTGAAACTCTGTTGGGTGAAACCTTCGTTACATCTACAGTTTATAAATCTTGCATGATCCAAGTTGGCACTATCACATTACCTGTTGATCTTATCTCTTTAAAGATACTTGCTTTTGATGTGATTTTAGGAATTGATTGGTTAACCACTCATCATGCTAAAATTGATTGTTTTCGTAAGGTTGTTAGTTTTCATATTCCTAACCAACCTGTCATACGAATTCAAACTACTAAACCACTAAAATCAGTCACTGTCATATCAAGCCACAAAGCTATTCGTTTATTGAAAAATGGATGTCAAGCTTTCTTAGCCCATGTTATGGATTTGAACAAAGACAAGTCAGATTTGAATAATATTTCTATTGTTAGAGAATTTCCCGATGTATTTCCTGAAGAACTTCCTGGTCTACCCCCAGAACGTGAAGTTGAATTCTTTATTGACCTTGAACCCGGTACAAAGCCCATTTCTAAAACTCCATATCGAATGGCTCCTATTGAACTTCAGGAGTTAAAAGTCCAACTACAGGAGTTGTTGGACATCGGTTTTATTCGTCCTAGTACGTCTCCTTGGGGTGCTCCTATTTTATTCGTAAAGAAGAAAGACGGGAGTATGCGACTTTGTATTAACTATCGAGAATTGAACCATGTCACCATCAAGAATAGGTATCCGCTACCTCGCATTGATGACCTGTTCGACCAGTTACAAGGAACACAATTCTTTTCAAAGATCGACCTTCGTTCTGGATATCATCAGCTGAAGATTAAAACTGAGGATATTCCAAAGACTGCCTTCAGAACTCGGTACGGGCATTATGAATTCTTAGTCATGTCTTTTGGATTGACTAATGCTCCTGCTGCCTTCATGGATATGATGAACCGTGTATTCAAAGAATATTTGGATCAGTTCGTTGTTGTCTTTATTGATGACATCCTCATCTATTCCAAAAGCCGTGAAGATCATGAGCGCCATTTGAAGCTAGTACTGCAAAGGCTTTGTGAAAATAAGCTATATGCCAAATTGAAGAAATGCGAGTTCTGGCTTGAGGAAGTGGGATTCCTTGGGCACGTGGTGTCAAAACATGGAGTATCTGTCGACCCGGCGAAGATTGAAGCCATACAAAGTTGGGAGCAACCGAAGTCGGTAACCGAAGTACGTAGCTTTCTGGGCTTAGCTGGTTATTATCGGAGATTTGTGAAAGGATTTTCTCGAATCGCTACTCCGTTAACTCAGCTGACTCGGAAAGATACAAAATTCGTATGGAGTGAGGAATGCGAGAAGAGTTTCCAAGAACTCAAGAGGAGACTCATTTCGGCACCTGTTCTGACAATACCATCTGGTTCGGATGGATTTGTTATCTACAGCGATGCTTCAGGCAAAGGGTTAGGATGTGTTCTCATGCAACATGAGAAAGTCATAGCCTATGCCTCACGACAACTCAAAGAATATGAGAGGAATTATCCTACTCATGATTTGGAGTTGGCAGCAGTCGTTTTTGCGTTGAAGATCTGGAGACACTACCTGTATGGGGAGAAAGTGGAGATCTATACAGATCATAAAAGCCTCAAATATTTCTTCACCCAAAAGGAACTCAACATGCGGCAGCGACGTTGGCTCGAGCTGTTGAAAGATTACGATCATACCATCCAATATCATCCTGGAAAAGCAAACGTAGTAGCTGACGCATTGAGTAGAAGATCATATGCGGGTACGAGTGCAATGTTGTTAACACAAAGGCCCATTTTGTATGACTTGCAAAGGATGGAGATAGAGATGAAGGCTCCAAGTACCCACATGATGATATCAAATATACGAGTAGAACCGACTTTAATCGATAAAGTTAAAGCTGCTCAAGCTACGGACATGGAGCTGATGCGTATGAAGAAGAAAGTGCAAGAAGGTGCTATTTCAGAAGCAAGAATCGATGAAGAAGGAATACTTCGAGTCAACTCCAGACTTTGTGTTCCTAACGATTTTGACTTGAAGCATAGAATAATGATGGAGGCACACAACACACCGTTTGCAATCCATCCTGGAGTACCAAAATGTATCACGATCTTCGACATACATTTTGGTGGAGCAATATGAAAAGAGAGATCGCGGAGTTTATCTCGAGATGTTTAACTTGTCAACGTGTAAAAGCGGAGCATCAAGTACCAAAGGGTCCATTGCAACCACTTGAGATTCCGAAATGGAAGTGGGAACACATTACTATGGATTTTGTTACGGGTCTTCCCAAGGTTTCTCAAGGCATAGATGCGATTTGGGTTATTGTTGATAGATTAACCAAGTCCGCTCATTTCTTGCCGATACGTGAGACTTATTCCCTTGAACGTCTTGCTAGTATGTACGTGAACGAGATTGTGAGATTGCATGGCATGCCAGTATCCATAGTTTCGGATCGTGACCCAAGATTCACTTCACGATTTTGGGTTAGCTTGCAGAAAGCTATGGGCACGGATTTACGATTCAGTTCGGCATACCATCCTCAAACAGACGGACAATCAGAGAGGACTATTCAAACTCTTGAAGATCTATTAAGACTTTGTGTCCTAGATCTCAAAGGGAGTTGGGATAAGTACCTACCATTGGTGGAATTCTCCTACAACAACAGTTATCAGGCGAGCATAGGTGTGGCTCCATTCGAGGCGTTGTATGGAAGAAAATGTCGTTCTCCAGTATGCTGGGACGAGGTGGGTGAAGCAACATTGTTGGGACCAGAGTTGGTACGCATTACTACAGAGAAGATCCAAACGATTCGACAACGTATACAAACGGCACAGGATCGACAAAAGAGTTATGCGGATCTTCATCGGAAGGACGTGGAATTTAATATTGGGGATCATGTATTATTACGTGTTGCACCATGGAAGGGAGTTACAAGATTTGGGAAGAGAGGAAAGCTCAATCCAAGATTTGTTGGTCCATTTGAGATTCTTGAGCGAATAGGAAATGTGGCATATAGACTCGCATTACCTCCAAGCATGTCTCGTGTTCATAATATTTTTCACATATCTATGCTTCGTAAATATGTTAAAGACCCGAACCACATTATTGAGTTAGAACCAGACGAGATAGCTGAAGATTTAACGTACGAGGATGTACCTGTTAAGATCTTGGATAGGAAAGAGCATGTCCTACGCACGAAGGTTATACCACAAGTTAAGGTTTTGTGGAGAAACCATGCTATTAAAGAAATGACCTGGGAGTTGGAATCAGAAATGAAAGCGAGGTATCCTCACCTTTTTGAAACATCAGGTACGTACGTCAATTTTGAGGACGAAATTTCATAAGGAGGGGAGGTTGTAAGAATCCAACTTATTAATGAATAAAATCAAATTTTCTCTAAATATTATTGTGAATAATAAAGGGTTAATTTGATATAATACTTTGGTTATGGATGAAATGTGCAAATTTTACAAAATAAGCAAGTGGTTATAAAATATTCATTTTATCGGGGAATATTCGTTTGGTCGTGGAATATTCTTGTTGTCGAGGAATATTCGTACGACGCCGCAGCCTTGTGTGGGCCCCATAACGGAAAGCGATTGGATGAAAAAAATGACAAGTATAAGTTATTTATAAATAACGGCGTAGTTGTTACCGTTAATACTGTTGGAATATCCGGTGGTTAAAATACAGTAGCACACGGTATTGCACCAATTATTGATTCTTACGTAAGAAGGCACTACTCAATAATTATTACAGTATTTATTGTTCAATATTTTATTTTATTGATTCAATAATTGTTGCGTTGATATTTTATATTATTGTTGTTTCAATAATTGTTGCTGCACAGTATTTTCCATTATCAGATCAATAATTCATATTATTTGAATAATATTATTAGATAACATTATTGGCAATGTCTAGAAAGTTCTGTCTAAGGAGAGGTTTGGTCATCTAATTACGCGCCAGTAAGGAGAAATCCTTATTGGAAAGCCCCCTCTTTCCTAGGAACGGCCTGGTTGTCATAAATGTGATTCTATAATATTATTTATGAATAACTAATTATTGATTCATATGATAAGGAAATATTTATTTTATATGGATATAAATGAGGGATATATTTTTGTGGTTAAAATGAAAGAGTTAATGTTGAGGTTTTTATCAGTATTTTTATCGGAATGGAGGTATTAAAAATCAGGATTTTTGAGATATTTTGCGGGGGTTATAATTTTTAATCCGACCGTTGGATCGTGGTAATTTTTGGATATGTTATACATATATAAGTTGAGTATATGTCCACAAATTTTGAACCGTTAAAAATGAACGTATGATTTATTATGAATTTTACGAGATGACTGGTTCAGAAATTGTTGAATTTTCAGAGTTTATCATTTTAATGGAAAATTCTAGAATTGGTGGGCCCCACTCTTGGTTGGTAAAGAAATGTGCTGAGATTTTTATTCAAATGTGGTGGGTGGGAATAGTAGCAGGTAAAGCCATCAGGTTGCAGGTTAAGTCTACTTCGGCGTGCTAATATTTTTCTATAAATAGAGGGCTAAGTTAGAATAGAAAATCACACCAGAAACAAGTTTTCTCTCTTTCTCTCTCTAGATTATTGAGTGTATTTTGTGAGTATTTAGATACTTTGAGAGTTTCTATTCATCAGAGCAAGTTTCTTTCAGCCTTATACCGGTATTCCGACCAGAAGTACTAATATTTTGAGGTAAGGGATATTATTTTCTTCTTAATGATATTATTTTCTTCAATATCATTATGCTGAAATATTGATATGAGTTTTTATCAAATTTGGAACTTTTTGTGTCGGAGTTACTATTCACGTATACGGTATTATTCACGTATACGGTACTATTCACGAATACGGCACTATTCACCGAAAAATAAAATTTTCCCTTTTTGTCCAAGATGTCTATTATGGTTACTATCTTTGATTGTATCCATGTTTTGATCTTTATTTTTGAATTATGCTTCACAATTGATTATTATGAAGTATTATTGATCTTGGATAAACTGTAACACCCCCTTTCCAAAATAGAAAGAGAGGTTACTCAAAACATAACAAAACTGATGAATTTAATAGCAAGGCTTTAATCCACAAATGAATAGTCTTAAACTAATTAAATGTCTTAAGATAAACTAGAATAAATGACATACTGGCTCAAATCACAATCTGAAATAACTATTACAACTCCAAATAAATCAATGTATCATAGCCTAACGAAATATATCAAAGCTATTGGATAGAAGGAAGCTCTCGTCACACTTGCCCTTGATTCCCCTGATTACCTGCCGGAAGAAAAACACAGCATGAGACAAATGCCCAGTACGGATATAGAATACAATTAATGAACTGAAATAATTAACTCAATTAAATGAAATAAAACGAAACTAACTGAAACGAAACGAACAAAACTAACACAACGAAATAATAGGCTGAATCAAATGGTTGGGTGTTATTTCATACCGAGCTCAAAATAAACCTTGCCACACAGGCAAGTCGAATAATGCCACATAGGCAAATCAAATAATGCCACACAGGCAAGTCACACACATTGGACCGCGAATCCAATGCATGTAAAATCGAAAGGCGTGTTTGGCACAAACATCACCAAACCGCAGAACAGAACAGAAAACTAGGGTCAACCCATACGCCTCCCACAACAAAACACCAAATGGCCAACTCCCACCGGAGCACAAAATAAAGACGCCGTGGACTGATCACACCGCCACGGAAGGTGTCATGCCTCAGTGCCAAGAGGACATGCCTGTGGTACCCCCACAGGTGGTTATAGCTCAGGTATACCCTACGGTATATTCTAATAAGAATACCATGTCACAACACATGCGACACAATATCAACACAAAGGGATTCTAATATGTACATGCTAAACTGAAATGAATCATCAACTCAAAGTCCTCAACAATACTAACATGCACATTCCTACAAATATCAAAATAAATTTAGACATGGTGTACTAGTCTAAAGAGTACAAATATGAGTTCCAACTATGAACGCCAAACGGAACTATCACAATGAATTGACAAGGAATAATTATGAGAGGCAATACTAAATTTCGAAACGAATAACGAAACGAACAATTCAAAAATAAATGAGTCTCGCTGAAAAAGTACGGAATCCGTACCTGGATTAAGCAATGTAATACCCAAAGTTTATACTCTAAATTTGACTCGTTTAGACTCTCTCCGTTCAATCTAAATAGTTTAATAAAATTTTATTACAATCAATTCATTAATAACATAATAATATTAATTTATTATTAAAACTTTTACAACTATGTCAACAAAATTAATTAATTTAAATTAATATACATAATTTCAATTTGATTTACTAATTCAGATTTATAAATTTCATGACTAAATACTTATTAAAATATTTTATATATATATATATATATATATATATATATATATATATATATACGGTATATATATACATATATATAACTTTTGATTGATTGCAGCATACATGATTCGTTATGTATGCTGCAATCAATCAAAAGTTATATATATGTATATATATACCGTAATATATATATATATATATATATATATATATATATATATATATATATATATATATATATATGTATACCACATTCCGCCTGACACAAGCACTCCACTTTAATCACTATATATACAAGATATAATAATAATATTCATGAACAAAAGACTTTTTACCTTGATCAATTCTCTGCACCCTTTTTCTTTTCCTCCAATATCAGCCGACCCTAGCTACTGTTTCTCTTTTCCCTAATTCGTAACAGGCGTATACAAGTATGATTAGGTTTTAGTATTTATTCAATTAAAAACCTATTTTATTAATTAATATAATATATTTAGTAACTCTCCAAATTTTAATAGAATTTTATATTTTTACATAATTATAAATTTGACCCACTTAATTTAAAGCCTAATTTTACCAATTAATTTATCCACACTTATTAATATTTATTAGCCCACCAAAATTAAATGACTATTTTGACCCAAAATAAATGACATCCAATAAATATGTTTTAAAACAAGGTAATTATTATTATTATTTATTATATATATTTTTTTTCGGGTATTACATCACCTACCCCTTAAAAAGGATTCCGTCCCCGGAATCAAAAGAATGGGACGCACCTAATTTTCGAAGAGATGCGGATACTCTGCTCGAATAGACTCCTCCATCTCCCATGTAGCCTCCCGCTCCGAATGATTCCTCCACAGAACATTAACAAACGGAATAGTCTTCCTCCTCATAATCCTTTCTTGACGATCCAAAATCGCCTCAGCTTTCTCCTCACAAGTAAGATCCTCCCGAATCTTATCGAATGGATATTGCACCACATGCAACGGATGATAATGATAACTCCTCAACACCGACACATGGAATACATTGTGCACGTGAGCTAGCTGCGGAGGCAAAGCTAACCTATACGCAACTTCACCAACCCTCTCCAAAATCTCAAATGGACCGATATAACGCGGACTAAGCTTCCCTTTTAACCCAAATCGCCGAATGCCCTTCCAAGGAGAAACTTTTAGAAAAACATGTTCACCAGGTTCAAACTCTAAAGTCCTCCTATGCTTATCAATATAACACTTCTGTCGTGATCGAGCCGACTTCAATTTCTCCTTAGCCACCGCTACCTTCTCCGTAGTGATTTGAACTAACTCAGGCCCTTCTATGGCCCTTTCGCCAACCTCATCCCAACAAGTTGGTGCCCGACACTTTCTACCATACAGTGCCTCAAACGGAGCCATTCCAATACTTGCATGCCAGCTGTTGTTATAAGCAAACTCAACTAGGCTCAAATAATCATCCCAATTACCCGACCACTCAAGTGCACAAGACCTCAACATGTCCTCTAACGTCTGAATAGTGCTTTCGGATTGTCCATCAGTTTGTGGATGGAAAGAAGTACTAAAGTTGAGCCGAGTTCCCCAAGCTCGTTGAAACCCTTTCCAAAATCGTGAAGTAAACCGTGGGTCCCGACCTGAAACAATAGACACCGGAGTACCATGAAGTCTAACAATCTCCTACTGAAAGATATGTGCCAACCTATCCACCGAGTAACCCTCATGGATAGCCAAAAAGTGTGCCGATTTGGTCAACCGGTCCACTACTACCCATATGGCATCATTCTTCCTGAAAGTCTTCGGCAAACCAGTCACAAAATCCATCGTAATATCCTCCCACTTCCACACTGGAATGTCTAACTGTTGTAGCAAACCACTAGCTCGTTGATGTTCTATCTTCACTTGTTGACAAGTAAGACACTTCCCAACATATTCAGCCACTTCTCGTTTCATCCCATTCCACCAAAAATTCCTCTTTAAATCCCTATACATCTTTGTAGAACTAGGATGAATAGAAAATGGCGAACTATGAGCCTCAGCCAACACCGCCTCCCGAATGATTGGATCGGACGATACACACAACCGCTCACCCAACCAGATCACACCATGGTCATCAATACGAAACTCAAACTGCTTGCCCTCCTCTAGATTCTGCGTCATACTCCACAACTCTCCATCTTCTTTTTGAGCTTCTTTGACCCGCGAGATAAGAGAGGGCTCAACTCTCATACCCGCCAAATGCCCATCCGAACCTCGTACATACAACTCCAACTCGATCTGCTCCATACCCGAAATAAGCTGAGGTTGTTTAATAAGGGCTGCTACACTCCCAGAACTCTTCCGGCTAAGAGCATCTGCAACCATGTTTGCCTTCCCCGGGTGATACTGAATTCTAGCATCATAATCCTTTAGAAGCTCCAACCAACGCCTCTGCCTCATATTGAGCTCCTTCTGAGTGAAAATGTATTTAAGACTTTTATGATCGGTGAAGATATCACAAGTCTCTTCATACAAATAGTGCCTCCAAATCTTTAAGGCAAAGATCACCACTGCCAACTCCAAATCATGTGTGGGGTAATTCACCTCGTAAGGTTTAAGCTGCCTAGAAGCATAAGCAATCACCTTACCATGTTGCATCAAAACACACCCCAAGCCTTTCTTAGAAGCATCACTATAAATTTGGTAGCCTCCTGTCCCCGACGACAATGCAAGTATAGGAGCTGTCACAAGTCGTTTCTTTAACTCCTCAAAACTCTTCTCACACTCCTCATTCCACACAAACTTCGTGCCCTTTCTCATCAACTGAGTCAATGGTAAGGCAAGTAAAGAGAATCCTTCCACAAATCGCCTATAGTACCCTGCCAAACCCAAGAAACTTCTAATCTCTGTCACTGTAGTAGGTCTCGGCCATTTAGTAATAGCCTCAACCTTCGCAGGATCCACCTTAATGCCTTCAGCAGACACAACGTGACCCAAAAATGCAACCTGCTCCAACCAAAACTCGTATTTAGAGAATTTAGCATACAATTTCTCTTTCTGCAAAATCCCCAACACTGTGCGAAGATGCTCCTCATGTTCTTCCTTAGACTTGGAGTAAACCAAAATGTCATCAATAAAGACAATGACAAATTGGTCCAAGTACTCTCTGAACACCCGATTCATTAAATCCATAAACACCGCCGGAGCGTTAGTCAACCCGAATGGCATCACCAGAAACTCGTAATGCCCATATCGAGTGCGAAAAGCCGTCTTAGGGATATCCTCATCCCTCACCCTCAACTGATGATAGCCCGACCTCAAGTCTATCTTCAAAAAATATTTTGCCCCTTGAAATTGGTCAAACAAGTCATCAATCCTCGGCAATGGATACCGATTCCTAATGGTGATCTTGTTCAACTCTCTGTAGTCTATACACAACCTCATAGACCCATCCTTCTTCTTTACAAACAAGATCGGAGCACCCCACGGCGAAACACTCGGCCGAATCACACCACGATCTAACAGTTCCTGCAACTGTTCCTTTAACTCCTGCAACTCCAACGGTGCCATCCGATACGGTGCCTTAGAGATAGGCTCCGCACCAGGAACAAGCTCAATAGCAAACTCCACTTCCCGCTGCGGTGGCAACCCTGACAACTCCTCAGGAAACACATCGAAAAAATCACGAAAAATTGGAACATCCTCAATACGGGACTCACCCTTAGATGTATCTTTCACACACGCCAAATACCCCTCACAACCCTTTGCTACCAACTTCCCAGCCTTCAAAGTTGAAATCAACTTCAACACCCTACTCGGTTGTGAACCCTGAAACACGAACTCCGGAGACTTCACATCTCCAAATATAACCTTCTTCGCCTGACAGTCGATAGTGGCCTGGTGTTTATCCAACCAGTCCATCCCAAGAATGACATCAAAATCGTGCATCCTCATCGGAAGAAGATTAGCCCTACAAATCTTATCCCCAAAACTGATCGGATACCCTCGATACAAATCAGAAATAACAACAGAAGTCCCCATCAGGGTAGAAATAGACATAACATAATCTAGTAACTGAGATGGCACACCCAGGTGCCGAACAAAAGACTGAGCAACAACGGAATGAGTAGAACCCGTATCAAATAAAATAGAAGCCTCACGACTGCCAACTAAAAGAGTACCAGAAACAGTACCTGGTGCACCTGCCGCCTGGTTATATGTCAAGGCAAACACCCGACCACCCTGACGCTGACCTCCATTGCCACCATGATCACCGCCTCCACCATTACCACGTGGCCCTATACAATCTCTAGCCATGTGACCCATCTGTCCACACAAGAAACATGCACCGGTAACTCTATGACACTGTCTCCCCGGATGATTAGCCCCACGCATAGCACAAGGAACTATAGGAATAAGATTTGGGTTACCCCCACCAGCTGGTCCCGGATAACGACCTTGATTCTATCCCTGCTGACGATTCTGCCCTTGCTGACGATTCTGACCATTCCAAGGTAGCTGCAGCTGACGATTCTGCCCTTGCTGAGGCATCTGTTGATAACCCCTGTTTTGATTCTGACCACGCCACTGCCCCTATTGGCCACCACGATTCCTATTTAACTGACCACCCTGATTTCTCCCATGCTGAACTGAAGTTTGACCATGTTGGTCATCTCTGTCCCTCTTTCGACTCCCATCCGGTTTAGAAGACCGAAAGTCTTGTCGCTCCATTTCAATATTTTTGGCTGCATTTGCCACTGCTGATACATCTGCAAACTTGTTGTTAATGAGATGCTGTCGATACCGGTAATGGATCCTCCACTTAAACTTCTCTGCCTGTTCTGCTGCAGTCCCTGCTGAGGTTCCCGCAAAGCCTGCCAACCTAGTAAACCTCATCATGAAGTCCGTGATGAACTCATCATCCTTCTGCCGAATCGACAGATACTCTCTAGCATAGGCCTCTTTATCAGCAGCTGGGAAGTACTGCTGATAAAAGACCTCACAAAATTCTGCCCAATTAAGTGTCTCAACATAATTTTCACCTTTTGTTGTTTTCATCGCTTTCCACCACCTCTGTGCATCCCCTTCCAGCTTATAAGCAGCAAGCAGCACTCTCTGATTATCTGAACACCCTAACACATCAAAAATCTTCTCCAGGTGGGCAATCCAATTCTCTGCATCAATTGGAGTTGGAGCTGAACTGAATGCCTGTGGTTTCTGTTTTTGAAACCTCTCCAACCATACATACATCGGAACCACCTGCTGTTCAAGACCATCTGTATTCCCTTCCTCGACATTTGCTTGTTGACCATTATTTCTCGAATTCTCCTGTTCTGGAATTTCTGGTGGTGGCTGCTGCATTGCCTGTACAACATGTGCCACCAAATGAGGTAACGCCTGATTCACTGCCTGATTCACCAAGTTAGCCAGTTGAGCATTGATCTGATCATTAGGTTGCTTATTGGGCTGACCATCACCCCTTCCCCTATTGTTACCTCTCCTCCCAACAACTCTAGCAGATCGACGAGCCATCTACGAACAGATCAACGAATATCAGCAAAAGAGATTAGAGACATATTTGAATATAGCTGAACAAAAAATCAAACTGAATAAAACCTAACCCAGAAGTCTACCAATAACTCACAGGTCAAACCTAAATAGGTTTTCTACAAGAAAGAACCTAAGCTCTGATACCAACTCTGTAACACCCCCTTTCCAAAATAGAAAGAGAGGTTACTCAAAACATAACAAAACTGATGAATTTAATAGCAAGGCTTTAATCCACAAAAGAATAGTCTTAAACTAATTAAATGTCTTAAGACAAAACAGAATAAATGCCATACTGGCTCAAATCACAATCTAAAATAACTATTACAACTCTAAATAAATAAATGTATCATAGCCTAACGAAATATATCAAAGCTATTGGATAGAAGGAAGCTCTCGTCACACTTGCCCTTGATTCCCCTGATTACCTACCGGAAGAAAAACACAGCATGAGCCAAATGCCCAGTACGGATATAGAATACAATTAATGAACTGAAATAATTAACTCAATTAAATGAAATAAAACGAAACTAACTGAAACGAAACGAACAAAACTAACACAACGAAATAATAGGCTAAATCAAATGGTTGGGTGTTATTTCATACCGAGCTCAAAATAAACCTTGCCACACAGGCAAGTCGAATAATGCCACATAGGCAAATCAAATAATGCCACACAGGCAAGTCACACACATTGGACCGCGAATCCAATGCATGTAAAATCGGAAGGCGTGTTTGGCACAAACATCACCAAACCGCAGAACAGAACAGAACAGAAAACTAGGGTCGACCCATACGCCTCTCACAACAAACCACCAAATGGCCAACTCCCACCGGAGCACAAAACGGAGACGCCGTGGACTGATCACACCGCCACGGAAGGTGTCATGCCTCAGTGCCAAGAGGACATGCCTGTGGTACCCCCACAGGTGGTTATAGCTCAGGTATACCCTACGGTATATTCTAATAAGAATACCATGTCACAACACATGCGACACAATATCAACACAAAGGGGTTCTAATATGTACATGCTAAACTGAAATGAATCATCAACTCAAAGTCCTCAACAATACTAACATGCACATTCCTACAAATATCAAAATAAATTTAGACATGGTGTACTAGTCTAAAGAGTACAAATGTGAGTTCCAACTATGAACGCCAAACGGAACTATCACAATGAATTGACAAGGAATAATTATGAGAGGCAATACTAAATTTCGAAACGAATAACGAAACGAACAATTCAAAAATAAATGAGTCTCGCTGAAAAAGTACGGAATCCGTACCTGGATTAAACAATGTAATACCCAAAGTTTATACTCCAAATTTGACTCGTTTAGACTCTCTCCGTTCAATCTAAATAGTTTAATAAAATTTTATTACAATCAATTCATTAATAACATAATAATATTAATTTATTATTAAAACTTTTACAACTATGTCAACAAAATTAATTAATTTAAATTAATATACATAATTTCAATTTGATTTACTAATTCAGATTTATAAATTTCATGACTAAATACTTATTAAAATATGCCAACCAACATAGTATACTTATGTAATCCTTATATATATATATATATATATATATATATATATATATATATGTATACCACATTCCGCCTGACACAAGCACTCCACTTTAATCACTATATATACAAGATATAATAATAATGTTCATGAACAAAACACTTTTTACCTTGATCAATTCTCTGCACCCTTTTTCTTTTCCTCCAATATCAGCCGACCCTAGCTACTGTTTCTCTTTTCCCTAATTCGTAACAGGCGTATACAAGTATGATTAGGTTTTAGTATTTATTCAGTTAAAAACCTATTTTATTAATTAATATAATATATTTAGTAACTCTCCAAATTTTAATAGAATTTTATATTTTTACATAATTATAAATTTGACCCACTTAATTTAAAGCCCAATTTTACCAATTAATTTATCCACACTTATTAATATTTATTAGCCCACCAAAATTAAATGACTATTTTGACCCAAAATAAATGGCATTTAATAAATATATTTTAAAACAAGGTAATTATTATTATTATTTATTATATTTTTTTTTTTGGGTATTACATAAACTGTTATACGAATCCCTAATATTTGTCCTTCTGTCTCACTGGATTCGTTCTCTTTAAGATATTTTTCATCATCCTCAGTCCTAAATGATGATATTACTGAATATCTTTGGCCTGTAGTGCAAAGATGTATGATTACTTGATGAATATCTTTGGCCTGTAGTGCAAAGATGAACAGGTGTTGAGATGAACATGACTGACAGGTGATACAAATGAATATCTTTAGCCTGTAGTGCAAAGATGAATATTTGGATAAAGATGATTATTAATTGATGTTACAGGGATAAAATATTGATGATGGACTTTTAAATCTTAGAAGATAGTAGAATTCTTTCTCTACTTGACTCTTCAAATGGTTTGTTGTTTCCGCTGCAGTTGTTGATCTAAAACTTGTTGTCGATTATATTCTATCAGATTTTCCCTGTTGAAGACTAACGATAATTTGTTGTATATTATCTTAGTCATAATATTCTTTACTGGGCTAGTTGAGCTCACCCTTTTTCTTTTTGTTCCATTTTTCTTCTCAGGAGGTGAGAACATAGCAGAATCTAGTCGGGGTATGGAGTGATGGTACTAGAAAGATGTTTTAGCAGTCCTCACTATTTCTGTAAAATAGTGTTTGAATAATTGTAATGAGTATTTATTTGAGTGTGGATATTGTCAAGAAGACAATATTTGTATTTAAACTCACAGTATGTGTTGTCGTATTTTGCACAACAATTCTATTATTGAAGTTGTAGTTTGCTTTTTGTACCATGTATTTGGCGACTCAGAATGGGTGTTGTATACCTATTTTGGGGGCGTCACATGGTGTGCCGAGCCGCAGCGCCGGCTACCTTTACATTTCCTGCACCGCAGCGCCACCGCGCAGCAGCGCCAAGACTCGAGCCGTAGCGCCATGGCACCACAGCACCAAGTGTCCGGCCGCAGCGCCACCGCGTCGCAGCGCGAAGATCACGTGTATCAGTGGCGCCGCAGCGCCACTCTCCAGAAAATTTAGAAATGAGACTTTTAAAATATTAAAGTCTAACAAGTGTTAGTGGATTGATGTAATGAACATGTAAATATGTTAGAAGAATAATGTGATGATAAAAATAGTTGTTTAAACATGTAAATAACATAATTACATGTGATTTAAATTATTGAATTCATAATTAGATTATTATTCATGAAGTACAAATTATGTGATAATGAGATAAATTGACTAAGTATAGTCGATAATTAAAGTAGACAACGAGAATGAGTTTATGTTGATTAGTTAATTTATAATTAACTGGTATTGTGTATATGAATGGTATGTAGGATTTAATTCAAAGAACGTGCTTAGTTAAAGTGTAATCTACGCACGAGGCAAGTTTCCTAAACTTAAACTCTTAAATTTGAGCAAGTTCCCTAACCCTACTTGTCATTATTGTTCAAGCTTATTATTTACCTTAAATAAACTATCGTTACTAGTATTCAAGTTCAAATGATTTATTAAAGATTGATTATCTTTTCAAAGTATGATTTAGTTATACAACAATTGTTCTATTGTATACTTCTTGAGATTTTTATTCAAATTGAATATCATTATTGTTGAACCTTATTAGACTAGTGAAACCTTAATGATTCAACTAGTCCATAGTTGATGAGCGTTCTAAAATTCAAAACCCTTGATGAATTATCCAAACCAAACTTCCTTTGGTGCGGACTCGAATGTCAAACTGAGATGAACAACCCTGTATAAGGGATTATTTACGCTTTAGCGTTAAGATATTGTGCACAGTTTGGTACTAAGGGCTGATCCCCCTAAGTACGAGAAGAAGGTCCATAGTCTTATGACTGTTAAAGGTTTCAAGTATAACTCTTGTTAACCTAGGACATAGTTCAAGGTCTTATGACCCTCAAAATTCTTTTGATTCTTGTTATTCACTCTTGATTCAAAAGTTGAGTTTTTATTCAGATGTCTTGAATTATTCGAATGTTATTATACTGTTATTTTATTTTTATACTTGTGGACATTTGTGCTCACTCTTGCTTAATAATATCATTACAGTTAAGAACGAAAGAACTGATGAACCTTCCACTAGTAAAGGCAAGGGCAAAATTAGCAAGTGACGAAGACCTGTTGTTTTATTTGACGATGTATTTGTTTAAGACTTGAGTTAATGTTATTGTTTAAGACTTATTTGTTTATGATTCCGCACAGATGTTTAAGGTTAGTTTAACCTGGGATTGTATTATTATTATTCAGGTGTTGTAACCCTTAAGGGAAGATTTTATTTCTATCTATTGCATGGTTTGTATTTTTATGGGTAGATAGATGATATTTGTTTCGTGAACACCAAATCCTGTGGAAATGGAAGTACCGTATTTGGGGGTGTCACAGGTTGGTATCAAAGCCGTAGGTTATGAACCTTAGGTGGGGGAACAACCTTAGGTAGTAGCCTTATAGAAAGAAGATAGTAAAGGAAAACTCTTATCGAGTTTTAAGAAATGAATTTTTGGTAATTCATTGAAGATAATAAAATACATTATGTGTTTATGTGTTAATTTATGTGCTCGTTAGTACGACTTAGTAACTAAAACTTAAAATTTTGTTGTCAGGATGACGAATGTTGGAGAAGCTAGTCAAGCTGGGGAGGAAGAACCCCGATTACCTATAGTACCTACAGAGGAGGAGCCCCGAGACATACATGTTGTTAGGGAACAGTTAGTTTAGAGGGAGTCATCTCCATTGATCACCGTTGTTGGTCAGGAGCATGAGCCCGAGACTGATCCTAAGGAGGATCCTGAGGAGGAGTTTGAGGAAGAGGAAGAAGAGGAGTTACCACGGTACACCGTTGATGCGGAGATGTATGACACGTTATATGACCGTAACGTGGAATTACAAGACGAGGTTCAGGAATTGATTGAGCGAGCGACTGTTCAGTAGTCTACTTTAGAGGAGAAGGAGAGGGAGATTTCGACTCTTCACACACGATTGGAAAATGTAGAATGGGATTTGGTCCATGAGAAGGGTCAAACCGAAGATAAGACCGAGGAAATAGAGAAGCTGAAAAAGGAACTGAAAGAAACCTCCGGAAGACTGAAAATAGCAGAGGAAGGATGGGTAAGAGAATCACGTCGAGCTGATCGTGCAGAAGATAATAGTCGTGCAAAGAAGGCAAAGCTTGAAGAGACATACTCCACACTTAATCATGCAATGGATGAGGCTCAGGAACGAGTTTTGAGATACCTCATCCAGTTCGAAGGACTTCCGTCGTATATGCTGGATCGCAGGACGATGTCTCGTATCATGGATGAGGAGCGTGGCAAGGCTATTCAGCACCTTGATAGACAGAATTAGAATCCGTCTAATTATGTGAAAGACTTAATTAGTTTTTATATGTAAATTCCGATGTGTTTATGAACTAAGGAATATGTTAACATTTTAAATCCTGTGGATTCTTTATTCCAGGATAGTTGATGTAAATAGCAGTTATGCTATAGTTTGATGTTAAAACCTTGAGTTGAATTAAATTTATTAAGTTGTTTGAGATGATGTGTTAAATTGTTGAGTAATGCCTTAACTATTTAGAGAAATAAATAAAGTTCTAATAAGCGTTTATTTTATCAGAAATATGCCGCCAAGGAGAAGGCAACAACGTCAACCGGCTCAGGAAGAGTCAACCAATAATAACAATAACGCCAACGCTAATCCTGTTCAGCAGTTGGTGAACTTACTGACGGGAGCAATGAACAATCAACCTCAAGCTCCACCAAACACAACGTTTAAAGACTTCAAGGCAGTGGGACCGCCAGAGTTCAAAGGTTCCAGGAACCCAATCGAGGCTCAAACGTGGGTCATGGAAATGGAGAAAGTTTTCGACGTTGTTAGAGTTAGAGAAGACCAGAAGACCGCTTTCGTAATGTTTATGTTGAAGTCTGAGGCTAGCTACTGGTGGCAAGCAAACAAAGTGCGAGGAGGTGAAGGTGTAATTACGTGGGAGAGATTTAAAGAAATATTTTTCAAAATGTACTTCCCAACTAGTTCGCAGAATCAGATGGAGATTCAATTTCTGGAACTGAAGCAGGGAAACATGAGCGTACCTGATTACGCGGCTAAATTTGATGAGTTGGCAAGGTTTGCCCCGTACCAAGTACACACTGACGAAAGAAAGGCCAGAAGATTTGAATAAGGACGAAAGCCTTGGGTTTACAGTAAGGTGTCAATGTTTCAGATAAACATATTTACCGGAGTACTGGAAAAGGCCATCCTCGCTGAAGGTGGGAGTGATGCGGTGACCAAGTACAATCAAGAGCAGAAGAAGAAGTAGAGTGAAGGTGAAGGAAATTACAAGACTGGTGGGAGTAACACTGGGGGTAGTCATAATTAGAAGAGGAAGTGGACGGATAACTCGTCAGCTGGAAGTCAACAAGGAGGACAGAAGAAGAAAATTGAAGCGTGCTCAAACTGCGGAAAAGCTCATCTGGGAGTTTGCATGAAAGGAAAGCGAGTGTGCTACAATTGTGGTCAGGAAGGCCACATAGCACCAAACTGTCCAAACCCAAAGAAGGGTGCTTATTTTAACTATGGTTCTAAGGATCATCTAGCAAGAGACTGCCCCAAGAAGGGAACAGGAGGAGCAGTGCAAGGAGGTAATCATGGAAATAGCAGTGGTAATACCTTAACCATTACCGGACCACCTGCAACAAACCGACCGACCGCCAGAACTTTCAACATGACAGTGCAGGACGCAATCCAGTCTCGTGATGTGGTGTCAGGTAACATTCCGATCAATGAAATTAATGCTTATGTTTTATTTTATTCGGGTGCTACTTGTTCCTTTATATCCGAAGACTTTGCTAATAGTTTAGATTTGCTTATGGATGAGTTGGAATATCCCATAAATATAGAAATTGCGAATAGAGAGATAATTCCTGTTAAGTACGTGTTTAAGAACTGTAGGGTGGATATTAAGGGTAATATTATGAACGTAGATCTTATCCCTATTCGGCTTGGGGAATTTGACGTTATTTTGGGTATGGATTGGTTATCCAATTGTAGGGCGGTAATTGACTGCCAGAAGAAACGTATTAACCTTATGACTCCGTCAAAGGTTGTGTTTTATGGTAGCAAGGCGCCTAAACAAGCGAGTTGTCTGACGATGATGCAGGCCAGGAGGTTGTTAAGACAAGGTTGTGTAGGATATCTAGCTTACATAGTCGACAGTCGAAAAGAGAATCCGAAGGTAGAAGAAATACCGATTGTGAGGGACTTCGTCGATGTATTTTCAGACGATTTGCCAGGACTTCCACCAGATAGAGAGGTAGATTTCGTGATCGATTTGGCGCCCGAAACCGCTCCAATATCGAAGGCGCCATACCGAATGGCACCAGTAGAGATGAAAGAACTGATGGTCCAACTACAAGAATTGTTGGACAAAAAGTATATTCAACCGAGCGTATCGCCGTGGGGAGCGCCGGTGTTGTTTGTGAAAAAGAAGGACGGATCGATGCGGCTCTACATTGACTACAGAGAACTGAACAAGGTCACGATTAAGAATAGATATCCATTACCAAGAATCGATGATCTGTTTGATCAATTAAAGGGAGCAAGATACTTTTCCAAGATAGACTTGAGGAGTGGTTATCACCAACTGAAGGTGAGGCCAGAGGATGTACCGAAGACAGCGTTCAGAACGCGATACGGTCACTACAAATTTTTAGTAATGTCATTTGGTCTAACGAATGCTCCTGCAGCATTTATGGGACTAATGAATGGTGTGTTCAAGCCATTTTTGGACAAATTTGTGGTGGTATTTATAGACGACATTCTGGTATATTCCAAAACCAAAGAAGAACACGAAGAACATTTGAGGTTAACGTTGGAAGTATTGAGAAGGGAGAAGTTGTACGCTAAATTTTTGAAATGCGAATTCTGGATCGAGCGAGTACAATTTCTTGGTCACGTGATCGATAAAAACGGAATTTCGGTAGATCCATCCAAAGTAGAAGCCGTGATTAACTGGGATCAGCCGAGAACGCCGTCAGAAGTAAGAAGTTTTCTTGGATTGGCGGGATATTATAGAAGATTCATTCAAGATTTTTCCAAGATCGCAACTCCGTTAACGAATTTAACTCGAAAAGCTGTGAAATTTGTTTGGACGGAGAAGTGTGAGGAGAGCTTTCAAGAATTAAAGAAGAGGTTGAGTACGACACCTGTGTTATCTCTTCCGGATGATACAGTCAATTTTGTTACTTTTAGTTATGCGTCGCATAAAGGACTTGGTTGTGTGCTGATGCAAAATGGTAAAGTCATTGCGTATGCATCACGACAGTTGAAGGATTAAGAGAAGGGATACCCGACCCATGATTTGGAGTTAGCTGCAGTTGTTTTTGCTTTAAAATTTTGGAGGCAGTATCTCTACGAGGAGAAGTGTGAGATATATACGGACTACAAGAGTCTGAAATATATTTTTACACAGAAGGATTTGAATATGCGTCAAAGAAGATGGTTAGAATTAATTAAAGATTACGACTGTGAAATTTTATACCATCCGGGTAAAGCGAATGTAGTTGTCGACGCCTTAAGTAGAAAGGGTCGTGAGAAATTGATGATGTTGACTGCTCAGGAGGAGCTAATCACAGAAATGGAGAAACTAGAGTTGGAAGTGAAGTATCCAGTAGAGATTGATGAGAAGCTATTTCAGATACAATCTGGTACAACTTTACTAGATAAAGTGAAGGAGGATCAGCTTCAGGATGATGAATACAAAAAGGTGGCAAAGAAGATATCTGAAGGGACCGAACCGAGATTTAAGATGGATAAGGAAGGAATACTGAGATTTGAGAGTAGAATTTGGGTACCACCAGTACAAGAGATTAAGGAAGATATTTTAAGTGAGGCTCATAGTTCACGATATTCGATTCACCCTGGTAGTACCAAAATGTACCAAGATCTTCGACAACATTTTTGGTGGCCGAATTTGAAGCGTGATGTTGCAGAATGTGTTGCCAAGTGTTTGACCTGTCAGAAAGTGAAAGCGGAACATCAGAGACCGAGTGGATTGCTACAACCGTTAGAGATCCCAGAGTGGAAATGGGAACATATTACAATGGACTTCGTGGTTAGCCTTCAGACGACTCAGAAAGGCTACGACGCAGTATGGGTTATCGTTGACCGACTGACAAAATCTGTACACTTCCTTCCGTTCAAAATAAGATTCAACTTAGATCAGTTGGCCAGGCTATACGTAAAAGAGATTGTTTCGAAGCACGGAGTTCCGGTATCAATTGTTTCAGATAGGGATCCGCGCTTCACATTAAATATTTGGAAACGTCTTCAGGAATGCATGGGTACGCAATTGCGAATGAGTATAGCTTACCACCCTCAAACAGACAGACAGAGTGAGAGAACGATTCAGACATTAGAAGATATGCTAAGAGCCTGTGTGATGGACTTTAAAGGAAATTGGGATGATCACCTACCATTAGTAGAGTTCGGCTACAACAACAGTTACCACGCTAGTATTGGCATGCCGCCTTATGAAGCGTTATACGGCAGAAAGTGCAGAACTCCGCTTTACTGGGATGAAGTTGGTGAGAGACAATTGCTAGGGCCAGAATTGGTACAACAGACAGCATAAATAGTCAAAGTAATCCGAGCACGACTGGTAGCGGCTCAAGACCGACAGAAGAAATACGCTGATCCACATCGTAAAACTATCAAGTTTGAATTAGGTAGCTATGTTTTCTTGAAGGTCTCTCCCTGGAAAGGGAAGATCAGGTTCGAAAAGAAAGAGAAATCGAGCCCAAGATTTATTGGACCCTTTGAAGTACTGAGAAGAATCGGAGAAGTTGCGTATGAGGTAGCCTTACCTCCAGCACTCGAGAATATCCATAACGTCTTCCATGTTTCTGTGTTGCAACCCTACAAGCCTGATTACAAGCATGTAATTGAATATGAACCCCTACATTTTGAGAAAGACTTATCTTACGAAGAAATTCCTGTCCAAATTGTCGACCGAAAAGAACAAGTTCTCAGAAATAAAGTTATACCTTCTGTTAAGGTAATTTGGAGGAAACACAACGCTGAAGAAGCTACGTGGGAACTCGAAGAGAATATGATGAAGAATTACCCTCATTTATTAACTTAAATATGTGTATGCGATTCTGGGGACATAATCTTTGTAAGGGGGGAGAATGTAACGGGTCAAATTTTATTGAATTTATTGAGTCGTGATTCTGGGGACAGAATCCTTTTAAGGGGGGAAAGATGTGATGAACGAGATTTTTGTAAATTAATTTTAATATTTATTGAATTAAATAAATATTTTTCGATGATTTAATTATTAGATTAAATAATTAATTGATGCAATTATGGTAGATTAATTTAATTATATGTGTTACATTTATTAAATTAATATAGAGAAATTTTATTATTCAAGTATATGACTATGTGAGCATATTGAATTAAATGAAATATTTAATTAAGCATGATGTTATTTAATTAATGTAATTATTAATTAGAGAATTAATAAATTGTCATTATTTATTAATGAGATATTTAATTATGTGACTATGCAAAATTATGAGAAATTAATATATTTTATTTATATTAAATTAAATAAGATATATGAATTATTGTACAAGTGGGTGTGACATGATTTAAACTATATGGTAAAGGTTTTATTAAATTAAATGGTTTTGTTATTTATTTAACTAGCCAAACAAGGTCTTATTGGGAGTTGGGATCATTTACCCATGACTGGGTTAACTGACCACAATGCGCCAGTCTTTTATTACGACGTCTTCTTCTCATTCCTTATTATTTCTAAGTCTGCAAATCAGAGAGGGAGAGAATTAGAGAGTTTGAGAAGTCTGAGAGAAAGTTTGAGTGTATAATTATCAATTACTTGTGAAAGAATCACCACTGATCATCTCTTCCATTAGTTATACTCTGGGTAATTCTCCTTCCCAATTCCTACTTTACTTAATTTAGTTTTCTAGAAAATGGCTTTCAAAACCTCTGTTGTGTATCTGTAATTTGGAATAGGAGTAATGATTGGGTTGTGTATGTATTATGGCATATCACATCGTGTTTAATTATATATATTGTGTAAACCATGTCATCAGTGTCATGAAAACATGTCGTATATATGTTTTACAAAATTACAGAGTATGGGTTATGGCCTTAAGGCCTTATACGTGATTTTAGTATGTCAAACATAAATGTTTTCATAAATTTTACACCCTTATATTATTGAGCATGTCAATACGAAGAGACCGAAGTTTAAATGAACGGATTCGGTGTTATAACGAATCCGTAGGGACAATTTTCATGTTTTATTTTCTAAACCTTCATGAACATCAAAGTCAGTGAATTTTTATGTTTTAAATCTGTTATTAAATGTTTAAAATTGTTAATGTCAGTATATAAATGTTGGGTTGTGTTTATACATGAACTATAACTTGTGGGTATGTCTAATTTCGAGTAGAAAATAAGAAATTGGGAGAAATTGGCATGTTCTGCAATTTTTTGCGAACTGCCATTTCTATGTTTGGTGCGCCGCGCCGCAGAGCCGGCTACCTGTACATTTCCCGCGCCGCAACGCCACCGCGCCGCAACGCCAAGACTCGAGCCGCAGCACCACGGCGCCACAGCGCCAAGTGTCCGGCCGCAGCGCCACCGCGCCGCAGAGCGAAGATCACGTGTATCAGTGGCGCCGCAGCGCCACTCTCCAGAAAATTCAGAAATGAGACTTTTAAAATATTAAAGTCTAACAAGTGTTAATGGATTGATGTAATGAACATGTAAATATGTTAGAAGAATAATATGATGATAAAAATAGTTGTTTAAACATGTAAATAACATAATTACATGTGATTTAAATTATTAAATTCATAATTAGATTATTATTCATGAAGTACAAATTATGTGATAATGAGATAAATTGACTAAGTATAGTCGATAATTAAAGTAGACAACGAGAATGAGTTTATGTTGATTAGTTAATTTATAATTAACTGGTATTGTGTATATGAATGGTATGTAGGATTTAATTCAAAGAACGTGCTTAGTTAAAGTGTAATCTACGCACGAGGCAAGTTTCCTAAACTTAAACTCTTAAATTTGAGCAAGTTTCCTAACCCTACTTGTCATTATTGTTCAAGTTTATTATTTACCTTGAATAAACTATCGTTACTAGTATTCAAGTTCAAATGATTTATTAAAGATTGATTATCTTTTCAAAGTATGATTTAGTTATACAACAATTGTTCTATTGTATACTTCTTGAGATTTTTATTCAAATTGAATATCATTATTGTTGAACCTTATTAGACTAGTGAAACCTTAATGATTCAACTAGTCCATAGTTGATGAGCGTTCTAAAATTCAGAACCCTTGATGAATTATCCAAACCAAACTTCCTTTGGTGCGGACTCAAATGTCAAACTGAGATGAACAACCCTGTATAGGGGATTATTTACGCTTTAGCGTTAAGATATTGTGCACAGTATGGTACTAAGGGTTGATCCCCTTAAGTACGAGAAGAAGGTCCATAGTCTTATGACTATTAAAGGTTTCAAGTATAACTCTTGTTAACCTAGGACATAGTTCAAGGTCTTATGACCCTCAGAATTCTTTTGATTCTTGTTATTCACTCTTGATTCAAAAGTTGAGTTTTTATTCAGATGTCTTGAATTATTCGCATGTTATTATACTGTTATTTCATTTTTATACTTGTGGGCATTTGTGCTCACTCTTGTTTAATAATAACATTGCAGTTAAGAACGAAAGAACTGATGAACCTTCCGCTAGTAAAGGCAAGGGCAAAATTAGCAAGTGCCGAAGACCTGTTGTTTTATTTGACGATGTATTTGTTTAAGACTTGAGTTAATGTTATTGTTTAAGACTTATTTGTTTATGATTCCGCACAGATGTTTAAGGTTAGTTTAATCTGGGATTGTATTATTATTATTCAGATGTTGTAACCCTTAAGGGAAGATTTTATTTCTATCTATTGCATGGTTTGCATTTTAATGGGTAGATAGATAGATGATATTTGTTTCGTGAACACCAAATCCTGTGGAAATGGAAGTACCGGATTTGGGGGTGTCACACCACCAACATTTTATATATATAAACAAGTATATACATCATGTAAGTTTGATTTTCAATTCACATAATCGAATTACGTTAATACTAATACTAGTTAACCCTTGATAACATGCTCATTCTTAGTTTAGTACTACTGAAATCATAATTTAACAGTCCTATTATTAACACAACATTTGTTTTCAAACTTTGTGTAAATAAATAAAACTGTCAGACCATTCTGCTACCTCGTGATGCGGCGCCACAGTTTGCACTGTGGGCCGGCGCTGCTGGCGCTGCGGCGCGAGACTAAGGCTAGTAGTTGGCGCTGCGGCGTGATACCGGCGCTGCGGTGCGAGAATAACACTGCTGGACCGCGCTGCGACGCCGAACTCCAGACTTTGGTGACCAGCCTCGGCAACAGCATGAACAAAAAGCCAATTTGGCCTATAAGGTCCTTTCTAACAAACTAATTAACATGTAAAACACATATAGACTTCATATAAACATAATTTAAATACTCCTAACATGTTTTTACTCATATAATAGCATAAACATCAAATTTACAACACCCAATTTCACTGTTTTTGATAAAAACTTCATTTTTTGACATTTTCAGTGAAACTTATCACTGTAACTTTGTTTTTCAACCAAAATCATTAATTCAAACTATCATGTTTATGTTTATTCATCTACTTTCAAAATTGATAGTCAATATATATATATATATATATATATATATATATATATATATATATATTAACAACTAATCAAACCTTAATTTTATTTTAAACTAAGCCATATTCATATATTTTCGTACATACATACATGAATTAATTGACTATTCACATATATAACTTATGAAAAACAGTTTTATAACAAACAATTTATCATACAAAACTATAAATCACACACAATTTATCCTTCACAAAGCTTTTACATAGAATTTTAGAAGAAGAAGATAACTAAACTTTAAAGAATTTTAAAAAGGTTTAGATGATACCTTGTATGCTAAAAGATGATAACTCTCTTCCTTTGTTTAACAAAACTTCTTTTTCCCCAAAAATTTTTAACAACACTCTCTAGGATCCTCTCAATTTTTCTCTGTATTCTTCTTCTTCTTCTCCTCTTTCTTCTTCTGAGTTTTTCTCTAACTCTATTCTAACTCACGTACTTACCAAATATATATAACGCATAATAATAATAATATAGGTATTAAGTATAAAATTTTAACTGACATCAGTTATAAATTATTTAAAAATCAAAGGTCATAAAACTTGTTTGGCTAGCTAACTAAAAATAACCCATTAACTCTTATACCTTGTTTGGTAAACCTAATTAAAATAAATCAATTAATCCCTGTACCTTGTTTGGTAAAACACCATTAGATTAAAGACTTAATATGCATTAAGACTTGTTTGGCCAAAATTAAATTAAATACCTTTAATTTATTCTAATAACTCCTTTATAGCAATGTTCTTTATCACACTTCTATTTAATTAAATTTTAATAATCAATTTAATAAATTCTAATACTAATCTATTAAATTACTTTAACACATAAATCCATACCACATAATTATAATTTTCTTAATAATTATAATTTTATTTAACCAACTAACACCTTATTTTAATTACAAATTCCAATTAAAGTATTATAATTCATTTAATCATTATAAGCTCTCTAACTTTACTATTACATTAAATTAGTATATTATCTCATAACAATTAATTTTCTTAACTCCTTAATTATTTACTTAACAAATAATTAACTACATCAAATCAAATCAAATTGAACAATTATTTAATCAACAATAAACATATCCATTAAATACTTATATAATTCAATAAATATTTAATATTACAATTTAAAATTCTGGAATGTTACATCATTCCCTCCTTACAAGTATTCTGTCCTCAGAATCACAACTCAAACAAATCATTCGTTACAATAATTATCCCTTAAGTTCCCAGATTAGGATTTTAACAACCCGAATTAGGGTTTTGAATTCCCGAAACTGAAATTAGGGTTTCTAGAACCGGTTTTTAGGGTTTCTTATAAATCGTAATAATTTTCGAACTGAACATTGACGTTCTTAATATAATATTAGGGTTTGCCACTGATATAGATTATTTGGTCAACCCTTGACCCTTAACCACATACTGTACACATATACAACCATACACACAAAATATATACACGTATACCCTTAATCCTGAATAATTCACCACAAAAATTTTAAATTCACAAAATTCCTTCTCGGAAATCTCAAATCCATTCACTTATTTTCTGTCTAGGTTTATTATTTAACTTTAATTTAATATTTTAAGATTTTATAAATATCCAAATTCTTGGGTTGTCACATTCACCACTTCTTCTAAAAATTTCGTCCCCGAAATTTACCTTACACCATGCACCATACACCATTCATACACAGCATCACATGTTACCCAATACATTCCTCAAGAGAGTAAAAATTTTGAATTAGTGCTGAGGAGTCATATAGACCATGAACTAATGAGGTTTATAGGTATTACTACCTTCTACCTATTTCAATTAAGAAAAAGGTAATCTACCCCTTACAAAGGTTAACCGTATGTTTACAATCACGAAGAAGGTAAACTACCAGTGCGAGTACTTTAGATGATCAGTCTGTTGTACCTTAGTAATTGGAACGACTATATGCGTTCTTAAATTAGAGTATTTTATCCAATTAGTATATCCCCATTTTCAGGGTTGTTCACCTCAGACTTATCATAAGATTCCGCACCAAAACAATTTGATTTGGGAAAGTTTTCAAAGAATACTTTGAATTTTATAAACATTTGTCTAGCCGAATCAAATAGCTTAGACTCATATCAATAATCGATTCAATCGAAATATTTAGGTATAGTCAAACCCCGTTGGCAAATTAAAATTTTAAAATTTTAGTTTGAAAATGGCGTCATGATGCCGTACTGTATTAACAGCCCATTTGAGGATGTCGTCATTGAGTGACTTTGTCATAACACATCATACAATAGTGGAACAACGATTTTAGACCAAATTCAACACTAAGTATTTCTGTATTTACAACTCCATCAACTTTTATCATCTCTGCACCAGGTTACATGGTACATAAGTGATAAATAAAAATATATTTTGATATTTCAAATCATTTTCGTCTGGCCGAAACAATTAGCATAGACTATACTTTAAACCGTTCAAAAATTATTTCAATTTAGTTTTATCATCTCAACAGGTAACGATGTGTCGGTGGCCCAAAGGCCACTCATACACAATGGTCACCAGAAGTTGAGAATAAAAAATTCATTTTTCAAAAGCACACAGTGCATTTTTAGCTTGATGCCAAAAATTTCTAGTCTAGCATAGCTAGAAGATTTGGAAAATATATGTCTCCACTAATGATCAATTGCTTAATAATCTATCTATTCCTATTATCCTCAATACACATAACTATTTCCAGTTCGTCAAACCACACTCATGAGTTCAGAAACTTTTAACAATCATATGAGTTTAAGAACTTATCCTAGTCAGACCTTTGGCGTCCATTCACTGAGGGGTTCATAAACATTTCATATAATCATGAGTCACGAACTTACCATAAGTATGAGTTTTAAGAACTCATACTTAACCTGATATTCTCTACCTATAACCTATCTATCTGTTATACACATGAGAAAGGAATCACCCTTTCAACAGGCATATAGCAAATAGCGTGACACAGACATTTCAATAATTATCTTAACTCCCTTCTCAATACGAATTTCATTTAACTCGTATTTATAATCCTTTCCTGAATTTGTACCAATTCATAATACAACTGACACACAGCAATCTTGCTGTAAATTTTCAATCATTATTATTATTATTATTGTTGTTGTTGTTGTTGTTGTTGTTGTTGTTGTTGTTGTTGTTGTTGTTGTTGTTGTTGTTGTTATTATTATTATTATTATTATTATTATTATTATTATTATTACTGTTGTTGTTGTTGTTGTTGTTGAGTGGTGGTGGTGGTGGTGGTGGTGGTCGTAGTATTATTATTATTATTATTATTATTATTATTATTATTATTATTATTATTATTATTATTATTATTATTACTGTTATTGTTATTATTGTTGTTATATTTAGTTGCCTAATATGGGTCACATTCATTGTCAACATTTTTTTTTGTTGCATATTTTGTATAATTTTTTGCAACGAGTAGTAAATTGTTGCCCAATAAACACGTTTCGGACTCTCTTTTTTCCCCAAAATGCATACTTGTGACTATGTGAGACGAGTCGATTTGAAATTTAATAAACCCAAACATTTTGCTTCAAAGCTTCTTCCTTAGTCACCCCCTCAATTTTCCTTCAATCGGCTTAAGAGAGTACACAAAGATGGAGGATTTTTAGTAAAAGTTGGTAGAACTTTGATGTTGGTAGCATGTGAGTAGGAGAGGTTAGGAGGAAATGGTTTGGAACGGATGAACATGGAATAAAGATAAGCTGGGAAGTTATTCTTGGTTTAGCTTTTTCCTTATCAGATAATGGCTTAGCTTAGTATCCTTTATGATGCGGGTTAAATGTTTTTTAGGTCACTCCACTTTAGGTCGACTTACAAATGGGTCATTGAACTTTTTTTTCTTACAGTCAACTCACTGAACTTGTATTTACTAACAAAACGTTAGAAAATCCGTTAAGTCTGTTGACTTTTAATAGAAATGTCAACATCAGCTGCACGTGTAAAAAAAATTCTTATGTGGCACAAATCATCCCATGTGACGTTCTTACGTGGAAATTGAGGAAATAATTTATGGAGAAAATGAAAGATTTATTCTAAATAAAACAACATATGTTAAAATAAATTAGAAAAGTTGGCAAAAAAATTAAGAAAATAAATAAAAAATATATTTAATTATTTTTGTAATTAATACCAAATGAATTTTTATTTAATTCTTTACAAATAATAATATAAATTAGAAAAGTTTGCTAAAAAAATAAGAAAATAAAAAAATAAAATATGTTTAAATAATATCAAATGAATTTTTGTTTAATTATTTACAAATATAATAATATAATTTAGAAAAGTTAGTCAAAAAATAAGAAAATAAATAAAAAATATATTTAATTATTTTGTAATTAATATCAAATGAATTTTTATTTAATTCTTTACAAATATAATAATATAAATTAGAAAAGTTAGTAAAAAAACAAAAAAATAAATGAAAAATATATTTAATTAGTTTTTAATTAATATCAAATAAATTTTTATTTAATTCTTTACAAATATAATAATATAAATTATAAAAATTTGCCAAAAAATAAGAAAATAAATTTAAAAAAATTACATGCTTATGTGTAATAAAACAAAGATAATTAGTTTCCACTTTCCTGAAAAAGTATACGAAAATAAAACAAAGTAAAATGGGGTACCTAAAAAAAACCCCATATTGTCCCGAGACCGATTGCTATAATAGGATTGTTCTACATTTAAGTCTATCCATCAATATGAGCAAAACAGCCATAAAATAAATTATTTTTTTAAAAAAAAGGCTTGGGAATTTTGACCATCTTTCTTAGGAAATAAACAAAACTGAAAATGTAAGGGGGGGAAAAATGAAAACTAGATGGAATTCAAAATGCTAGTGTTTGTTTTACTGAAATTTTGGCGGGAACCAAACAGGGGAAATGAGATGAGGAGCACGGTATTCGACGCTTTGGAGGAGGGAGAAAATCGGACTTGAGCTTGCGAGAGAGGTCCAAAATCCCCATTTTCTCCATTCTCTCGAGGGTTTCTTTGATTCTTTGTTCTCTAGACTATTCATACTCTGAAGTAGCTCCACCATTATTGCTCTCATTTTGGGTTTCTTCTTTTTCTTTTTCTTGTCTAATTTTTGGATTTTGGGGGGTCGGATTCTCGGCCTGGGAAACGCCATTGTTTCTCTCTCTAAAAACTTGCTCGGAAAGAAAGGGTCGGAGAGAATGACAGAATCTGCGAATGAATTAAATTCTAAACACTCACTAGAATTTAAAATATTTCAAATACTCCCTCCCACCCTTCACACACAAAAAAATAAAAATAAATCCCATTTACAAATAAATAATCTCTTTTTATTGATCATCGTATATAACAAAAAATAATTATATTCTAGTATAATGACATAAATTCATTATTATAACACTATTTCTAAACTACACCTCTCATTATATTTTAAGGAATAAATGTGAAAAAATATAACTTTTTTTTATTTTTTAATTTCTACCATGTACTTTTTGCTAAATTTTCTAATTTTATTATAATTTTCTTTCATTTTCCCCTAAATATATTTCACATTTCCCTAAATTTTAATTAGCATATTTTTGAGTTTTGTATTTTATAAATGACTTAATTATAAATAAAATTTTATTTGATATTAATTACAAAAATAATTAAATATATTTTTATTTATTTTCTTATTTTTTGGCACACTTTTTAAATTTATATTATACTTTAAAATATTTTTTTTATTTTTTTCATAAAAATTTTCCTCCAAATCCACATAATTACTGCCACGTCACACAAGGACGCCATATCAATTTTTTTTGGACAACTTTGTGTTAGAAAAGTCGAGTACAGTGAGAAAAGTCGAGTACAGTGAGTTGTCTATAAGAAAAAAAAGTTCAGTGACCCATTTGTAAGTTGACATAAAGTACAGTGACTTAGAAAGCATTTAATCATTTATGATGCCTAAATAGTCTCCAACTCGTGCTTAATAATTTAATGACTCAGCATTAAGAGTTTAAATGAATCGAGTCCAGCCGAATATTAAGTTGCTCAGATTTGGTTCATAAAATTTATCAAGTATAAAATAAGATTTGATTGAGGCTCATTTAGTTACCGAGTCGAGCACGATTTCAAATTAAGCCCGAGCAGTTTGAACTTTTCGAACGAATATGATCCGAGTATCAATATAAAATTGTAATTTGAGAGGGTTCGAGTAAAAATTTGCTCATATTTGATTCATTTATATTTCGAGTCGAACTCGAATCAAATTTTTAGTCGAGTGAGTACGAATCGAGCCCGAACTGTTTGCTCATTTTACAGTCTTACTCAGCATACATGTTCATTCCTTATTTCATAACATACACACACACACACACACACACACACACACACACACACACACACATATATATATATATATATATATATATATATATATATTACATTATACGTATTTCAATACCCATACAATATATATTTGGAGCGAAAATTCTTGCGGAAAAAAGAAAAATAATAGGGTCTTTCAGCCATGTTTGTTTGTAATTTATGAATTATTATAATTCATCAGATTATAAATTCAAGACTATTAATGTAAGATATTATTAACTTTTGATAATTAATTTGAGATATTTTAAACTTTAATTTAAGATTATTTTTTAAAATTTATGAAAAATAATAAATCTCCAAATGAGGAGTAATTTTTAGATAATTTATAATATATCTTTATTCCAAATTATAATATTATTTTTGACTTTTGAATAGTTAAGCTCAAGCATGTATCATATATCTCTACTAGCAACAGTCCCGTGCCTCCGGCACTGTAGACGGTGGAATTTATCATAAACTTTGGACATCTCAGATAATTTGTATTAGAAAGTTAAAAAATTGTCATTATTATATGAAAGTATCTATAGTAAAAAATTAATTTTTTTATATGTAAAATGTGATATTTTCATTTTTTTTATATTAATGTGATATCTATTTATTATTAATATGAGAAAAGTATTGTGAAATTATCCCTTATATTTATAAAAATATTCATTTTTCATATAATATTTTATAGTAAGATGGTGGAGTAGTATTTTACCCAGTCCAGCATAGCAGCATGAGAGAGAGAGAGAGAGAGAGAGAGAAAGAGAGAGAGAGAGAGAGAGAGAGAGAGAGAGAGTTATTACCTTCTATCAAACTCAGTTTCCATTCAGTTTATTCAATTGAATTTAAGGAACTGACCCCACCCATTCGCCAGTAGCCCATATTGTCTAATATACTGGACTAATATATCCCAAGTTTTTTGAAGGGTTAGATTTATTCTAAAGTTTTGATGGTCAGGATCTTTTAATATGGTTTAAGTGGGAAATTAAATATGTTCAAAAACTTCTGTTTTGTATAGATAGATTCCAAATTATAAGATTATTATTGAGTTTTGACGATTGATTTGAGATATTTTTAAACTTTAATATAAGATTATTTTTAAAATTTATGAAAAATAATAAATCTCCAAATCAGGAGTAATTTTTAGATAATTTATAATATATCATTATTCCAAATTATACGATTATTATTGATTTTTGAAAATTGATTTGAGATATTTTAAAATTTTAATTTAATATTATTTTTTATATTTATAAAAAATAATAAATCTCCAAATGAGGAGTAAATAGCCTTAGAGTAAATATAAGGAAGTATATAGCACTATGTTGGAGCTTCAGAATTAACTGGATTTCAAATTTTGTAACTTAATAAAAGTTACTCTGCAATTGCAATTTCACAATATTATGCTCACTATTTAAAATAAATTTTAAGTTAATTAACATTTTATGTGACAATGTTCAGAATATTGAGTAACGCTTCTCAGAACAAAAAAAGGTTCTTGTACATTTTATATATTAATTTTATATATTAGTTATTCATATAACGATTGCTTCAACATAAAAATCTTTTAGAACACTCACAAATAAGAAAACAAACTCTTATTTTTTGAAATTCCATAAAATTATTTAACTTAAGCACTCAAAATTATACATGTACATTTTTTAAATATACCAACACGTAACACTTGACTATATGTAAATAGTATAAAGCTCATTATATACAAAAAATAACGTAACTCATCATATTGTACAAATTTATTTGCATATAAATTATAAAAATTTATATTTACTTTCTACAAAATTAATTTATCACAAACAATTTTTTAGATAATTGTTGATTTTATAATTTCATTAATATTGTAATATATTATATATATATATATATATATATATATATGGAAAATGATTCATAGCATGTATTTAGTATAAATAAAAAATGGGCAAATAGCATCCTAACGGGCAAATAGCATCATAATTATATATTACATTTAATGGCTGAGATTAAATAGAGAATTGCGTCATCCGCTGCTTCAACTAGCGGACTCTTAAAACGAAATTTTCATACCAAATTGCCCTTACTCTTCGTCCGATATTTCAACTAGCATACGAGACCACTGCGATTTAATTTCGCTCTCTTCTTCGACCGAATCCTGTAAACCCTGTTGCGATTTCTTATTCGACCGAATCCTGCGATTTCTTCTTCGACCGAATCCTCTAAACCCTACTGCTCGTATTCTTCTTTGACCGAATCCTCTAAACCAAACCCTCCTCTGTGTGATAATCTGTAAACCCTCCCTCCTGCTGCGAAAACCAAACCCGACTGGCAATTTCGATTTCGAGCAAACCAAACCCGCTGCTTCCTTTTCCTCCGGTGGTGGCGGTGTTGGTGGAATTGGCGGAGGTGGTAGTGGCGGCGATGGCGGTGGTGGCGGAGATGGTGCCTTAGAGGAGAAGGCGAGCTCGGTTGTTGATGGTGTGAAGAGAATTTTAGAAAGTCAAGTGAGTGTTTTACATGTATCATTGTATGTTTATGATTCTCAATTTGTTTGTTGATTAAAAAAAATTGTAATAGTTTAAGTGGGAAAAGTCTAGATTTTTTAAATCCCAAGTTCCCCTTTCGAAATTGACATCCTGAAATTGCATTTCTGTTTAGGTTATGAATATGTAATCCAGGTAATTATTTTAAAGAAAATCTGAAACATAAACTTTTGATGCTCAACTATTTTGATGGCCCAGTTTAATTCTCTTTATTGTGATCATTGGTAAAAATTTTTTGTATAAAGTCTGATTATATTTACTCTATAATGTTAGACTGCCTAAATTTACAGTCACCATAGCTTACAGCTCTACTGCAGCACTGCCATTTGGAACAATTATGGTTATAATCCTTATATGGACTTTAGTAACATTACCATTACTTGTGTTGGATATATGTTTTTTGAAATATGAAATAGTCCTTGCAAGATTGGTGAAATGGTATCCAACAATATATGTTTCTTTGGGATGTTTCACCTCTTCACATGCCTCTCTTTAAGGAGCATTACTCAACCTCCATAGACCCATGGCATGACATGTTTTAGTATCTTTGTCAATCAGTTGTGCAATATGAGCTTATATTGTCTCATGGGATGTGTTTTTATTTGGAACAGGTCGTTTCTTTGTGGTGGATCAACTGGCATATTTATTTATGGCTACTGCTTGTACTACTACCATGCAAGATCTGATATGTCTGGTTTCATGCAAATCTCATTCTTCTTTGGATACATGGCTTGCATCTGCTATGGTTTCTTTCTCATGCTTGGTGCTATTGGATTTCGGACGGCTTTGGTCTTTGTTCGTCACATATATCGATCTATTAAGTGAGTAGTTGGTCAGTCTTTAAGGCGTATTTCCCCCTTATTCTTCATAGAAAAAAGGTGTGAATATTGGGTTAACACTTGTCTGGTTAGTAGTTCTTGAAACTTACTCTTATTAACTGAAGTTGGCTGGATTTGTTTCTATGGTTCTTTGACCTTTCTTAACTGGGTGTTTTGTTTTCCCGATTAACAAGGGTGAGAGTGTAAAATTCCTGGGAGCATGGGCAATAAAAAGGGACTTGACTCCCTACTCATGTATTATGATACAAGTTTGACCCTGGTAGTTTTAAAATGTAATTTCTGCTTTTAACTCCTTGTTTATTTCATCAGTGCTATTTTTACTTCTGAATTGCAGGACTCAGTTACCAGTTTAGTTTGGTAACTTTTTAGGAGTTGTTCTTTTGGTACAGTCTTGGCATGAAAGATTCATGGGAACCTTTGAAGGCTTTGGTAGTCGCCAGTGCTATAAATGGGATTGGTGATGTGGTCCTATGCACATTCTGAGGCTATGGTATCACTGGAGCAGCATGGGCAACAATGGCATCACAAGTATGCAGCATATATACACGTTTGATGCCCCAATGTTTGTAATGATGATGTCAAAGGTTGGTGACATCTTAATCCTCTTACCGTATTTGCTGATTAGATGGTTGTTCCCCATTTCCAGTTAAACTGTTTGGTTTGTACACCATATCACGCTCTGATTTGTCTCTCTATGCGGAGAGAGTTTAGGTGGAACGTGGAAGGGGGAGTGTTGAAGCATTACATATTGGGCTTGTATGGTAATATTAAACAAGGGAAACATCACATGACTGAAGCATCTTGTTAACATCATTATTGTCCAATCTTTATACTTGCTTTGTAGATTAATATGATGTTAGTTACTGTCATGTCAATGTAACATACAATTTTCAATTTCTTGAGATACATATGTTAAATGACAAAAGAAATTCAAAATCAGGTGTTTTCTAATAATAATTCTACCTTTCATATGCTTCTTGGATAAAATGATACTGGAAGGCAATATGTTTAGTTTTTCATGGCTCGTTAGATTTTTTTTTTTTTAACATTTTTTTTCTCTGGCGTATCAATGTTTGTTGCTTAAAAGAAATGTCCATTTATTTTGCTTCTTACCTACATCTTTAAGCAATATCCTTAATCACATAGCTTGATAAATTGCCTCAACATATTCAATTGAACATAGGTATTGTGCACCTTTTGTTCCTTCTTTATAATCACAAGTGCTCTTTATGTCATCAACAATTTCAGCCCAATCACTATTGGAATAAGCAATTAAATCTCAACTTTTTGCTAACTTAGAGTACACGATCTCATAATCAAGTGTCCCTAGTATTTCAACTTTCTTTAGCAACTCTACAGTGGACAATTTCTTTTTGTCCCAAAAAAAATGGTTATGTTTCTTTTTGTGATGTGTGCTTTTATGTGACACTTTATAATTATCTATGCTTATTATTTGTTTTTATAGATGGCTAATTTATCCACCTCTGAAATAAGGACTGAATTGAAGAGCAAAAGCGAGTTGTGAGTGAATTACATGAGCGACTTGGGGATGTAGAATATCAAATTAATGAGGGAGAAAAGTTGAGAAAGAAACTTCATAATACAATTTTAGTAAGTAAGTTTATTTTCTTTTGTTGGTTGGACAATGCTTCTTTACTTTATTGGTACTAATTATTTCCTACTGCAGGAACTGAAAGGGAATATTCATGTATTTTGCAGAGTTCGACCTTTGTTGCCTGATGATTGTCATGAAACAGAATATATTGTCTCTTTTCTTACCTCAGGAGAATCATTTGGTCAAGCATTGCTTTAACACAAAATGGTACGGGTTCCAGTTATTTATTTTGTCATTAGGATAAAATGTTTTATGCTAATCATCTTTTGGGCAAGGTTAACATGCGTCCAAATTGAACTTAAAAATTCACGGTTAAAAAACTTTGCTCCCTTCCAGTTACATGTGATGTCCCTTTCATCCACGAGGTTTCAATTTGCAAAGACACATCGCGTGTAAACTTGAACAGCAGAAAATTTATTTTATCAAAATTTAGTAATCTTTAGTTTCATTGTCATCAATGAAGTACTTAAAATTGTCCAATTTTGCATAATAATGGCATATCTATAAGCAATTTTTTTACACTGTTAACAACTTTCAATTACTTGTTCACTGGGTCATTATTCTGTACTAAAGTAATTATGGAGTACTGTATTCATTTGAGGATTCAGGCCAGATATCCAGCCTAACTTTTCAATTTTATTTCAAGGCTAGTGGTCCAAGTTTGTGTAACCTGCCGTTCCATTCAGAATTGAAATGAATTTCTAAATTTGGTCGAAATTTCCTTTGAAGTGTTACTTCTAAATTACTTTAACACATGTAACTGCATGATGCACTTACTCTTAGTCAAGCAGATTGTGAAGTTCGGTTCCGATATTTCCTTTTTGGTGCTTGTTTTTCTTCCAATCCTATCGGTGCACAAGCCTCTCATGTTTGTAACATTTGTTAAATATAAAAATTTTGGAAGACCGTGAGATGTAACGAAAATGAGCCTCTTAAAAAAGGAGTTTGATCATATTTTGTAAAATTATGTGAAAAATATTCTTCTTGTTGTGCTGGAAATATGTTGTATTTATTTAGCAAAAAAAAATGTATTTAACTCTCGTGTGAACAATAATACAATATCCTTTTTGTACAAATTTTTAGGTCTTGTTTTTTTGCAACTCATGTCAAATTTACGTCATTATTACAGTATTTCTCCAACATCTAGTATTCATTAAAATGGTGTGTCCGTAACATCATCTTTATATTTAAGGAAGTGAAGTTGGATATTTCCTCCTCAACATACATGGAGCTGCTAATCTTGAACCAGCTCTAAATAAGGCAAGCTTTTCTTAAACTACATCACTTTCAGTTGCTTTATTCTCTCAATGCTATGGGACAGATTATTTCTTACTTTTCAGTTTTTCCTAAAATTATATTTATACAACCCATACATACCATGCTGTTTCTAACACTAAAAAAAACAAACATTCATATCAAACTCAACTTCATAGTGGCTTTGTTTCCAAAAAAGCCACAAATTATAATTAAATCTTCGCAACTTTCCTTTTTATTCCCTTCTCACTTCTTATCATCATCTGCTGAACATAAGAACTTCTCTAAAACAATGCAAATATCACCAATCTGCAAAATCTGCAAATCACCAGACTATTGTTTAATCTATTGCAAATCTCCAGACTATTGTTTAATCTATTGGATTTCATATTATGAAATCTGCTTTTCTAGACGGTTTGGAAGACCATTTTCTAGACGGTTTGGAAGACCATGGTTGTTGAATGTGACTGAATTCTGACTTGTGGTCAACATATAATAATAATCTACAAGTCTTGTAATAAAAAATATGTTTACCACTATGCTTACTGAAATTAATTCATGAAATGGTCGATTAAGATTCCAATTTTGTCTTGTAACAGAGCAATCATATAGTCGCACTGAAGGTTCTTTTTCTATTTGGATTTGTAGCAAATGATATTGTGATTGCCTATTTATCTTTTTCTGTTTATGTGCAATACGGTGTATATTAGTATCACGTAGTAACTTTATTGTCTTTGTGTATTGATTTTGACACTAAGTGCCTCTAGTGACTTATTTGCTTCATTTTCCTGACTTGCTATTATTTTTAAATATGTGCAGGAAGACTGCTTCTACAACTTGCCTTACAATACTGGGTATCAAATTTTCGTGCTACGTTTACGGAAGACAAGGGACGAAATTATGAAGTGTACTCTCTATATATGTAGATATATACTTTGATCGAAGAACTGTGGAAGCTTTAGATGGTTAATTGTAAAGATAATGAATGATTATGTAGTGGATGATTTTATTAAGTTAATAATATATTAGTTTTTTGTATTTTTGTCATTATTTGCTATGAGGACATTGAGTCAGTCAGGTACACAAAAAGAATGTCAAATTTTGATTTGACAATAATATAATTCGATACCAAAGCATTGAACAAGTTTACATTTAGCAATAAATTTTCGTTAATGGCATTAAAAACTTTATATTTGGCAACGAAAAATTAACCTAATAACAACAGAGAGGATATTGTTGCTAATACTAAAATAAAAGGTAATATTTTTTATCGTTGCAAATCATATCAACTTTCGTTGCACATATAAAGAAACAGCAACATATAATGTCGTTGCTAATTGACGACTTTCGTTGCTATTGAAAACTAACCAGCGACAAACATTTTTGTTGCTGATTCAGCATAATGTTGCCAAATAATATAATCAGCTACGAAAATCGTTGCTAAAAAGTTTACATTCCGCAACGAAAGTAAGCTTATGCAACAATTTTCATAATTTACTGTAACGAAAAATGTCGTTGCAAAATGGTGTCAATTGCAACGAATATGCATGGTAGTTGCAAAAAAAAAAAGAGTTCATTTCGTTGCCAATTAACAGGCTTTTGCAATGAAATGGGCTTTTTAGCAAAGCAATTTTAATTATTCTGCAACAATACATTTTGTTGTTAAAGGATCGATGTCACTGTACGAAAGCCAAATTTCGTTGCAAAACGTATTACTTTTGGCAACGAAAAAAATACGTTCGTTGCGGTACAATTAGCAACGCTCATTGCGCAACGAAAGACGCAACGACAGTAAAGTCGTTGCCAAAACCCTTTTACAACGAAATTTGGCGCCTTTAGCAACAAAAATCGGTTGTTGCTGAAACCCCATTTTTTTGTAGTGGTGATCTCATCGTATATATTATGATTTATTTCTATACTATGATCGTTTTGTTTTAAGATCTCCTATCCTTCTACTTTTAGTCTTTTAGACTATCTATTCATCACTACTGTTCACCTTTATTATCAGAGTTAGGGAACTCTGTATCTTTATAACTCGTCGAGATTCGTCTTTGAATCTTACCGACACACTAACTCTATTTGAGTTAGTACTTATCCTAATCACGGCGGTTATTAGTCTCAAGTATTATTACCTAAGGTTCATAACCTACAACTTTGATACCAACTGTGAGAGCCCCGAATCCGGGTCCCAAATCACCATGGATCCGGTTCAATCATTCTATAACTATTACGGAAGATATAAACATAAATTATTTATACAATAAACTTTACACACTATTCCTAAGGTCGAGTAACCACTTATACACAATTCATAAACTATCTAACATATACTGTTATTATCATACATAACTGTTACAATTAAGCTGCACATAAAATCCCAAGCTGAACTTGGCTTTATCCTTTCCTGTATCCGAACGTATTCGCCTTATCTACAATATTTATCATGATATAGCAAGGGTGAACAATAAATTTGCCCAGCAAGTTTAAGTTCAATAAATTAAGGATATATCATGATTGAAAGAATTGAACAAAAGCTAGCTATAGTTTTACAATATAATTGCGAACTAGCATGAATAAATTTTACATAGCTGAACGAACATTGAACATAAACACACACACACACACACACACACACACACACACACACACACACACACACACACATATATATATATATATATATATATATATATATATATATATATATATATATATATATATATATATAGACCGAATGGTAATGAAGGTGATCAGCCTTTCATACTTGATGAATACATGCAGTATGCACAGAGTGCGATTTAATAATTCTTAGACATGACAATCAACAATGATTAACCACAAGTATATTTGAATGAAACAACTCGAAGTCGAGTTAAGAAAAACTTGCCTAAACCGTTGATTACCGCTATGCAATTTAATAAGCTCTATCTGAAGACCTAATATTAATAATATTTATTTTTAAATTAGAATAATATCATCAGAATATTCAAAATAACCTAAACACATTATCACATAATTCTATCAGTCAATAAAACACATAAAACTTAACCTCAAGTCAAACTTTTACAGTCTTAGTTGAGTTCGGTACAATTCTGATATCCCGACGGCTTAGTCGAATAAATATCGAGTTTAAATTTAATTAAACTCTGTCTAAACACTTAACAATTATCTTATATAATTATATTATCAGTCAAAGTATTTTTCATAAGCTCATAATAATTTTTAAATAATTATTATCTTTTAAAATGATTTTTCAATCATTAATATCGTATTTATATGAATTAAATACCACATAATTTCTTTATTATTAATATTTATTTAATATTAAATATTAATAAAATACATGTCATAATATTATAATATATTTATAATATATCAAGGTATTTTTAATACCTTCAAATCATATTTATATGATATTTAAACCTTTAAATTCATTAGCCGATAATTGCTTTTAATATTAAAATATTAATATTTTTATGACAAAATATCAAAAGTTATATTTTATAACTTAAAATATTTTTATAACACTTAAATGATTTTTTATATAATTTTTAAATCATTAATTCTATTTTTCTATAATATATTTATTAAATAAATTAATTACAATTAATATTAATTAATTTATGAAATTCATCACAAAATATTAAAAGTCAATAAAAATAACTTAAAATATTTTCTTATACCAAAATATAATTTTTCATGATTTTTAATGTATTAAAATCATTTTTATATAATTTATTTAATATTATAATTAAATAAATTAAATACCATTATTATTCCAAAAATATTAAATATTTATGAAATATATTAAGAATAATTAAAAACTAATTTTTGGACTTTAAAATAATTTTTAAGAATTTATTTTGTATTTTTAATGATTAAAAACTATTTTTTTCTATTTAATAAATAAAATAATTAATATCCGAATTTAAGTGTCGCTAAAGGTGCATTAGGCGACAAAACCGTCGCTGATTGTGTTCTTGAGCCCAAACCCAGAAATGCATGTCAGTTTACCGGATGCCAGGTTTGACCACTCACAGATCATAGATATTAAGGATTCTGGTTTGTACAAAGTTCTAATGTTGTAGTATTTATGTAATACTACAATCACAAATTTATTTCATAGCTAATCTGCAACAATTCTCATGCACTATAACATGCACTATAACAGTCTAACAACATAACAGGTGATAGTTTAAGGCCGGTCAAACACTTGTCAGAAACTGTTCTTGACGATTTCTAGGTTTTCCAAATTTCGTTCAAGGCAGTTGGTCAATGTTGGTTTGACCGTGATTAATTTCAATCCTGATCAGAATCTGGGTAATCTACTAGCATGATTGTGTAGAGCTTATTCCAGTCTATAACATCGAAACAGCAACATGACCTAACTATCTAAACACAGCAAGATTCGAGCCCTCGAAAATGGCTGTAAGAAATTCTAGGTTTCTGGGTTACCTAGAAACCAGATTTCGTGCTCGGTCAACGTACTTTGACCGCTTATGACTTTCAATCTACACATGATCTGGGCTTGATTCAAGTTCCAGATCCAAGACCTTACAACATACTACAAGTACAAACCTTTAAAATACTTAAAACATTAACAGAGAAGAATCTAGAGGCTCTGACTTTCAGTTGTCAGGCTGTTTTTTTTCCAATTTTCTAGATTTTTTAAAAAATTTTAATTTCGAGCATCTTGATGTTATAGATCCTTGATCTAACAACCTAGATCATTAAATGACACCCTAGTACATAACTTTAAACAACAAACCACAACATTAACATCAAATCACATGATTTCTTATTTTAGGATTTTTATACCTTTTTGAGCCTTGATCTAGATTCTGATCCTTGATGATCTGATCTTGGGATGCTAACACATGATCATGGTTGATCTTTTCTCTCTCTCACTCTTAAATTTCGGATTTTAGAGAGAGAAGGGCTTTGGCAAGAATGAGGAATAATATGAGTATTCTCTCTCTTTAATCTATAAAAGGTAAGATGCAATGAATGTTGGCTGATAAAATGGCTGAAATATCTGATGTTTTAGAGCACATGGTCAATACATTAGGTCACCAACTCATTATTTTGGCAAGATTTGTACACTACCTAAATAAAGAATACAAAAAGGGTATTCTAGACATTTTGCTATCCTTTTTAATGGCATACTTGTAATCTTAACCAACCTTTAGGGTTTAACCCTAAGGTTAAAAATATAATTTTCTAGGATTTTCCAATTTAGGTTTTAAAATAGAAAATTATGATTTCTAAATTATAATTAGGGTTTCCTAATTAGATTAGGGTTTCCTAATTACTTAGACTTGAACATTAGGATAAGGTTTCCTAATTTAGCAATTAGGTTTCCTAATTTAGCAATTAGGGTTTCTAATTGATAATTAAGGTTTCTAATAACACTTAAGCATTATAATTATCCCTTAAGTTCCTAGATTAGGGTTTTAACAATCCAAATTAGGATTTCGGATTCCTAAAACAGAAATTAGGGTTTCCAAAACCGGTTTTTAAGATTTTTTATAAATCGTAATAATTTTCGAACTAAACGTTGACGTTCTTAATATAATATTAGGGTTTGCCACTGATATAGATTATCTGGTCAACCCTTGACCCTTAACCACATACTGTACACATATACAACCATATACACAGAACATATACACGTATACCCTTCATCCTGAATAATCCACCACAAAAATTTTAAATTCACAAAATTCCTTCGGAAATCTCAAATCCATTCACTTATTTTCTGTCTAGGTTTATTATTTAACCTTAATTCAATATTTTAAGATTTTATAAATTTCCAAATTCTCGGGTTGTTACAGAACCCATAAAGATATTAATGAACAAAAGCAATATCATACTCCTAAGTTAAAGAACTAAGAGATAAGTACTCTAATCAGAAGTAAGTTAATTATTTAGCTCATGTGTAAAGTAAAGAAAGAAGCTTGCAAAAATGAAAGCGCGAGTTTTTGGAACTCTGAATTTGTAGTATACTCTTGAACTTTTTACTACTTTAATTTACATTCATTCGTTATTGTTTTGGTCTTATTATATTAGGAATTTGTGTATTTCTCTTTGTTTGTGTCTTGGGTGCCTAGAAATGGCCATATATGAATGCTGTTGTGCATGTGGCTAGTCCATATTATAGGGGAGACTCTGGCCAAATTTTTTTGTTGGCCGAGTAACTAATTTAATGAGAACATGGAGTATTTACTAATATTGTTTCTCAATAGTAAATAAAATAACATAAAATAAAATAAATAAACAAAATAAAAGACTTTCTTCTAATAGTAGTTGCAAATATTTATAATATTAACGAGCTCTTTATGTGCTGTCATATGCTTACTAGCTAGTATGCTCAAGTCATATGCTTAGAAGTATGCTCAATTCAAATGCTTACAAGTATACTTACATGTTAATCATATGCTTACAAGTATGCTCAAGTCATATGCTTACAAGTATGCTTAAATGTTAATCATATGCTTACAAGTATGCTCAAGTCATATGGTTACAAGTATGCTCAAGTCATATGCTTACAATCATGCTATACATTATTAAGCTCATGCTGTCTGTAGTAGGCACCGTGGTATCATGGACCTCTATTCAGAGCATAGTTGGATGACACGACGAAAGTCAAGTGCCTAGATAGGTGCTACAACTGAATTTAGAGCTGGTTGCCAAGTGTTTTTGGAGTATGCGTATAGTCACCCGGAATGTGTGAATGGTCAGAACAAGATAAGATGCCCTTGTTTTAAGTGTAATAATATAAATTATATGGACAAAGACATGGTAAACTATCATTTACTTGTTTCTGGGTTTATGAAAAATTACGAAGAATGCTGGTGGGAACATGGGCAGAGAAGAGATGGTGGCATCACAGAAGTACACAATCCGGGCAGTAGTACTCATCGTATGCATGAAATGGTTCATGATATTGCAGGGCCATATTTTGATTGGGAACAAGGCAGAGAGCAACCTATGAATTATGATGCCAAAGACTTCTTTAAGTTGTTAGACGAGGGTAGCGAGCCATTGTGGCATGGTTTCACCAAACACACTACATTGTCTGCATGCAAGGTACACATTGTCCAAAAAGCAAGTTGAAGATGTGTGCACATGGGTTAAGTCTCTGAAACTACAAGATGGATATGTGTCAAACATTGCAAGGTGTGTTACGGGTGGAAAATTGCAAGGGATGAAGAGTCATGACTGTCATGTGTTCATGGAGAGACTCATGCCTATAGCATTTCGGGATCTGCTTGATAAACCAATATGGGATGCTTTGACGGATCTTAGTCGTTTCTTCAAAGACTAATGTTCAAAAACATTAAATAAGAAGGATGTGTCCGTACTTGAGAAGAACATCATAGAGATCACGTGTAAACTTGAAAAAATATTCCCACCTGATTTTTTTTAACTCCATGAAGCATTTGCAAATTCATCTTCCCTATGAAGCTCGTGTTGGGGGTCCAGTTCAATATAGATGGATGTACTCTTTCTAGAGGGTGATGGAAAATCTTAAGAGGAAGGTGAAGAATATAGCTTATGTCGAGGGGTCGATATGTGAGGCATACAGTTTCGATGAGATATCTACATTTGTCTCAGACTATTTTCCGGAAGAAGTGTTGACAAAGGCCAATCGAGTCTCGCGACATGATGATGGGGGCAAAATGTTGAACTAAATGGTCGACTTTTTGTATTTTGTCTATCGGGCCGCGCTTATGGAAAAGGGAAGCGCATATTCCTCTCTAAGCAAGAATTATATGCTACACATACTTACATTCTTCTCAATTGCAAGGAGATTGACGAATTTGTGAGGTACACATGTAATGTGACGCCCTCAAAATAGGTATACATCACCCATTCTAAGTTGCCAAATACATAGTACATAATACAAATACAAACTTAATTGTACAACTGTCGTGTAACAAAAACTGAGAGTTTTAACACGAATATTGTCTCGTAGACAATATCCAAACTCAAATGAAGTCCTCATTACAATTATTATCACACTATTTCACAGAATAGTGAGGACTAATAAAGCAACCATCTGGACCGTCACTCCATTCCTCGACTAGTCCCAGCTATATTCTCATTTCCTGAAGAGAACAATGAAAGAAAAGGGTGAGCTCAACTAGCCCAGTAAAGAATATTATGACTAAGATAATGCAGAATAATTATCTTTAGCCTTCAACAGTGTTAAACTGATAGAATACAATAGACAACAAGTTTAACTGCAGTGGAACAAACAATCCATTAGAAGAGTCAAGTAGAGCATGATATCTACTATCTTCTATAACTTAAAAGTTTGTCATCAATTTTATCACTGAGACTCAGCTCAATAAATAATCCAAATTACTGAATTATCCATGCACTACGGGCCAATGATATTCAATATTATCACATCCACGAATCATCCATGCACTACGGGCCAAGGATATTCGTTATTATCACCAATGATCATGATCATACCAACAACTGTCCATCAATGCACTACCAGCCAATGAGGACTTTTACCACATTATTTGTAATATTACAGGTCATGATTATACCGATACATAGTCGTAATCATACCAATCAACAGTCCATCTATGCACTACGGGCCAAAGATGACTTTCATCACAATATAAACATGAGGATGATGACAATGATATAAGAATTCAATTAAATGAGAGCAAGAAAAAATTTTAAAGATTTATAAATCAATTTATCCAGAGTTCAAGAATGTCCAAATTGTCAACATGATACTGCTTTGTGAAGTAAAATTCAAGAATAATATTGTACCAAAATAATTTGGACAGAAAAGAAATCAAATTTTGTCATGAATAGTACCCCAAGTAAATAGTACCTGAGTGAATAGTATCCCGTGAATAGTACTTTGTGAATAGTCCGTGAATAGTACCCCGACATGAAAAGATTAAAATTTAACAAGAATATTCAGAAAAATATTCTTGTGTAACGATACTAGATAAATCGCAAATTTTAAGGATATTCTACTAATTTCAAGGAGTATAGAAGTAATACTTAACAAAATGGGTGTAGAATTCGGAATCTGAAACGAAATAATATTACTTACATACTACAGATTATGGAAGAAAATATTATTTCTTACGAATATTGAACAAAAATAATATCCCTTACCTTAGTAGGAGAGTAATTTTGACTCGTATAGCGGAGATATTCTTGAAGAAAATTTGTACTATTTTCTACACTCAAAGCTTCCTTAACTCAAAAGAAATAAGCTCAATATTATAGAAGAAGAATTCTCTAATTATGCTGTGATTTTTATTTCTAAACTAAGCATCCTATTTATAGGAGAATGGAAGGATACTATTTGGACAAACAGTAAAGAAAAAATCACGGACTGCACAGGAAAAAAATTTTCACGGGCGTCATTCATCAGTACACATTTGAGTCAACCAATGAGAGAGTGCCCTCCCATAAAGGTAACTAGCAAAGTGGGAGATGTAGACCAATGATGAGGCGCCCTTTTTTGAAGGTAATTAAGTTTGGGAGATACTGTGACACCCCCAAAACAGGTATACATCACCCATCTTGAGTCGCCAAATATATGGTACAAAATTCAAATACAACTTAATTATACAATAGTCGTGTAAAATACGACAAAACATAATCTAAGAGTTTTAATAAGAATATTGTCATCTAGACAATATCCACACTCAATGGAGTTATCATTTTATTTATTGTCACACTATTTAACAGAATACTGAGGACTACTAATGCTATAATCTGGACCATCACTCCGTTCCCCGACAAGTCCCAGCTACGTTCTCATTTCCTGAAGAGAACAGTGAAAGAAAGGGTGAGCTCAACTAGCCCAGTAAGAAATATTATGACTAAGATAATGCAGAATAAATTATCATTAGCCTTCAATAATGTTCAACTGATAGAATATAATAGACAACAAGTTTAACTGCAGCGGAACAAGCAATTCATTAAAAGAGTCAAGTAGAGCATAAAATCTACTATCTTCTATGATTTAAAAAGTTTTTCATCAACTTTATCACTGAGACTCAGCTTAATAAATAAAATCGAATCATCCCTGCATCACGGCCAAGGATATTCATGTAATCATCAATGGTCATGATTATACCGAATTATCCCTGGTCATAATCATACCAACAACTGTCCATCAATGAACTACAGGCCCATGAGGACTTTTACCATATCATTCATCACATTGCGGTCATGATTACACCGAATAATCCCTGGTCATAATCATACCAAGTCCATCTATGCACGTAAGCCAAAGATGACTTTAATCACAATATAAGCATGAGGATGATGACAATGACATAATAATTCAATAAAACAAGTTCAAGGATAAATTTTAAAGATTTATAATTTTAATTTATCCAGAAATCAATAACGTCCAAATTGTCACCATGATACTTTTTTGTGGAGTAAAATTCAAGAATGCTTAGAAGAATATTTCCATGAAAAGATACTGGATGAAACGCAAATCTCAAGGATATTCCACTAATTTCATGGAGTATAGAAGCCAAAACTTTAACCAACTGAGTATAATAGAATATATGAAATCGCAAATAGATTTTTGCCCGCCATGCGGTAATCCACGTAGACAGATCACTTCCACAATTTAATAAGGAATAAATACGAAGGATCATTCACCATGCATGCGGTAATCCACATAGACATGTTATTCCAACAAAATAATAAAGAATGGAATAACAGAAGAATTCACCAGACGTGCCTAATCCGCACAGACATGTTATTCTAACAGAATAATAAAGAATAGAACCAGGTCATGCGTAACCCACACAGACAGGATATTCCAACAGAATAATAAAGAATGAAACCAGGTCATGCGTAATCCACACAGACATGATATTCCAACAGAATAATAAAGAATGAAATAACAACAGAATTCACCAGGCATGCGATAGACCGCACAGATAGGTTATTGCAACAGAATAATAAGGAATAGAATAACAGAAGAATTTCACCATGTATGCGGTACTTCGCATAGACATGTTATTCCAACATAATAATAAGGAATGGAATAACAATAGCTCTCTTTATGAATACGAAATAAATAATACCCCTTAACTTAGAAGAAGACTGGATACTAGAATAGTGAGGTAGCAAACTTCTCTTCTTCTCTCTCTATAATTTCTCTCTATAATAATTGCTCTATAGCTTTAGTGAATTGGTGAGAAATGAAGGAAGAATGAGCTTCTATTTATAGAAAAATATAGTTTCGATAATTGCACATTTTGGGGCTCAAAATATTACAGTATAATACCTTCCTCTTTTTCTTCATTTTTAATTTAGTCCTGCAAGTATTATCAAACTTGCACCACCTCCCCTAATAGTAAATAATGTGAATTAATAGTTCATTCATGTGACTTAATAGTATAATCTTATAAAAAAACTAATTACAGTATAGTACCTTCAACTATACCTCTATTTTTAACTTAGTCATGCAAGTATTATCAATCTTGCACCACCTCCCCTAATAGTATAAGAATGTGAATCAATAGTACACACATGTGAACAAATAGCTATAATCATGTGAATTAATAGCAATTAATTGCTCATTTATCCAGTTAATTACCCGATTGGTCAACATAACCTCCACACATCAATTATTATCGAAATAAATGTCGATTTTTACTAACACTAATAATTCCATAATTCCAACACAATGGAACTATCCATTTTATCTTTAATCAACACGAACTTATTCATCATTAATATTATATTTCACAATATTTAACAATCAGGTCGTTCCCAAGAAAGAGGGGGCTTTCCGATAAGGATTTCTCCTTATTGGCGCGCAATTAGGTGACCAAGCCTCTCCTTGACAGAACTTCTAGACATTGTCAATATTGCAAATAATAATATGAATAACTTTGCTGTCTCAATTATTGATTTAATAATAATAAATATTATGCAGATGATACTGTGACAATAATTGAATCAATAATATGAGAGATATGATGCAGTAATTACTGTAATAATAATTGAGTATAACTGAGTGACTTCTCACGTAAGCATCAATAATTAATACCGTGTGCTACTATGAAACCACGCGTATTACTATACTTTTACTACCGGGTAGTTCAACAGTTTAACGGTAAAACTTTCGCCGTTATTTTTATAAAAAGATAATTCTGTCGTTTTCTAACTATGACAATACTTCCGTTGTGGGGTCCACCAATGATTGTGTCGTCGTACGAATATTCTCCGACCAATCGAATATTATATAACCACTTGCTTACTTTATAAAATTTGTAAATATTACCCACAACTATAACATTATATTAAATCCATACCATAATATTCAAAAATATATTTTGAGAAAATTATTCTTTATTCATAAAAGTTGGGGTCTTACAGATATGGACCAAAGAGGGGGCACCCTCATTCATAAGGCAGTGAACAGTAACTGCATTATTTGAAAAGTTGGCAAATAATATCCTAACATACGGAAGAATAAAAAAACACCCATTTAAAAGGATAATTGAACAAACATCTTCCACTAATTAATTATTATTCTTATCTCTAATCAACACGAACTTTTTCATTATTAATATTATAACTCATAATATTAACAACCAGATCATTCTCAGAAAAGAGGGGGCTTTTCGATAAGGACTTCTCCTTATTGACACGCAATTAGGTGACCAAACTCTTCCTCGATAGAACTTTCTAGACATCGTCAATAATACAAATAATAATATGAATAACTTTGTCATCCCAATTATTAATTTAATAATATAAAATATTGTGCAGATGATACTATGACAATAATTGAATCAATAGTATGAGATACTATGCAGCAATTATTGTGGCAATAATTGAATAAAATGAGTGACTTCTCACGTAAGCATCAATAATCAAGATACTGTACAATACCGTGTGCTACTATGCAACCACGCGTATTACTGTACTTTTATCACCGGGTATTTTAACAGTTAACGGTAAAACTTTTACCGTTATTTTATAAAAAGTTATTTCTGTCATTTTCTAACTCCGACAGTAATTTCATTGTGGGGTCCACCAATGATTGTGCTGTCGTACGAATATTCCTGATAAAACGAATATTCCCCGACCAATCGAATATTTTATGACAACTTGCTTACTTTACAAAATTTGTAAATATTACCCACAACTATAACATTATATCAAATCCACACCATAATATTCAAAATGATATTTAGAGAAAATTTAATCTTATTCATAAAAGTTGGGGTCTTACATGTAAAATTCATATTTTTTGCAAAAATATTTAATGACATTTAATGTACATTCTAATATGTATATGTTTATAACATTGTATAGATTGTACAATGACGAGTTAAAAGTGAAGCATCCTGGCATAACTGATAAAGATATTCAAATCAATCGTGACAAAAAATTTGCACTTTAACTAAAGGACAAAGTAAGTTAAGTTACTTAAGCACAACATATATACACTCCATATTAACTATGACTTCATTTAATAGGATGTAGTTTTTGTAAGCTTTGACTGAGGGATCAACGATTCTGACTAATGTACAAGTCCTAGCTATGGGACCAGACAACAACCAAGTCAGCTGTAATGGTTACAAAATAAATGGTTGTGAATTTTATACATTGACATATGGGTGCGGTAAAAGAACAACAAACTCTGGAGTGTGTGTCCAAGGAGATTGTTACAATGAGCTTGGTCGTGCCTTTTATGGGGAGTTAGAGGAAATCCTAGAGTTATCGTACAAGGGCACGTATGGGGGGTCATATTAACTTGTTCAAGTATCGTTGGTTTGATTCAGAAAAAGGGATACATGTTGACAGACATGGAATCATCGATATTGACCTTCATAGGTCCGCGTACTCCAACGAACCGTTTGTTTTACCAACTCAAACAGTACAAGTATACTACACTCCTACTCTTGCTAGGAAAAAGGATACACCACCTGCAGATTGAAAAGTTGTAATTCATACTCCCGTGCGTAGATATATAACTAATTTACTTATCTTTAATGTAAATTATTGTATATTATAGTGATTTTTCAGATAACAAGATTTTCAAGTGCATTTCACAGCTGTGCTTACAGAACTGGCTGACACCTGTGATTACGTGGGTGAGCACACCTATCGCCCACAAGGATGCAGTTTGGGCTGAATTTCAGGTATATTTTTTTTAATTATGACAGATAATATAATTATTAAACTAAAATTGTGTAGTAGTGTTGGATTATATGTTAATAGTATCGTTTTAATATTATTATTGTTGTTTTATTTGTAAAAAAGGTATAGATGGGAGGACGCGCAGACTCTGTTATGGCAAAAGTGCGCCGTTCGCGCCAAAGAAAACTTGAACAAAGAACGACATAAAGCCCTACACAATGCATCGATCGACCATCCGGGCCAGGGAAAGTAGTACATGCACGAGCATAGCCCCTGGTGGAGCACCCAGTCTATATGAGCTGAGATGTGTGCCCAATGGAGAGCTGAGAGCTAAGTCAAAAGATGCAAGACTGCCACCACTAACAGATCCTTGGGTGTGCCTGATGGCGAAAAGGCGAAAGGAACCTACAGGGGCGACAGTATATCACAGTTGCAGCATATCACCGCCAGGGTATGTATGAATAGTTTTAATATGTTTACAATCATGAATTATAGAATATCACATGTTTACTTAGTAATATTGGATTATGTTTTGTATAGGAGTCTCAATATCAAGGTCAGCTTATCCATTGGCTGGATGTGTACATGGCCACCCGTGATGGTCTGCCTGATGCTATCCAGATAGCGGTAATAAGTTTTAATAACTTTGATCTTGTTTATCAAGTTTTACGTCATTCTTTAGAATTTTATATTTATTTTTAACTGTTTAATTGTTAACATGATGACATGATACTAATAAGAGTTTATTAAATGAGCGTTATCCTGAAGGCACCCCACGTCCGCTAATTGATCAAGAATTATAGGAGAGGGCGTCTGTTGTAAAAAAGAACTACGTCAAAGGTCAAAGACAATGACGACGCCCAACCTTCAGTGGCTCAGGCAGCTCTGCTAGCCAGTCCTCACAATCATCGAGTCATCCAGCTATTCATACTCCTGCTAAATGTGTGAGAGCTATATGTCGAGATCGTGATCTTCTTCGTATACTGGGCGGGCATCTGGCTGCTCTGAGTCCTGATGAGTTAGCTGATGCAGTGGCGGCAGCAACAACATCACAACATGAGGATGGTGACCAGATAATCAATCGTATTTATTACAATCAAATTAGTGACTTATATATATATACATATATTGTTGTGTTTAATTTGTTGTATATTGTCATAATACCAATATCAACATATATACTATATATGTAACTTATTTTATTATTTTGTTAATTACAGGGTGATCAACGAGAAACTAATTTGGACAATGATACATGACGATCGACCTAGTCTTGATTTCTAGTTATTTATGAGTCTTGAACTTTTATATTCATTCTTTAGATGACTGTATATTACTTAAAGATTAAATTTGTTTATATTTCTTCAGTTCATATTGGTTTTTTAATGTTTATATAGTTTATACTATTTGGTGTATGTGTCGGTATATATGGATGGATGTTTATATAAAACTTAGTTGGAAGTTTATATATATTGTCTGTTGTGTGTTGGGATATAAAGCATATACAAAATAGGTACAGTTTTTTGGAAAATCTGTAAAATAGGAAAAAAAAAAATATTTTTTATTTTATACATCTGCGACCGCATGCGGTCACAGATAATCATTCGCGACTGATAATTGGATTAGGGTATTAGCGACCGCTGCGGTCGCTATTGGCGGTCGTTGACATGTGGCCCACATCAGTCTTTATCCCTAAACCATGTTGTAACGCCCCGAAATCCAGTCTATCTTCACACCCGGATTCCGTACATCACGAGTACATCATCTTCTAAACATACATCATTATATAGTGAAATATAACAACATACATTCTCAAATCCCAGGTTCTAAAACCTTATAACTTCTTTCATTACAAATAATGATAAATACATTATTTATTTCATCTTACAAGAGTGAGTTTTATCCGCTACCAAGGATACATAACAGTTCATTAAACTAATCTATATTTCAATTAAACTATTCTACATTACAAGTCTTCGCTTAATCTTCACGCACATTCACACAATAAATGACACTTCTTCTGGATACCGATCAGCTTGATCTTTACGGGATCCTTAAGTTCTTCTAACATCGTTTGCTGAAAATATTTTTTATTTAAAGCAAGTGTGAGCATTCAATTGCCCAGCAAGTCATAGCAGTTGAATAAACTACTTCAAGAATTTAAACATTCTTTTAAGACTTTAATAACCGAACAAAGGTTATGAAACAGGTTGAATAATAGGAGTAATCTCGATTCCTATCATCTTAAAACATTCGTCACATTCACTTTGAAATAATTTCAATTTTCTACTTTTTCCATACACATTCTGTCTGGCTAGAATCATTGACACAGACTTAACAATAACGATTTATGTATAAACAGAACATACTCATATTGAATAGTTCAATCACAGAACATTTAATCTCATAGAAACACCGAAGTGTTCAAATTGTGGCACAAGGCCTCATACATACTACCACCTTGTACAAATAACGCACATTTGCACATAGACAAGACTTCTCAAGTTCAACATCTGAGAAGTTTAAGAAACTAGTATTCATATAAAATATGAATGAAGTTAGAAAACTTGCCTTACGCATAGCTGCCTTACGTTGAACTGCTCATTCCAATCTCTACATAACACATACACCAATTAGTTATATACTTGACTTACGCATTGGTTTAAACTTAACTCTACTTCTTAGGGTTCACGTTCTTGAAATCTAAGTTTACGCGACTAACTTTCTTTACCGGTTTACGGCTTCATGACATACAAAGATGTCTTACTCATACGATCATCATCTTTGATGATTTACATTCTTATCTTCTTCTTACAACTCTTCTAGGACTCATCACACATCGTGTCTCTGCTAGTAGTCCATATGGTACTCTGAGTGGTTTTCCACAAATAACCAACAAACAAGTTCCCGTCTCATCTACACTATCTTTCACAGTAAGTTAGATCGGTTGCCAATTTCGTATATACCTCCGCTCTCTGAAGGAATTGTTTAGCCAGCTCCCATATGTCAACCATCAAAGATTACGATTGTATCACAACCTAACCTTTATCTTAACTTATCCGAACCAATAAACTATAATGTTCATTAAGTCAATTTCTTATTCCTTACGGCTTTCTGGTAACTAAATGCCATACCTAAGGATTCATTCTTTATCGTCTAAGTCATACAGTCTTTTGTATACGTAGAACGATCATTCAATATTAATTCTACGCATTCATAACGTTAAGCATTTTACGTTACCTTATTTATATCTTACAACGTCCGGTTCATTCGACTCGGAATGTCCTCCAAGTTATCATTACTAACTCGAATTCTTTACGTTATACGATATTGTCTTTAATTCAGTTTCTTCACCGTTCATGGTTAATCATCATTCTTCATTATCTTACGGTCAAACCATACACTGGGTGTAGATTCTGCCCATTTAATATTCGTGTACACTCAACCCTCATGTCGCCTAAAGTGTTTAACTCTTACATTCGTTATTTATTACATGAACCCCACGTTCATTATTCTTTCTTAATATCGAAGTCATATGGTTCGTTGTATGCTAAACCGATTGATCATCGCCGCTGCATTGCGTTTACATTCATTACATTCTTCGTCTTTTAATCTCGTTCAACCTTTACTAAAGGTTTAAATCACTTGTTTAAGTGTTACGTTACGTGAACTACACGTTCATTATCTTTCCGTAAACTTCCCCAGGAGTTTGAGCAGTTAAAAGCTCTTCACTGGCCATTGCCCTGCACCGGCATTGCGGCGCCAGTTCCCTTCCTTCCTCTCGCGCTGCGTCGCGAGTCTACCTCACCTTCTTCCTGATCTGGCGTTGTGGCGCCAAATCCTTCTCTATCTCTCGCGTTGCGGCTCCACTCAACAGTAGCTGATGACTCGGGTTGTCGCTGCGGTGCCGCCTCCTAAGGCATAGCTGGCGCTGTGGCGCCGCCTTCTAAGGCATAGCAGGCGCTGCGGCGCCGAGCATGAAACTTGGAATTTTTTTAAGTCTTTTACTTACTTGAGACGCTGACTTCGCAATCTCATAACTTCTTTGTTATAGCTCAGAACGAGGTCGTTCCAAAGCCATTCTTTTCCTTATCTTATGTACTTCAACTCCCCTCGAATAGAACTTCATTCTGAATTCGTTAACATGCCATTTAATTGGCTTAGATTTCATCCTTCGTTTATTTTATGTTATTAACGTTCTTCGTCCGTTCGTCCGTAATTCGGTCATCCGAACTCGGAACTCATTTGTTCTTGGGTCCACGACTCACATTTTCTACGTTTTCTTACATTCTTATAAAACCCTACACATTTGGGTTCATTTTCATACTTTCTACTTCTCGTTCATCTTTTACAAAATTTCGCCATAACTTTGTTATACCTAAGTTCAATCCGTTCTTCATAAACATTTCTACCGTTCCTAACCAAGCAATATGCAACTAACTTATACGCGATGGTTTTAAACTTATCCATAAATAACAAGCTATACTACGACGGTTTTAAATTTTTCATCAACAACGTTCTTCGTGTTCTTCGCGTTCTTCGTTCGTTCTTCATTTTTAATCGATATTTTGATTACGATTTCACTTTTCCTTAGAATTTGATGTTATAAAACACCATTCCTTACTTCTTTCACCGAATCATTCGTATGATTCATTCGGATCGTTCAAATTCATTACGAATCTTATACTTCCTTAAGAAATTTATAAAATAAACTTCTAGTTCTTATTTCTTCATTTCTTCATGATTTCAACCATATGAAATCATTCTTAACATCCTTTACTTCTTATTCTCATTAAGCTATGTTTTTGACATAGAAAACTTAAAGAAAATTATTCAAAAGTTAGGTTTTGAATTACCTTTCTTCTTTAATCTTTCTCTGTTGGACAAAGCGTGCACTCAGTCTAGCTTTTGCTCCTCGTCCGAAATCTCTCTCTCTCTCTCAAGTCAAAATCACCAACAAATAAGTTATGGTTCTCTTTTATAGAAAAACCAAGCTAGGGGCATTTTAATCATTTCGCCTCTCCAATCACTATTCCCACCTCCTTTCTCCACCTTCTTACTATTCACGAAGCTTCCCTTGGAAGCTTCGTGCTTCCGTCTTGCAAAATTCGTCCGATAGTTCAAAAAATTGCAATTCTCGGAATCCAAATATTTTGGATATTTCGTCTTTCCTCTACAGTTTAACTTTACGCATTCTTCGAAACTCCGACAAACTAAAAAATACTTCTTGATGTTAAGCGTTTTCCTTCAAGTTTTCTCGTAACGTAGCTAAACGAATGAAAAGTATGTAACAATACTTTTCGTCATTTTTATTTCGTCCGATTTTTGCACGTTTTTTTTGAAAAAAACTTTTATCAGCTTACTTAACTTTTCACAATATATTATCATCAAATCTTTCAACGGAATTTCATTTCGACATACCGAACTCTAGAAAAGGCTTAGGTTATTCAAACCCTAACCCTTAAGTTTCGTCGGGTGAATAGTGTCTATTTCGTCTTTTTTCCCAAAAATATTTTTGTTCCCGAAATTTTTTTTTTTCTTGAAAATTCTTACTCGTTTAGTCCAGCTCGTAGCCAGAATCCTCCCGACTTATAATCATTCTAGGTTCTAGAACGATTAATAAACAAATATCACATAATAATATTAAAAAAATTTATTTTATTAATAACTAATTCTTTAAACTTATATTCTGGACAATCTTATTTTACTTGGGTTATCAAACTTCCCTCCTTATAAAAATTCTGTCCTCAGAATTTCTTAAAACCCCACCCCTTCCCGGGTCCTCACATTCTCCCTTTTTTCACAGAATTTTATCCTCGAATTTTTAGCTTACTCTTCTTCCCAACTTCTCTTTAAAGAAGTTCTTATCTTTCAGACATTCCCTAACCTTCATAACATATCTAAAATCACGAAGTAGAATGAATAACGAGGAACCCCTTTTCGGGGTATGTTAACCTTAGACTTATTCATTAGATTCTGAACCAAAATAATTTGGCTTGGCATAACTCCTCAAAGAAAGCTCAATTTCCTGATAACATTACATACCGTTTGTCTAGCCAAATCAAATAGCTTAGACCATAACAATAAAATGGGCATCAACTTAAAACATTTGTCTAATCAAATCAATTGACATTGACTACTTCTTTAAATTCTTTCACAATACATCAAAACGTTTCATGACGTCATGATATCGTACTTTTCATAGTACGTTGAGGACTTCATCAGTTTATGACTTCATCATTATATATCACACCATAGCGGGTTGTTGATCATAAGATCAAATCCAACACTAGGTTTAATTGTATTAATAACTCCATCCTTTTACCATATTTGCATCAAATGCATTGATGATATAAAATTCATTTTGATATTTCAAATCAACTTCTATCTAGCCAAAATAATTAGCTTAGACATACCAAGAATAGTTCTTTTAAAATCCATTAGTTCCAAAAGTTGAACCAATTCTTTCATTTTCGAAAAGGGCACATTAGCACGATTTCAATAAACTTCAAAATCTAGCATAGCTAGATGACTTGGAATATCCTATTTCTCCATCTTTCTTCATTATCTTACTTACGATAATACTTAATCTTCTCTAGCACCTTCAATGCTAAGTCTACTGAAAATACTTTATTTACAGTCTAAACCTTCCTATACCTTAGTATAGTCCATCAACTTACCACACTTTATGTGTTTAGGAACTTTCCACAACCATATGTGTTTAAGAACTTATCTTCACAATATGTAATCCAAGAATAAATCAAGGACTATCCATATGCTTAGGGCTCAGAAACATAGCATATAACTATGAGTCACAAATTTTTCATAAGAACTCGCACCTATCTTAACATTCTCTACCTATCATACATATACATGAGGAAAGATTCACCCTCTCGTCATATACATATTGATAGCGTAACATACTATTCCAATGATTATCACTGTAATAAGTTAAGCAATTGTTACACTAAAGCACAAACCTCTGCCCATAATAAAGGTTCATACAACTCAGCTATCACATGAGTCCTCAATCGAAATCTTAGAACTTCTAACTTTCTCTTTACTTAATACGAATCTTCTTTAATTCGTATGCTATCCTTTACAACTCAATCTGAGTTATTCTTCCCGTATTTCTTCATAGTACCATTCATTTATAACATTAGCTATAAATCATCCATCGTTTAACAGAACAACTGTTATTACGATTCAATACGATCACGTGGTGATCTTTTTCCTTAATCGTTTAATTCAACGATCTCCTTATCATACTCTCTACGATTATAGTCTTAGGTACTCATACCTAAGGTTTATAACCTATCAGCTCTGATACCAATTTGTAACGCCCCAAAATTCGGTCTATCTTCACACCCGAATTTCGTGCATCACGAGTACATCATCTTCCAAACATACATCATTATATAGTGAAATATAATAACATACATTCATAAATCCCAGGTTTTAAAACCTTATAACCTATTTCACTACAAATAATGATAAATACATTATTCATTCCATCTTATAAGACCCATTTTTATCCGCCACCAAGGATACATAATAGTTCATTAAACTAATCTATAGTTCAATTAAACTATTCTACATTACAAGTCTTCACTTGATCTTCACGTACGTTCACACAATGAATGACACTTCTTCTGGATACCGATCAGCTAGATCTTTACGGGATCCTTAAGTTCTTCTAACATTGTTCGCTGAAAATGTTTTTCATTTAAAGCAAGTGTGAGCATTCAATTGCCCAGTAAGTCATAGCAGTTGAATAAACAACTTCAAGAATTTAAACATTCTTTTAAGACTTCAATAACCGAACAAAGGTTATAAAGCAGGTTGAATAATAGGAATAATCTCGATTCCTATCATCTTAAAACATTCGTCACATTCACTTTGAAATACTTTCATTTTTCTACTTTTTCCATACACATCCTGTCTGGCTAGAATCATTAGCACAGACATAACAATAACGATTTATGTATAAATAGAACATACTCATATTGAACAGTTCAATCATAGAATAGTTCATCTCATAGAAACACCGAAGTGTTCAATTTGTGGCACAAGGCCTCATACATACTACCATCTTGTACAAATAATGCACATTTGTACATAGACAAGACTTCTAAAGTTCAACATCTGAGAAGTTTAAGAAACTAGCATTCATGTAAAATATGAATGAAGTTAGGAAACTTGCCTTACGCACAGCTACCTTAAGCTGAACTGCTCATTCCAATCCCTACATAACACATAAGGAAATAACACATACACCAATTAGTGATATACTTGACTTACGCATTGGTTTAAACTTAACTTTACTTCTTAGGGTTCTCTTTCTTGAAATCTAAGTTTACGCGACTAACTTTCTTTACCGGTTTACGGCTTCATGACATACGGAGATGTCTTACTCATACGATCATCATCTTTATTGATTTATATTCTTATCTTCTTCTTATAACTCTTCTAGGACTCAGCACACATCATGTCTCTGTTAGTAGTCCATATGGTACTCTGAGTAATTTTTCACAAACAACTAACAAACAAGTTCTCGTTTCATCTATACTGTCTTTCACAGTGAGTTAGATCGGTTGCCAGTTTCGTATATAGCTCCGCTCTCTGAAGGAATTATTTTGCCCAGCTCCCATATGTCAACCATCAAAGATTACGATTATACCACAATCTAAACTTTATCTTAACTTATTCGAACCATTAAACAATAATGTTCTTATGTTAATTTCTTATTCCTTACGGTATTTTGGCAACTAAATGCCATACCTCAGGATTCATTCTTGTGAGAGCCCCAAATCCGTGTCCCAAATCACCACGGATCTGATTCAATCATTCAAACACTATTACTATTTACGGAAGATATAAACATAAATTATTTATACAATAAACTTTACACACTTTTCCCCAAGGTCGAATAACCTTAACTTATACACAATTCATAACTTGTCTAACACATAATATTATTATCATACAATACTATTACAAATCTAATCGCACACATGAACTTTAAGCTGAAACTGTCTTTAACCTTTCCTTGTTTCCAACGCATTCGCCTTAATCTGCAACGTTTTATCATGATCTAGCAAGGGTGAGCATGAAGGTTGCCCAGCAAATTTAAATTTATTTAAGGATATATCATGATTGAAAGAATCTGAATAATAAGGTGGCTATAATTCAACAATATAGTTGTGAATTAGCACGAACAAACTTTTGACTAAACAAGTATTAAACATGAACAAATATATAAGGACCGAATGGTAATGAAGTTGATCAGCCTTTCATACCTGACTTATACATGCAATATGTACAGAGTACAATTCTACAATGGCAATCAACAATGATTATCCATAAGCATATATGAATAAAACAACTCTAAGTAGAGTTAAGTAAAACTTGCCTGAACCGTTGATTACCGCTATGCAATTTAATAAGCATTGATTGAAGACCTAATAGTAATAATATCGATCTATAAGTTAGAATAATATCATCACAATTTAATACTATTATATATACATACATAGAATAACCTAAACACACATAACACATAACCCTTTCAGTCTATACATCACATAACACCTAGCCTCAAGTCAAACTATTGCAGTCCGAGTTGAGTTCAGTACAATTCTAACATCCCGATTGTCTAATCGTACAAATATCGAGTTTAAGTTCAATTAAACTCTGTCTAACACTTAACCACCATCATAGATAATTTTATTATTAGTCAAAATAATTTTCCAAGTCTCATAATATTTTTTAAATAATTATTATCATTTATCTTGATTTTTCAATCATTAAAATCGTATTTATATGATTTAAATACCAAAATAATCTAATATTATTAATATTTATTTAATATTAAATATTAATAAAATACATGTCATAATATTATAATATATTTATAATATATCAAAGTATTTTTAATACCATAAAATCATATTTATATGATTTTTAAACAATTAAATTCATTATTCGTTAATTGCTATTAATATTAAAATATTAATATTTTCATGACAAAATATCAAAAGTTATATTTTATAACTTCAAATATTTTTGTAACACTTACATCATTTTTATATGATTTATAAAACATTAATTCTATTTTTCCATAATTTATTTAATATAGTTATTAAATAAATTAATTATCATTAATATTAATTATTAAATGAAATTCCTCACAAAATATTAAAAGTCACTAAAAATAACTTAAAATATTTTCTTATACAATAATATAATTTTTCATGATTTTTTATGTATTAAAATTATTTTTAAATAATTTATTTAATATTATAATTAAAAAAATTAAATACCATTTATATTCCAAAAATATTAAATATTTACGAAATATACTCAAAATAGTTAAAAACTAATTTTCAGACTTTAAAATAATTTTTAGGAATTTATTTTATATTTTTAATAATTAAAAACCATTTATTTTGAATATTTTAATTAAAATATTAATTTCAAAAATTAATTATTAATAAAAGGGCCCTATAGCGACAGAACCATCGCTATAGGTGTTCTTGGCCTGTTCTTGAGCTTGCCCAGAAAACATGTCACTGTGCAGAGTACCATGTTTGATCGGTTCTAGATTCATGATCTTGTTGTTTCTGGGCTGGTAATCATTTTAATATTGTAGTATGTATGTAATACTACAACTCCAAATCATTTTCAAGCTCAAACTTCATCATCACAGCAAGATATAATCTACAGAAGACCTTGTCAGACGAGTTCTTGAGTTTCTGGGCTGCCCAGAAACTCAAGCAGTAGAAAGGGTCCTACTTTGCAATCTTATATATTTGATTCAAGGAATTGTTTATGCGATTTATGAATTTAAACTTGTAATAGAGGTGTCAGTGTACAACAACATGCTATCATTTCAGTCTAACATCATAACACATGCAAGATCCATCTTAGTCAAACTATGTCAGAAATTTTGGCTGATGAAGATCTGGGTTTTCCAGAAAACATTCATGAGCCAGTTTGGTCAACCAACTTTGACCTTGTCTAACTTTAATTTTATACATGTTCTGGGTGATATAATAGCATGTTTGTGAAGACCTTATGTCAGTTTATAACATCAAAACAACAACATTACCTGTCTATCTAAACACAGCAAAATCTGAGCCCTCGAAAATCGTTATTAGGCGTTCTGGGTTTCTAGGTTTGCCCAGATTCCCATAATTCATGCTCGGTCAACGCTCTTTGACCGATCATATCTTGCGACCTATACATGATCCGAGCTTGATTCAAGTCTCAGATCAAAGAACTAACAACAAAGAACAGATCTATAACATCAAACACCATAAATCATTAACAAAGAAGAATCTACAGGCCCTGACATTAGCTTGTCAGACCAAAATTTCTAACTTTTTTAGATTTTTCAAAACTTCAATTTCGAGCACTTTGATGTTATGGATTCATGTTCTAGCAACCCAAATCAACAAATGACGTCTTAATATATAACTTTAACCAATCAACAACAACATTTAACATCAAATCACTGATTTCGAAATTTTTAGGGTTTATACCTCTTGAGACTTTGATTCTTGGATTCTGAATTCATGATCTTGATGATCAAGAGGATTGTTTAGAGACTGAAATACTTGTGTATTTCGTGGCTAAGGAAAGAGAAGAGGTTGGTTGGTTGTTAGAGAGAAAAATGACTAAGTTAGTGAACTTTCTCTCTCTAATTCTCTTATAATACTTAGATACAATGCATTATGCTAACATAGCTGCTGAAATAGACTGATTTGCTGGATTTTTAGATTATGCAAAGTCAAGAGTTGGTGAACAACACACATTTGGCAAGATTTGCACTCTAGCTAATAAAAAAATGTGATAAAGGGCATAAATGTCATTTGATTTCCAAAATTAATGGCATAATGGACAATTGCTACAAACCCTTAAATGTTAGGTTTTAACCCTTAGGGTTTAGGTTTTAATCATTTGGATTTAGGGTTTAACCCTTTAGGTTTTAAAAATAAATCCTAGAATTTCCAAATTAGGTTTTCAAAATAGAAAATTAATATTTCAAAATTATAATTAGAATTTTTTAATTATATTAAAATTTCCTAATCATAATTTAAATCTTGCTAATTAGGATTAATATTTTCTAATTAAAATTACTAATTTAGCAATTAGGGTCAAAATTGGTCATTAGGGTTTATAACCCACGAATTAGGGTTTTAAATAGAAAAATAAAACTTTTAATTTAGAAATTAGGTTTCCTAATTAGATTAGAATTTTCTAATTACTTATAACTTGAAAATTTGGATTAATGTTTCCAATTAACATTAAAATTATTAAATTAACAATTAGATTTTTTCCTAATTATAAATTAGGGTTTCTAATCCGAAATTAGGGTTTTCTAAATCAATTAGGGTTATAACTAATTAGGTTATTATTAATAACGTTTAAACCTTATACTTTCATTTATATTCCCCAAATTAGGGTTTCCTAATTTCGAATTAGGGTTTCGGATTCCCGGAACTGAAATTAGGGTTTCCAGAACCGGTTTCTAGGGTTTATTGTTAATCGTAAGAATTTTCTAACTGAACGTTGATGTTCTTAATATAATATTAGGGTTTATCTGGTCAACCCTTGACCCTTAACCACATACTGTACATATATATAACCATATACACAGAACTAAATCACTTATATACTTAATCTTGAATAATTCATCAAAATCCTTCATAGAATTTTGAAATCCTCAAAATTCCTTTTCAAAAATATCAAACGCATACACTTATTTTCTGTCTAGGTTCTAATATTTAACCTTAAATCAATTAATTAAAATTTTAAAAATTTTATAAATTCTCGGGTTTTCTAAAAATTTCGTCACCGAAATTTATCTTACACCTTACACCATACAACATATACCATTCATGCAATTTAATAAGCTTTGACTGAAGACCTAATAGTAATAATATCGATCTATAAGTTAGAATAATATCATCACAATTTAATACTATTATATATACATACATAGAATATAAACATGACATATCAGTTATACATACATAACATAGTCAAGTCAAACTACAGTCCGAGTTGAGTTCAGTACAATTCTAACATCCCAATTGTGTGACACCCCCAAAATTAGGTATACATCACCCATCTTGAGTCGCCAGATACATGGTACAAAATTCAAAAATAACTTACTAATACAACTATCGTGTACAATACGACAAAACATAAACTGTGAGTTTGAACACAAATAATCTACTAGAGAGTATACAAACTCAAAAGGAGTCCTCATTACAATTATTATCACACTATTTCACAGAATAGTGAGGACTACTAATGCTATCCTCTGGACCAGTACTCCGTTTCCCGACTCGTCCCAGCTATATTCTCATTTCCTGAAGAGAACAGTGAAAGAAAGGGTGAGCTCAACTAGCCCAGTAAGAAATATTATGACTAAGACAATGCAGAATAAATTATCGTTAGCCTTCAACAATGTTAAACTGATAAAATATAATAGACATCAAGTTTAACTGCAGCGGAACAAGCAATCCATTAAAAGAGTCAAGTAGAAAATAAAATCTACTATCTTCTATGATTTAAAAGGTTTTTCATCACTTTTATCGCTGAAACTCAGCTTAATAAATAATCCACATCATTAAATCATCCCTGCACTACAGGCCAAGGATATTCTTTAGTATCACGATCACGAATTATCCATGCACCACATGCCAAAGATAATCGTGTATTCATTAGTATCACGACCACAAATTATCCATGCACTACGGGCCAAAGATATAATCGTGTATTCATTAGTATCACGACCACAAATTATCCATGCACTACGGGCCAAAGATAATCGTGTATTCATCAACGGTCCTGATCATGCCATAAAATAATTCATCTTTGCACTACGGCTAAAGAGAATCCATATCCATAATCATACCAAAAATTATCCATCAATGCACTACGGGCCAATGAGGACTTTTTTCACATCATTTGTAACATTACGGTCATGATTACACCAAATAATCCCTGATCACAATCATACCAAGTCCATCTATGCACTGCAGGCCACAAATGACTTTTAACAAAATATAAATATGAGGATGATGACAATGATATAAGAATTCAATAAAACAACTTCAAGAATTAATTTATCCAGGAATTAACAACGTCCAAATTGTCAATATGATACTGCTTTGTGGAGTAAAATTCAAGAATTCTTAGAAGAATATTTCCATGAAAAGATACTAGATGAAGCGCAAATATCAAAGATATTCCACGAATTTAATAGAGTATAGAAGTCAAAGTTTTAACCAACTTAGTATAATAAAGAATGGAATAACAAAAGAAATCACCATGCATGCGATAGACCGCACAGACAGGTTATTCCAACAGAATAATAAATAATGGAACCAGGTCTGGCGTAAAATGCACAGACAGGATATTCCAACAGAATAATAATAAAGACGGAACCAGGTCCGGTGTAAAACACATAGACATGATGTTCCAACAGAATAATAATAAAGACGGAACCAGGTCTGGTGTAAAACACACAGACAGGATGTTCCAACAGAATAATAATAAAGACGGAACCAGGTCCGGTGTAAAACACACAGACATGATGTTCCAACAGAATAATAGAAGAATGTCACCAAGTATAGGGTAGACCGCGCATACAGGTTATTCCAACAGAATAATAAATAATGGAATAACAGAAGTTCTCTTCATGAATACAAAAGAAATAATACCCCTTACGGGTACAATAAATAATATCCCTTACCGTAAAAGAAACTTGATATAAGAGTAGGGAAGTAGCAGAATACTTTTCTTCTTTCTCTCTATAATTTTCTCTCTCTAGAGTTTCAGTGAATTTGTAAGAAATAATGAAGGAATGAACTTCTATTTATATAAGAATGGAAAGACACTGTGTAAGAATTTTTCTCACGGACTCAACAATTATGCAAATTACGGATGAAAACTTTGATAACCTAAGATGCCAATTTTCAAACCTCCAACCAATAAGATCAAAGCAAGAAATTATATATATATATATATATATATATATATATATATATATATATATATATATATATATATATATATAAAACACATGTTAAAAAAATAATCAACCACCCGTAAATTCCAAAATCCAAACCCCTTTCATCTTTTTTT
>CM029017.1:96886149-97236588 GCA_016801055.1 Panax notoginseng | reverse complement strand
TTAAAATTCATAACAAATCTACGTTCATTTTTAACGGTTCAAAATTTGTGGACATATACTCAACTTATATATGTATAAACATATCATAAAAATTACCACGATCCAACGGTCGGATTAAAAATTATAACCCCCGCAAAATATCTCAAAAACCCTGATTTTTAATACCTCCATTCCGACAAAAATACGGAAAAATCTCAACATTAACTCCTTCATTTTTTAACCACAAAATTATATCCCTCATTTATATCCACATAAAATAAATATTTTCTTATCATATGAATCAATAATTAATTATTCACAAATAATATTACAGAATCACATTTATGACAACCAGGCCGTTCCAGGAAAGAGGGGGGCTTTCCAATAAGGATTTCTCCTTACTGGCGCGCAATTAGATGACCAAACCTCTCCTTAGACAGAACTTTCTAGACATTGCCAATAATGCTATCTAATAATACTATTCAAATAATATGAATTATTGATCTGATAAATAAAATACTGTGCAGCAATAATTATTGAAACAACAATATTATAAAATTTAACGCTGCAATTTATTGAATCAATAAAATAAAATATTGAACAGTAATTACTGTAACAATTATTGAGTAGTGCCTTCTTACGTAAGAATCAATAATTTCAAAAAATACTATGCAATACCGTGTGCTACTGTGCAATAACGCGTATTACTGTATTTTAACCACCGGGTATTCCAACAGTGTTAACGGTAACAACTACGTCGTTATTTGTAAAAACTCAAATTTGTCATTTTCTTCACCCGACAGTTATTCGTTATGGGCCCACAAATAGCTGCACCGTCGTACGAATATTTCCCGACATAAAGAATATTCCACGACTAAACGAATATTCCGACAACAATGATTATTTTATAACCACTTGCGTATTTTGAAAAAATTTCATATATCACCCTTAACTTTAAACTTTTATCAATTTAACCATTTACTGAATAGTAACTATAAAAAAAAATTGAATACTTTTATTTCATAAAATTCGGGGTCTTACAATCTCCCCTCCTTATGAAATTTCGTCCTCGAAATTTACGTACCTGGTATTTCAAAGAGTTGAGAATACCTTCCTTCATTTCAAATTCATCTTCCCTGTCATCATAATTTCTCCATTGCTCATCTTCTGTATTTCAAATATCATTCTAGAATACAGCTTCAAAACAAGGGTTAATTTAACAAATTAACGTATCACATAATATCCCAATATTATGATTGACCAACAAATAAGCTTAGGTAGGACACACTAGCGAAGGATTTACTCATCTCTCCCCTCCTAGTTGTTTCCCGATCTCCGCCAGAGATCATATCCCTAAGCTCTGATACCAAATGTAACGACCCCAAAATAGGTCCATTCCATCCAACCCATTCTGAGTCGTCAAATACATGGTACAGAAAACAACTACAACTTTATTACAACAATTGTCGTGCAAAATACAACAACACATATGCTGTGAGTTTGGATACAAATATATACCAAATGTGACATTGTTCCACCATCACATCACCTCACAAAACACCTTACATAAAGGTATAGTCAAAAACTGTTTTAGAAATTAGAATCTTTGGGAAGTGCTCAAGGAAACCTTCGTACATGGGAGGCCACGCGTCTAGGTTATGATAGATATCATATGGCCACAGAATTATCCTTGGTTGACCCAATAGACCCCAAAGAAAAACGAGAAGATTACTATCATATTCTTTCCAATGGTGAGTCTTCTCTTGACTTATCATTATCTCCACTGTCTCTAATTGAGAATTATACTTCAAACAAACACCAAGATTATATAGGTAGTGCCCATAGATATACTCAGCAAGTGGATGAGCACAACCCTGTCTTATGATGACACGAGGTTGTATGTCATTAGACATCTTGTATGATAGTGACAAAACACCCTTCCAACGTTGGGTTCGCCTCACCCTATTTTCTTCACCAAATATAACTACTAAATGATGACCACCGTTCTATTCCTTGTTACCCCCGCTCGACCCAGCTACACTCTTATTACCTGAAAGGAATTGTGAAGCAAAAGGGTGAGCACAACTAGCTCAGTAAAGAATATCATGACTAAAGATAATTAAATTATCAATAGCCTTCATCAATAATAAATCAGAGATTTAGAACATATGGTAAATGATAAAAATTTCAACCATAGTTGCAGCGGAACGAGCAATCCATTAGAAGAGTCAAATAGACTATAAAGTCTATTATCTTCTCCATGTTAAAAAATCCACCAACAATGTTTTATCCCTGTAACATCAATCAACAGTTCTTTCCACAATCATATGAATAACTCATAATCATAACTGTAGTTCTAATTCCTCTTCGCATCCAGGACGAAGATAATTTTCATCACCTGTCTTTACCTGAAACATCAAAGATCATGGTTATACCAAATCACATTTCTGTTCATAATCATACTAATAAATCCATCTTTGCACTACGGCCAAAGATATTCATTTGTATCACCAGTTGGTCATGTTTATCTCAAATCTGTTCATTTTGCACTACTGGCCAAAGATATTCAACAACATGTCATCTTTGCACTACGGGCCAAAGATATTCATCAACATTCATCTTTGCACTACAGGCCAAAGATATTCATCAACAGTTCATATTTGCACTACGGCCAAATATATTCATCAACAGTTCATATTTGCACTAAGGCCAAATATATTAATATCTCAAAGAAATATATAATCATTTCAGAATTTATATAAACAATAATTATAACCATGTTGATCAATTCACCTTTGCACTTAAGCTAAAGATATTCAATTATAAATTCAATGGTCATGATCATACCAGTCACAATTCAACTTTGCACTACAGGCCAAAGAGAAACCCTAGTCATGATCATACCAATAATCTACCCATCTTTACACTCAAGTGAAAGAGAATTTCAACATCAAGGTTATAAAAATGTTATATATGATAATAAAAACAATATGATCAACATATCATAGATTTAATCTCAAGAGTAATATTCATAAATCAACTATAATTTGGTTGAAAAAGAAACAATTTTGTCGTGAATAGTAACTCGTGAATAGTAACTCTGAATAATACTCGTGAATAGTAACTCGTGAATAGTAACCCGACTCAAAAAGGTAGAAATTCCACAATAAAATCTATACCAATATTTCGGTATAATGATATTGAAAGAATAACATTTCTTAAGCTTATAAACAATTTATTTAAATTGTTTACACTTTACTAATTAATGCATTTAATCATCATAAAATGCCAACTCTTAAGATTTCATCATCAATACCAAACCCTCATCAAAAATCTGCATATACCTCATATAGGATTCTCAAGCCATAAAATCCTATTTTTCAATTTTCTTTCTTCACAAAACATATTTAATTCATTTACTCATAACTAGACCATTTTCATGAAAAATACCAAATCAGTTCCAAAAATATTTCTTTTCTGGGATTTAGCATAATATAGTCCCATAGTGAACATATATTTTTCTCAGAATTTTTAAAAGTCATTTACTATTTTTCATATGGCCAAAATAGCCGAATATTTAGACATTTATCAAAAATTGTACTTTTGTCTAAAAATTCTGAAAATTACAGAGTATACTTCTATCATATACATGTACTCCCAATAAAATTTCATCAATTTTGGAGTTAACCACAAGGAATTATAAGCGGTTACTTTTAAAATAGTCTTTCCCGTAAAAATTCATAACTCTTAATCTATACATCCAAAAATCACCATTTTTGGACACAATCAATAAAACTCATCAAAATATCATTTCAAATTTTTCCAGAATTTTTGAAGATCAGAAAAATTACGAAACTGAAAATCATAACAACCCTTAAAATCCCTTAAATCCCTTACCTCAAAAGTGCAGTATTTCTGACTGGAATGCAAAGCGAAAGAAACTTGCACTGAATAGCAACTCTCAAGTATCTAAATACTCACAAAATATGCTTCATAATATAGAGAGAGAAAGAGAGAAAGCTTATGTTTTTGGTGTGATTTTCAATTCTAACTTAGCCCTCTATTTATAGGAAAATTTTGGTAGGTTTGACCTGCAACCTGATGGCTTTACCTGCTACTATTCCCACCCACCACATTTGAAATATAATTCAGCACATTTCTTCACCAACCACAAGTGGGGCCACCAATTCTAGAATTTTCCACCAAAAATGATTTATAACCTGATTTCGAATCAGTCATCTCTTAAAATCATAAAAATCATACGTTCATTTTTAACGGTTCAAAATTTGTGGACATATACTCAACTTATATATGTATAACATATCCAAAAATTACCACGATCCAACGGTCGGATTAAAAATTATAACCCCCGCAAAATATCTCAAAACCCCTATTTTTAATACCTCCATTCCGACAAAAATACGGATAAAAACCTCAACATTAACTCCTTCATTTTTAACCACAAAAATATATCCCTCATTTATATCCACATAAAATAAATATTTCTTATCATATGAATCAATAATTTAATTATTCACAAATAATATTACAGAATCACATTTATGACAACCTGGCCGTTCCCAGGAAAGAGGGGGCTTTCCAATAAGGATTTCTCCTTACTGGCGCGCAATTAGATGACCAAACCTCTCCTTAGACAGAACTTTCTAAACATTGCCAATAATGCTATCTAATAATACTATTCAAATAATATAATTATTGATCTGATAATAGAAAAAACTGTGCAGCAATAATTTTTTGAAACAACAATAATATAAAATATCAACGCAGCAATTATTGAATCAATAAATAAAATATGAACAGTTAATTACTATAAACAATTAGAGTAGTGCCTTCTTACGTAAGAATCAATAATTTCAAAAATACTATGCAATACCGTGTGCTACTGTGCAATAACGCGTATTACTGTATTTTAACCACCGGTGTATTCCAACAGTGTTTAACCGTAACAACTACGTCGTTATTTGTAAAAACTCAAAATTGTCATTTTCTTCAACCCGACATTTATTCGTTATGGGGCCCACAAATAGCTGCACCGTCGTACGAATATTTCCCGACAGAAAGAATATTCCACGACTAAACGAATATTCCCCGACATAATGATTATTTTTAAACCATTGCGTAGTTTTGAAAAAATTTCATATATCACCCTTAACTTTGACTTTTATCAATTTAACTTTTTACTGAATAGTAACTATAAAAAAAATTGCATACTTTTATTTATAAAATTCACGAATACGGCACTATTCACCGAAAAATAAAATTTTTCCTTTTTGTCCAAGATGTCTATTATGGTTACTATCTTTGATTGTATCCATGTTTTGATCTTTATTTTTGAATTCTGCTTCACAATTGATTATTATGAAGTATTATTGATCTTGGATAAACTGTTATACGAATCCCTACTATTTGTCCTTCTGTCTCATTGGATTCGTTCTCTTTAAGATATTTTTCATCATCCTCAGTCCTAAATGATGATATTACTGAATATCTTTGGCCTGTAGTGCAAAGATGTATAATTACTTGATGAATATCTTTGGCCTGTAGTGCAAAGATGAACAGGTGTTGAGATGAACATGACCGACTGATGATACAAATGAATATCTTTGGCCTGTAGTGCAAAGATGAATATTTGGTTAAAGATGATTATTAATTGATGTTACAGGGATAAAATATTGATGATGGACTTTTAAATCTTAGAAGATAGTAGAATTCTTTCTCTACTTGACTCTTCTAATGGTTTGCTGTTTCCGCTGCAGTTGTTGATCTAAAACTTGTTGTCGATTATATTTTATCAGATTTTTCCCTGTTGAAGACTAACGATAATTTGTTGTATATTATCTTAGTCATAATATTCTTTACTGGGCTAGTTGAGCTCACCCTTTTCCTTTTTGTTCCATTTTTCTTCTCAGGAGGTGAGAACATAGCAGGATCTAGTCGGGGTATGGAGTGATGGTTCTAAAAAGATGTATTAGCAGTCCTCACTATTTCTGTAAAATAGTGTTTGAATAATTGTAATGAGGATTTATTTGAGTGTGGATATTGTCTAGAAGACAATATTTGTATTTAAACTCACAGTATGTGTTGTCGTATTTTGCACGACAATTGTATTATTGAAGTTGTAGTTTGCTTTCTGTACCATGTATTTGGCGACTCAGAATGGGTGTTGTATACCTATTCTGGGGGCGTCACAGTTGGTATCAGAGCTTAGGGATATGATCCCTGGCTGAGATGTGAGACAAGAACTAGGAGGGGAGAGACGGGGAATTCCTTCGCTAGTATGACCTGACTAAGTTTATTTGGTGTTTATTTGGTCGGTCAGAGTATAGGGATAATATATGACATGACTATTAACCCTTGTTTTATGGCAGTATTTAAGAATGGCAGCTGAGAACGTTAATAATGGAGTAAATCAGACCGTGGAGACACCTTTGATCACTACCCAGGGGAACGTGCAACAGGAAGGCAATATTCCTCCTGTAAACAACGTTACCGAGCAAACGATGAATGATGGAATGTTTAGGAGCTTTTTGCAGTTCATGCAAAATCAGACGAGGGAGACTCGTGTGCAGAATACGGGTGGAAATGATAACAACGCGCGGTTTGTCACAGCTAAGCAGTTCAAAGAATTGGGACCACCAGAATTTAAGGGAAAGCCGGATCCGATCATGGCGGAAACGTGGGTCAAGCAAATTACCAAGATATTTGATGTCTTGGGATGCACGGAGGAACAGAAGGTTCCATTCGCCACATTTATGTTCCGCGGTGAGGCAGACTACTGGTGGGAGTCTGTGAAGCGTACCCAGCCTGACGCACTCAACATGTCCTGGGAAACATTTCAAAAACTGTTCAATGACAAGTACTTTCCTGAAAGTATTCGTCATATGAAGGAGGTTGAGTTTATTAGACTGGAACAAAACAACATGACGGTGTCCCAGTACGAGGCGAAGTTTGCAGAGTTATCCAGGTTTGCACCTCATTTGGTCGAAAATGAGGAACGAATGACAAGGATGTTTCTGAGAGGTCTAAAACCGAGATTCGGCAATATCTTATCTCTCATAAATTTTCTTTATATTCAGATGTTGTAAACAGGGCTCAATTATTAGAGCGAGATAATGAGTATGTGCAACCGAGGGACCACAACCAGGGTCATACCGGTGGCGGCAGTCATCGAAGCAATGAAAACCAGCAGGGAGGAAAACATTCGGACAAAAGCGGTAACCACTCTGGTGGTAATCGTGGTCGTGATAATAGAAGGAGCGAGTCGGGAGGAGATTTCAAGAAGAGAAGGTACAACAATGATAACGTGAAGACGTCAGCACAAACATCAACTGTTTCTAGGGGAGGAGAACGACCACCGGTCGTATGTTACAAATGTGGGAAAGAGGGACATATCAGCCCAAACTGCCCACAACAATCCAAGGTATGTTATAACTGTGGAAAGGAAGGTCATATAGCTCGAGAGTGTTCTGTAGCAAAACCAAGTTCAGCGGGGATGGTGACTCCAAAAGTTATCCCGGATAAGTCGAAATCAGCGGTTCCTGGAAGGGCGTTTGTCGTTACTGGCCAAAACGCGAGAAACCCGAACGAGGTGATCACGGGTAAGCTAATCTTGAATTCTTGCGAAGTTTATACTTTACTAGATACCGGTTCTACCCATTCTTTTATCTCTCCTGCTTGTGCTCAACGTTTAAACTTGACTCCGGAGAAATTGGACTTTAACTTATCTGTTGAAACTCCGTTGGGTGAAACCTTCGTTACATCTACAGTTTATAAATCTTGCATGATCCAAGTTGGCACTATCACATTACCTGTTGATCTTATCTCTTTAAAGATACTTGCTTTTGATGTGATTTTAGGAATTGATTGGTTAACCACTCATCATGCTAAAATTGATTGTTTTCGTAAGGTTGTTAGTTTTCATATTCCTAACCAACCTGTCATACGAATTCAAACTACTAAACCACTAAAATCAGTCACTGTCATATCAAGCCACAAAGCTATTCGTTTATTGAAAAACGGATGTCAAGCTTTCTTAGCCCATGTTATGGATTTGAACAAAGACAAGTCAGATTTGAATAATATTTCTATTGTTAGAGAATTTTCCGATGTATTTCCTGAAGAACTTCCGGTCTACCCCCGGAACGAGAAATTGAATTCTTTATTGACCTTGAACCCGGTACAAAGCCCATTTCTAAAACCCCATATCGAATGGCTCCTATTGAACTTCAGGAGTTAAAAGTCCAACTACAGGAGTTGTTGGACATCGGTTTTATTCGTCCTAGTACGTCTCCTTGGGGTGCTCCTGTTTTATTCGTAAAGAAGAAAGACGGGAGTATGCGACTTTGTATTGACTATCGAGAATTGAACCATGTCACCATCAAGAATAGGTATCCGCTACCTCGCATTGATGACCTGTTTGACCAGTTGCAAGGAGCACAATTCTTTTCAAAGATCGATCTTCGTTCTGGATATCATCAGCTGAAGATTAAAACTGAGGATATTCCAAAGACTGCCTTCAGAACTCGGTACGGGCATTATGAATTCTTAGTAATGTCTTTTGGATTGACTAATGCTCCTGCTGCCTTCATGGATATGATGAACCGTGTATTCAAAGAATATTTGGATCAGTTCGTTGTTGTCTTTATTGATGACATCCTCATCTATTCCAAAAGCCGTGAAGATCATGAGCGCCATTTGAAGCTGGTACTGCAAAGGCTTCGTGAAAACAAGCTATATGCCAAACTGAAGAAATGCGAGTTCTGGCTTGAGGAAGTAGCATTCCTTGGGCACGTGGTGTCAAAACATGGAGTATCTGTCGACCCGGCGAAGATTGAAGCCATACAAAGTTGGGAGCAACCGAAGTCGGTAACCGAAGTACGTAGCTTTCTGGGCTTAGCTGGTTATTATCGGAGATTTGTGGAAGGATTTTCTCGAATCGCTACTCCGTTAACTCAGCTGACTCGGAAAGATACAAAATTCGTATGGAGTGAGGAATGCGAGAAGAGTTTCCAAGAACTCAAGAGGAGACTCATTTCGGCACCTGTTTTGACAATACCATCTGGTTCGGATGGATTTGTTATCTACAGCGATGCTTCAGGCAAAGGGTTAGGATGTGTTCTCATGCAACATGGGAAAGTCATAGCCTATGCCTCACGACAACTCAAAGAATATGAGAGGAATTATCCTACTCATGATTTGGAGTTGGCAGCAGTCGTTTTTGCGTTGAAGATCTGGAGACACTACCTGTATGGGGAGAAAGTGGAGATCTATACAGATCATAAAAGCCTCAAATATTTCTTCACCCAAAAGGAACTCAACATGCGGCAACGACGTTGGCTTGAGCTGTTGAAAGATTACGATCATACCATCCAATACCATCCTGGAAAAGCAAACGTAGTAGCTGACGCATTGAGTAGAAGATCATATGCGGGTACGAGTGCAATGTTTTTAACACAAAGGCCCATTTTGTATGACTTGCAAAGGATGGAGATAGAGATGAAGGCTCCAAGTACCCACATGATGATATCAAATATACGAGTAGAACCGACTTTAATCGATAAAGTTAAAGCTGCTCAAGCTACGGATATAGAGCTGATGCGTATGAAGAAGAAAGTGCAAGAAGGTGCTATTCCAGAAGCAAGAATCGATGAAGAAGGAATACTTCGAGTCAACTCCAGACTTTGTGTTCCTAACGATTTTGACTTGAAGCATAGAATAATGATGGAGGCACACAACACACCGTTTGCAATCCATCCTGGGAGTACCAAAATGTATCACGATCTTCGACATACATTTTGGTGGAGCAATATGAAAAGAGAGATCGCGGAGTTTATCTCGAGATGTTTAACTTGTCAACGTGTAAAAGCGGAGCATCAAGTACCAAAGGGTCCATTGCAACCACTTGAGATTCCGAAATGGAAGTGGGAACACATTACTATGGATTTTGTTACAGGTCTTCCCAAGGTTTCTCAAGGCATAGATGCGATTTGGGTTATTGTTGATAGATTAACCAAGTCCGCTCATTTCTTGCCGATACGTGAGACTTATTCCCTTGAACGTCTTGCTAGTATGTACGTGAACGAGATTGTGAGATTGCATGGCATGCCAGTATCCATAGTTTCGGATCGTGACCCAAGATTCACTTCACGATTTTGGGTTAGCTTGCAGAAAGCTATGGGCACGGATTTACGATTCAGTTCAGCATACCATCCTCAAACGGACGGACAATCAGAGAGGACTATTCAAACTCTTGAAGATCTATTAAGACTTTGTGTCTTAGATCTCAAAGGGAGTTGGGATAAGTACCTACCATTGGTGGAATTCTCCTACAACAACAGTTATCAGGCGAGCATAGGTATGGCTCCATTTGAGGCGTTGTATGGAAGAAAATGTCGTTCTCCAGTATGCTGGGACGAGGTGGGTGAAGCAACATTGTTGGGACCAGAATTGGTACGCATTACTACAGAGAAGATCCAAACGATTCGACAACGTATACAAACGGCACAGGATCGACAAAAGAGTTATGCGGATCTTCATCGGAAGGACGTGGAATTTAATATTGGGGATCATGTATTGTTACGTGTTGCACCATGGAAGGGAGTTACAAGATTTGGGAAGAGAGGAAAGCTCAATCCAAGATTTGTTGGTCCATTTGAGATTCTTGAGCGAATAGGAAATGTGGCATATAGACTCGCATTACCTCCAAGCATGTCTCGTGTTCATAATGTTTTTCACATATCTATGCTTCGTAAATATGTTAAAGACCCGAACCACATTATTGAGTTAGAACCAGACGAGATAGCTGAAGATTTAACGTACGAGGAGGTACCTGTTAAGATCTTGGATAGGAAAGAGCATGTCCTACGCACGAAGGTTATACCACAAGTTAAGGTTTTGTGGAGAAACCATGCTATTGAAGAAATGACCTGGGAGTTGGAATCAGAAATGAAAGCGAGGTATCCTCACCTTTTTGAAACATCAGGTACGTACGTCAATTTCGAGGACGAAATTTCATAAGGAGGGGAGGTTGTAAGACCCCAACTTATTAATGAATAAAATCAAATTTTCTCTAAATATTATTGTGAATAATAAGGGGTTAATTTGATATAATACTTTGGTTATGGGTGAAATGTGCAAATTTTGCAAAATAAGCAAGTGGTTATAAAATATTTATTTTTGGTCGGTGAATATTCGGTTGGTCGTGGAATATTCTTGCTGTCGGGGAATATTCGTACGACGACGCAGCCTTGTGTGGGCCCCATAACGGAAAGCGATTGGATGAAGAAAACGACAAGTATAAGTTGTTTATAAATAACGGCGTAGTTGTTACCGTTAATACTGTTGGAATACCCGGTGGTTAAAATACAGTAGCACACGGTATTGCACCAATTATTGATTCTTACGTAAGAAGGCACTACTCAATAATTGTTACAGTAGTTATTATTCAATATTTTATTTTATTGATTCAATAATTGCTGCGTTGATATTTTATATTATTGTTGTTTCAATAATTGTTGCTGCACAGTATTTTCATTTATCAGATCAATAATTCATATTATTTGAATAATATTATTAGATAACATTATTGGCAATGTCTAGAAAGTTCTGTCTAAGGAGAGGTTTGGTCATCTAATTGCGCGCCAGTAAGGAGAAATCCTTATTGGAAAGCCCCCTCTTTCCTGGGAACGGCCTGGTTGTCATAAATGTGATTCTGTAATATTATTTGTGAATAATTAATTATTGATTCATATGATAAGGAAATATTTATTTTATGTGGATATAAATGAGGGATATATTTTTGTGGTTAAAAATGAAGGAGTTAATGTTGAGGTTTTTGTCAGTATTTTTGTCGGAATGGAGGTATTAAAAATCAGGGTTTTTGAGATAGTTTGCGGGGTTATAATTTTTAATCCGACCGTTGGATCGTGGTAATTTTTGGATATGTTATACATATATAAGTTGAGTATATGTCCACAAATTTTGAACCGTTAAAAATGAACGTATGATTTATTACGAATTTTACAAGATGACTGGTTCAGAAATTGTTGAATTTTCGGAGTTTATCATTTTGGTGGAAAATTCTAGAATTGGTGGGCCCCACTTGTGGTTGGTGAAGAAATGTGCTGAATTATATTTCAAATGTGGTGGGTGGGAATAGTAGCAGGTAAAGCCATCAGGTTGCAGGTCAAACCTACCAAAATTTTCCTATAAATAGAGGGCTAAGTTAGAATTGAAAATCACACCAGAAACAAGTTTTCTCTCTTTCTCTCTCTAGATTATTGAGTGTATTTTGTGAGTATTTAGATACTTTGAGAGTTTCTATTCATCAGAGCAAGTTTCTTTCAGCCTTATACCGGTATTCCGACCAGAAGTACTGATATTTTGAGGTAAGGGATATTATTTTCTTCTTAATGATATTATTTTCTTCAATATCATTATGCTGAAATATTGATATGAGTTTTTATCAAATTTGGAACTTTTTGTGTCGGGGTTACTATTCACGTATACGACACTATTCACGTATACGGTACTATTCACGAATACGGCACTATTCACCGAAAAATAAAATTTTCCCTTTTTGTCCAAGATGTCTATTATGGTTACTATCTTTGATTGTATCCATGTTTTGATCTTTATTTTTGAATTCTGCTTCACAATTGATTATTATGAAGTATTATTGATCTTGGATAAACTGTTATACGAATCCCTACTATTTGTCCTTCTGTCTCATTGGATTCGTTCTCTTTAAGATATTTTTCATCATCCTCAGTCCTAAATGATGATATTACTGAATATCTTTGGCCTGTAGTGCAAAGATGTATAATTACTTGATGAATATCTTTGGCCTGTAGTGCAAAGATGAACAGGTGTTGAGATGAACATGACCGACTGATGATACAAATGAATATCTTTGGCCTGTAGTGCAAAGATGAATATTTGGTTAAAGATGATTATTAATTGATGTTACAGGGATAAAATATTGATGATGGACTTTTAAATCTTAGAAGATAGTAGAATTCTTTCTCTACTTGACTCTTCTAATGGTTTGCTGTTTCCGCTGCAGTTGTTGATCTAAAACTTGTTGTCGATTATATTTTATCAGATTTTTCCCTGTTGAAGACTAACGATAATTTGTTGTATATTATCTTAGTCATAATATTCTTTACTGGGCTAGTTGAGCTCACCCTTTTCCTTTTTGTTCCATTTTTCTTCTCAGGAGGTGAGAACATAGCAGGATCTAGTCGGGGTATGGAGTGATGGTTCTAGAAAGATGTATTAGCAGTCCTCACTATTTCTGTAAAATAGTGTTTGAATAATTGTAATGAGGATTTATTTGAGTGTGGATATTGTCTAGAAGACAATATTTGTATTTAAACTCACAGTATGTGTTGTCGTATTTTGCACGACAATTGTATTATTGAAGTTGTAGTTTGCTTTCTGTACCATGTATTTGGCGACTCAGAATGGGTGTTGTATACCTATTCTGGGGGCGTCACAAATTCACATGCTTATAACTATTTATTCACATAAGTGTACTATTGATTCACATGCATGTACTATTAGGGGAGGCGGTGCAAGATTGATAATACTTGCATAACTAAATTAAAAATAAAGGTATAGATGAAAGTACTATAATGTAATTATTTTTTCACATGTATAGAACTATTGATTCATATGATGTACTATTAGGGGAGGTGGTGCAAGTTTGATAATACTTGTAGGAATAAATTACAAATGAAAGAAAAGATGAAGATATTATACTGTAATATTTTGAACCCCAAAACGTGCAATTATCGAAACTATGTTTTCCTATAAATAGAAGCCCATTCTTCTTTCATTCTCACCAATTCACTAAGACTCACAATAGAAATTATAGAGAGATAAGCTATAGAGAGAGAGAAGCTGTAAGACCCCGAATTTTATGAAATAAAAGTATTCAATTTTTCTTATAATTACTATTCAGTAAATGGTTAAATTGATAAAAGTTTAAAGTTATGGGTGAAATATGAAATTTTTTTCAAAATAAGCAAGTGGTTATAAAATAATCATTGTTGTCGGGGAATATTCGTTTGGTCGTGGAATATTCTTTCTGTCGGAGAATATTCGTACGACGGCGCAGCTATTTGTGGGCCCCATAACGAATAACTGTCGGGTGAAGAAAAACGACAAATTTGAGTTTTTACAAATAACGGCGTAGTTGTTATCGTTAATACTGTTGAAATACTCGGTGGTTAAAATACAGTAATACGCGTTATTGCACAGTAGCACACGGTATTGCACAGTATTTTTGAAATTATTGATTCTTACGTAAGAAGGCACTACTCAATAATATTTACAGTAATTACTGTTCAATATTTTATTTTATTGATTCAATAATTGCTACGTTGAAATTTTATATTATTGTTGTTCAATAATTGTTGCTGCACAGTATTTTCCATTATCAGATCAATAATTCATATTATTTGAATAGTATTATTAGATAGCATTATTGGCAATGTCTAGAAAGTTCTGTCTAAGGAGAGGTTTGGTCATCTAATTGCGCGCTAGTAAGGAGAAATCCTTATTGGAAAGCCCCCTCTTTCCTGGGAACGGCCTGGTTGTCATAAATGTGATTCTGTAATATTATTTGTGAATAATTAATTATTGATTTATATGATAAGAAAATATTTATTTTATGTGGATATAAATGAGGGATATATTTTTGTGGTTAAAATGAAGGAGTTAATGTTGAGGTTTTTATCAGTATTTTTGTCGGAATGGAGGTATTAAAAATCAGGGTTTTTGAGATATTTTGCGGGGGTTATAATTTTTAATCCGACCGTTGGATCGTAGTAATATTTGGATATGTTATACATATATAAGTTGAGTATATGTCCACAAATTTTGAACCGTTAAAAATGAATGTATGATTTGTTATGAATTTTACGAGATGACTGGTTCAGAAATTGTTGAATTTTTGGAGTTTATCATTTTGGTGGAAAATTCTAGAATTGGTGGGCCCCACTTGTGGTTGGTGAAGAAATGTGCTGAATTATATTTCAAATGTGGTGGGTGGGAATAGTAGCAGGTAAAGCCATCAGGTTGCAGGTCAAACCTACCAAAATTTTCCTATAAATAGAGGGCTAAGTTAGAATTGAAAATCACACCAGAAACATAAGCTTTCTCTCTTTCTCTCTCTAGATTATTGAGTGTATTTTGTGAGTATTTAGATACTTGGTGAGTTGCTATTCATCAGTGCAAGTTTCCTTCAGCCTTATACCGATCAGAAGTACTGCTCTTTTGAGGTAAGGGATAGTAAGGGATAGTAAGGGATATTAAGGGATTTTAAGAGTTGTTATGATTTTCAGTTTCGTAATTTTTTTGATCTTCAAAAATTCTGGAAAAATTTGAAATGATATTTTGATGAGTTTTCTTGATTGTGTCCAAAAATGGTGATTTTTGGATGTATAGATTGAGAGTTATGAATTTTATGAGAAAAGACTATTTTAGAAGTAACAGCTTATAATTCCTTGTGGTTAACTCCAAAATTGATGAAATTTTTATTGGGAGTACATGTATATGATAGGAGTATACTCTGTGAATTTCAGAATTTTTAGATAAAAGTACAATTTTTGATAAATGTCTAAATATTCGGCTATTTTGGCCATATGAAAAATAGTAAATGACTTTTAAAAATTCTGAGAAAAATATATGTTCACTATGGGACTATATTATGCTAAATCCCAGAAAAGAAATATTTTTGGAACTGATTTGGTATTTTTCATGAAAATAGTCTAGTTATGAGTAAATGAATTAAATATATTTTGTGAAGAAAGAAAATTGGAAAATAGAATTTTATGGCTTGAGAATCCTATATGAGGTATATGCAGATTTTTGATGAGGGTTTTGGTTATTGATGATGAAATTGTAAGAGTTGGCATTTTATGATGATTAAATGCATTAATTAGTAAAGTGTAAACAATTAAAATAAATTATTTATAAATTTAAGTAATGTTATTCTTTCAATATCATTATACCGAAATATTGGTATAAATTTTATTGTGGAATTTCTATCTTTTGTGCCGGGGTTACTATTCATGAGTTACTATTCACGATTTACTATTCATGAGTTACGAATATTACTCTTGAGATTAAAACTATATGTTGATCATATTATTTTTATCATCATATATAATATTTTTATAACCCTGATGTTGAAATTCTCTTTCACTGGAGTGTAAAGATGGATAGATTATTGGTATGATCATGACTAGGGTTCTCTTTGGCCTGTAGTGCAAAGTTGAATTGTGACTGGTATGATCATGACCATTGAATTTATAATTGAATATCTTAAGCTTAAGTGCAAAGGTGAATTGATCAACATGGTTATAATTATTGTTTATATAAATTCTGAAATGATTATATATTTCTTTGAGATATGAATATATTTGGCCTGTAGTGCAAATATGAATTGTTGATGAATATCTTTGGCATGTAGTGCAAAGATGGCATGTTGATGAATATCTTTGGCCTGTAGTGCAAAGATGAACTGTTGTTGAATATCTTTGGCCCGTAGTGCAAAGATGGTTTGTTGATGAATATCTTTGGCCCGTAGTGCAAAGATGGATTTGTTAGTATGATTATAAACAGGAACTGTGATTTGGTATAACCATGATCTTTGATGTTTCAGGTAAAGACAGGTGATGAAAATATTCTTCGTCCTGGGTGCGAAGAAAAATTTATAGTCACAATTATGATTATGAGTTATTCATATGATTGTGGAAAGGAACTGTTGAGTGATGTTACATGGATAAAATATTGTTGGTGGATTTTTAACATGGAGAAGATAATAGACTTTATAGTCTATTTGACTCTTCTAATGGATTGCTCGTTCCGCTGCAACTATGATTGAAATTTTTATCATTTACCATATGTTCTAAATCTTTGATTTATTATTGATGAAGGCTACTGATAATTTAATTATCTTTAGTCATGATATTCTTTACTGAGCTAGTTGTGCTCACCCTTTTGCTTCACAATTCCTTTCAGGTAATAAGAGTGTAGCTGGGTCGAGCGAGGGTAAAGGGGAAATAGAACGGTGGTCTCTAGCTGTGGATGTTCTCCCGAAGCAGTATAGAAAAGTTCATTTAGTAGTTATATTTGGTGAATCCAATAGGGTAAGGTGTACCCAACGTTGGAAGGGTGGTTTGCCACTATCATACAAGATGTCTAACGACATACAACCTCGTGTCATCATAAGACAGGGATGTGCTCATCCACTTGCTGAGTATATATACGAGCACTACCTATATAATCTTGGTGTTTGTTTAAAGTATAATTCTCAGTTAGATACAGTGGAGATAATGATAAGTCAAGAGAAGACTCACCATTGGGAAGAATATGATAGTAATCTTCTCGTTTTTCTTTGGGGTCTATTGGGTCAACCAAGGATAATTCTGTGGCCATATGATATCTATCATAACCTAGACGCGTGGCCTCCCATGTACGAAGGTTTCCTTGAGCACTTCCCAAAGATTCTAATTTCTAAAACAGTTTTTGACTATACCTTTATGTAAGGTGTTATTGTGAGGTGATGTCCACGGTTGGAACATGAGTCACATTTGGTATATATTTGTATCCAAACTCACAGCATATGTGTTGTTGTATTTTGCACGACAATTGTTGTAATAAAGTTGTAGTTATTTTCTGTACCATGTATTTGACGACTCAGAATGGGTTGGATGGAATGGACCTATTTTGGGGTCGTCACAGAAGCTATAGAGAGAAAGAAGAAGAGAAGTCTGCTACTTCACTATTCCAGTAGCCAGTCATCTTTTGAGGTAAGAGATATTATTTTTTTAGTATGCATATGAATAATATTATCTTCCATACTCTGTAGTATGTGAGTAATATTATTTCGTCTCGTATTCCTGATTATACCCTCATTTTGTTAAAGTATTGCTTATATACTCCGTGAAATTAGTAGAATATCCTTGAAATTTGCACTTCATCTAGTATCGTTTCACAAGGATATTTTCTGTACATTCTTATTAAATTTTAAGTTTTTCATGCCGGCGTACTGTCCATGAGTAGTATTCATTTTTACAGTACTATTCACAAAGTACTATTCATGGGTTACTATTTATAAAATACTATTCATGGATACTATTTACAAAGTACTATTCATGAATACTATTCACAAACTACTATTCACGGGGTAATATTCCTGAAGTACTATTCACAGGGTACTATTCACTCGGGAAATTATGCATGACAAAAATTAATTTTTTTGCTGTCCAAATTATTTTTGATACAATATTATTCTTGAATTTTACTCCACAAAGCAGTATCATGTTGACAATTTGGACATTATTGAATTCTGGATAAATTAAATTATAAATCTTTAAAAATTTATCCTTTTCTTTCTTTCAATTGAATTCTTATATCATTGTCATCATCCTCATGCTTATATTGTTATAAAAGTCATCTGTGGCTTACGTGCATAGATGTACTATTGATTGATATGATTATGACCAGGGATTATTCGGTATAATCATGGCCGTAATGTTATAAATGATGAGGTAAAAATCCGCATTGGCCTGTAGTGCATTGATGGACAGTTGTAGGTATGATTATTGTCAGGTTTGTAATATTCATCAACGCAATCTAATTGCATAAAATAAGCGAAAACGTGTAAAAATCAGAGTTTAAAATTTTACAAACCATATACCCGAATCATCCTTTATGCACAATTATTAATAAAACGAAAAATAAAGGACGAGAATCATACCCTTGAAGATCCGAGCTTCCTCAGGTACAAGTTCACCTCCAAATCCTTTTCGTGTTCAACTTGAATCCACCGGGTTGGTTCCTTCCTTTGATAAACGTTAACCACCCAAGTGTTTGGCCTCTAGAGGTGATCCTATAAGGAAGAAGAAAGATCCAAGAAGATGGGTATTTAGCAAAACCCTAGTTTTCTATCTCTATAGAAAAGGCGTACTCTCCCAACTATTGGAATTATGTATTCACGTGTTGTGAAAGTGTCAACCACCTCACCCATAATAAGACTCCTCTTATTTATAGATGTAGGCAACCCTCCTTAACAATTAAGAAATTGGGTTTTATTTAATTAATTAAATTCTTTTAATTAATTAAGCTCCCTAATCTTATTAGGGATAATTAATTAAACTCTTTTAATTAATTTGCCTCCTAATACTATTAGGATATTTGAGAGTACTTTTATTAATTAATTCCCAAACTCTTTTAGGAATTAAATAATAATAATAGTAATAATAATAATAAGACTCATCTTATTAATTTATATTTAATATTTCTAAAATATTAAATAATAAATATTAAGCTATTTAATTTATTCTATCACCATAGATTAAATTAAATATACTTAACTTATTATTACGATTATGCCATTAACTTCTTAAATAATTATTCTTCCTTTTATGGTGTGACCCTTTAGGTTCTCCATATTAAACCGGTTGTGAATAAATCAATTAGAACAATTCTAATCTTATTTAAATAAATAAATTAAACTAATAATTTATTTAAATAAATAATATTTATTCTACAATAGGGATAAGCCTCCCTAGCGATCAACGACTTTCTAGATAATATAGATTTCAACATTAATCATAAAAGAACATTTGAGTAAATAGTTACTGTACAATTCAATCCTTCCACCATACAATGTCCCAATTAAATATAAGACATGAAATTACTGTCAAGTCTTATTTTATTTAATTATATGTATTTTGACTCTTAAATGCACAACCCCAAATAATGCAAATTAGAAACTCCATTCTAATTTCATTCTGCCTTGGGCAAGGACTACTGGGTTATCATTTATTGAATCACATAGGACATTTCTCTTCTTTTACTAGAAGTGGTAGATTCTTTATTGATCATACATTATCTCCATGTACAACTTATTATACCCAAGCATACCCTTTGATATACCCTAAGGGTCTTAAGGAATAAGTCAAAGTATAACTCATCATACACAAGATACTATGATGATCTCAAGTCCAAGGATCACTTGTACTACTATCACTACAGGAATTCTTATTGACAGACAAGTAAAACTCCATTAGGTATTCCTTAGCGAGCCACGTTCAGTGAACTTATTCTCTAATAAGCACCTACATACTTGCTTTAGTGTCTCCACGCAAATGATCATGAGATCAATCATCCTCATCCAATGAGCAAGCAACGTATGTACCAATCTATCCGAATTCAGTAATCCCCTATTTAGTAATCCAACGATTGGGAACTATTTTAGTTTTAAGCTTTCTAAGAATTTAGATCTCATTAGAATGATCATCATCATTATTCTAAAAGGATTGCTTAAAACTATGAGTTTATCACATATTATAAAATAGCATCATGTAGATAATTAAAAGCCTTTAATAAATTAATACTTTTTATTAATAAATGAATAAGATTGTTACAAAGTATATGCTTTATCATCAAACATGATTGGCTTGTGTGCATACTACTTTCAATCTCCCACTTGCACAAAAGCCAATCGTCATGGTATCTTATACCCTTCTTCTCTAAGTGACGATTATCCTGCTGTTGGATAAGCTTCAGTAAATGGATATGTAATATTTTTCTTGAGAATCCATTATCTCTATAGTGATTTCTCATCTTTCAATGATTCCTATAATCAAATGAAAGTGCCACAACACATGTTTAGATCTAAGATGAGACTTAGGAACTATTCCTAGTTCTGTAATGAACTTTTCATCTAAACAATCAACTTGTAGCTTCATTTATAGCTATTCACTTTGTCTTTATCACTAAATTAGCAATTATTTGCGGTTTGGAACCTTTCCAATTCACTGCATCACCGTTCAAGTTAATGCTTTACCTTAAAGTGTATTTTCTGTCATTTTGGTCTGTCTAAAAAAAACTCGAGTCTGTTATGCCCTCTAGTTTTAATTCAGACCCACCATATATATGATCACATCCTTAGTGTCGGTTAAGTACTTTAAGATATTTTTCACTGAATCATAGTGAACTTCTCCAGAATATGACCGATCAACATCAGGTCTCGTATATTTCATTGCATACATGGTTGTCACTCATTCGATCTCTCTTTTATGAGTCTATGGGGACTATTAAGAGAGATACACTCCATTGCTCATCAACATGAGGCATCCCATGGAATTTGCCAAGCTAAATGACTTTAGCATCAAATGAATATACGTTCCTTGAGTTAAGTCAAGCAACCTTTTAAATCTATTTATATAGATTAGCATCCCCAATTAAGATACTCTTCCCAAATCATTCATGGAAGAATATTTAGACAACTTTATCTTTATTGATTGTAGCATTGGTATGTCATTTCTTATTCGTAGTATATCAACATATAATACTAGGAATGTCACGACGCTCCCATTGACCCTTTTGTACACAGTAGAACTTTTACCTCATCGTATGTAACTGGATCATCATCTTCTATGATACGTACCTCACCATCATCATCCAAGATGAATCCATACCTCCCAGGTATCTTTGGTACTATTCCAGATTTACGATTCGATCGGTTGTGGTACAATAGGTCTATCTACAGGTTCCTCTTATTTGACTTATAGTGTTTTGTGGTTCTTGAACTCTTCAAGATCTATTATCCTCCCACTAGCCCTTGAATGATAAACACTTTTATCTTAGAACGTATCATGTTTCACAACAAGCACCTTTTGCTAAGTAGGATTATAGAACATATACCCTAAACTTATTTTAGGATGTCCCATAAATTGTACTTGTCAAATCTTGTCCCAAGCTTATCCTTTGAAACCTTTTCACATAAGTTGGACAACCCCTTATCTTAACATACTTAAGATTAAGAATCCTCCCTGTCTATAACTTTTATGGAGTCTTGGGGATTTTGAGGTTACCTTTCTTTGTAGATATACAGCCATTTCTAGGACATTACCTTAGAAGGATACTGGAATGTCGATAAAAAAATTATGGACCGTACCATGTTCAACAAGGTATGATTTTTCCTTTTAGATACATCAATCAATTATTGCGTATCAGGAGGCGTCCATTATGAGAAAACCATTTGAGATGATCTAAAAACTTATTGCACAAGTATTTATATCTTGATCTAATCAAAGAATCTTAATACTTTGTCAATTTGTTTCACTTCTAATTCTTTGAACCTTTCAAATAATTCACACTTGTATTTCAGCAAATACACACATTCAACTCTTTGAATGATCATCTCCTTTTCTTATACTAGTTTGTTCAATTTACAAAATAATTTTACACGTAAGTCAAGTATACAAAATTCAGTAAGTAATATTTCAGTTCTATACAAAATATTATTATTATAAATAGAACAACAATTGTTCTTAAATATAATACCAATGATTTCATTATCCAACAATAAAATGAAAATAATATTTCTAACAAGAACTGGAATACAATAACAACTTATTGACTTAATAGATTTGCCTGTAGGCATTGCTAAACTATAAGTTCCTATGGCTAATGCAGCAACCTTTGCTTTATTTACCAGACATAGGATTACTTATATTTGTTTAGCTTTCTACTTCTGCTTGGTCTTTTCATAAATTTATATTTATGATAACCAAAGTCGGTATCCAATACCCAAGTAGAAGCTTAACTTAAAGAATAATATATTTTAAATCATGACCAAAATTGTATTTATAACTGAAACTTCACTAAGCTTCTTCTGGTTAGCTCTGCAAGATACTTCTCGCAGTTTCTTTTCAGTGTCCAGGCTTATTGCAATGGAAGCAAACTCCTTTGCTATCCGTATCAGTTTTGTTCTTATTATCCTTTGTTTTTGCCTTTCTATTTACCTTCTTTAAATCGTTCTTCTTTTCAAAAGATCATTTGGCCCCTACCAGTAAGACATGGTCATTCTTGGTTGGAAAGTGACTCAACCTTTTTCAATATGTTAAGCAAATCAGCGAGGCTGATATCTAGCTTGTTCATATGAAAAAATTCACAACAATTGTGAAAGAAGTCCGAGAGTGAGCACAAGATCAAATCTTGGCTCAATTCTCCAACCATTACAAAACTAGTTGTCCTAATTGATCAATCAAATTGATTATGTTAAGGACTTTTATCTGTACTGAAGTGTCATCGGTCATTCTAGATCGGAAGAGCTCCTTAGATATCTAATATCTAATATCTATCAGTCCTACTTTCCTCACCATCAATTACTTGACGTGCAGGAGTGTAATAGGAGTATCCATAGTTTCAGGCTGACGCTGAAGCTTGTTACTCATGGATACGAGCATGATGCATTGAGCCAACTGTGCATCAACTTGCCACTTTCTAAAAATAGGAATCTTTTCCTTAGAGGCATTGTCTGCAACCATTGCAGGGGTAGGCGTATTAAGGACATAAGATAGCTTTTCAGTTGTGAGAACTATTCTCAATTTTCTTAACCAATCCGTTTAATTCAGCCCGGTTAATTTAGCATCTAATATGCTACGTAATGATAGTAATTTAGACATTGTAAAATTCTATAAATGAAATTGTAATTAACAATATTTTAGCATACATTCTTTTATTAATTACCAAAATAAATTAGGTCTTGTTTTAAATTGGTATCTCCCACTATTTTCTTCAAACTATATTACCCTCAATATATATAGTTCGGCAAAATCTAACTAAAGATTTGCTAGTGAGAATAAGGATCTCATTTCAAATGTATATAACCTTATGGTGACACAACAAACTATATATAAATAAATAGGTAGACAACTCTTGTCAATTACATCAACTATGCAACTCCTTGTATTTTGCCTCTAAGATTATTTTGATCAAGTGGTGGCACATGTAATAACCCGATATTTTTTATATAAATAGATCAGAAATTTTGCATATAAATTTTTTTTTACAATGAGAATAAGTGTCAAGTATTGTGATGTTAAATGCAAATATATTTATTACTTGAAAAATTAGAAATAATTTTAGAATTATTAATTACTACAAATTATATTCTTATGGTAATTAATTTCTGTAAGCATAAATGTTTTTATTATTTATTTTTCATGAAAATATAATTTATATATTATTTAAATAATATATGAAGTGACAATTAAAATTATAATAATAAATATGTTATTATATGAATTTGTTCAGAATATTTAAGTTAATTATTTTAACTTGATTATTGATGTTGTGTACGAATGATACGTCAGATATGAAATCCAAACCCTAAACTTGGATTTTTATCCAGGAATGAGAATAATAATGTAATATTAATTATATTTTAATTTTCAGTTCTTAAATATATACCGTATATCTGTAGACTGTTAATGTTGGTCAATTGTGGTAAATTGGGTCATAACCTAATATTGTGTTGTGAAACCCTAATTGTTAAACTCAATTATGAGTTAAGACTGAGTAGTAATCATGTTATATGAATTCTTCTGCGTATTAGAATTTCTGTAATTAGAAGAAACCCTAATTATTATTTTATGCTGATAATTAGGAAAAGCCCTAATTATTTATTTGAAAACCCTAATTGCAAATTTTAGAAACCCTAATTATTATTTTGTGAATTATAAAGATAATTAGGAAACCCTAATTAATTTGGGAACCCTAATAATATTTAGGAACCCTAATTTAAAAACCCTAATTATATTAAAAACCCTAATTTAATTAGTATGTTTTAAATTAAAATTGTATTACACTTTAAATTTTAAATTGTCCAAACCCTATAAACTATTTGGGAAATTGTAAGATTTTCAATCTAGTGAATAAAGCCTAGATTTAATCACCTTGTACAAGAATGCCATTGAGATTTTAAGTAAAATTACCAAAATGCCCTTTTTGTCTCTTTAGTGTATTATTAGTGAATTATTGTACATTATTGCTATCAAAGCATGGCAAACATCCTACCCTACCAATTTAGCATCCAAGACTCAATTATATTCAGATTCAATCAACCATTTTGAGCATTCAATGCATCTAATTTGGTTTATATATAGATTGGAGAGAGAATTAGGGCATTTTGTACACTAAAAATTGCCCAACTCTCATCCTTGAGCTTCTCTCTCTAAAGACTACGAATTATTGTAGTATTTCAGTCCCAAAACAAAGCCCTACTACCAATCATAACAAATCATAAGTCAAAAATTAAGAATCAAAGCTTAGAAAAGGTATAAACTCTAGCTTGGTTTTTTTTTAATTTTTGGTGTTAAATGTTATGTTTAAATGTTAGAACATGTTGATTATAGTGTCTAAGGATGATCTGGGTTGCTAGATGTTGGATCCATAACATTTAGAAGCTCGGATTTGAAGATTTCAAAAATCTAGAAATTTCATTTTCTATGATTTTTTGGCAAATGTCAAGCCTTATATCTCTGTGATCTTTAATGTGTTTTGTGTTCTAAAAGTTGATATGTGTAGCTTGTTATGTGGTCTTTAATCTCCAAAACGAACCAGGTCCATATCTATTTTGGATTAAGGTCAAAGTGGGTTGACCAGCATTGACCGGCTGTTCTTCAAACCCAGAAAATATTCTAAGTGTCCAGAAAATATTTTTTGGCAAATGTCAGAGCTTATAAATCTTTGCTCGATCATGATTTTTGTTGTTTAAAAGTTGTTATGTGTAGTCGGATATGTCATTTTTAATATGCAAAAAGAATCAAGTTCATAGCTTTTGTAGATCGGGAGTTATTCATGGTTAAAACCCGTTGACCGAAAACGCTTAAGAACACAAACCCAGAATTTTTTTGAGCAGATTCCGTGTTGAAGTTTGACCAGCTAAACCTTGCTCATGTTATGATGTTAATGTGTTATGATGCTTTGTAGTTGTAGTCCTACATGTTTTCTACACACTCCAATTGATAGATTACACAAACAATACACAGATTGGAAGTTATAAGGATCAAAAGTAGGCACCTCGACTGTTCTTCAGTCGAAGAACAACCTTGTCAGACTTTTTGATGACTAATAACTCTTAGATCTGATATTTTTTAGTCATGATGTTTGTTGGTAATTGTAGTATTACATGAGCACTACAAGATTCAAGTGTTAGATTGCCCAGAAACGTAATGGATTGAGAATTATAATCGGTCAAACTAGGCACCTTGATAACTGCCTTGTCAGTGTTCTTGAGGCTCAAGAATGCCTAAGGCAACAGATAAGCATCGCTAAAGCCTTTAACGACGGTTTTGATATATTTTAAAATTTTCAATTTCTGAAAATTCTGAAAATGATTTAAAAATTAGAAAAATTATATTTTAATTATTAAAAATACTTAATAAATTCTGAAAAATTATTTTATAGTCTGAAAAATAGTTTTTAACTATTTTGAGTATATTTCAAAAATATTTAATATTTTTGGAATATAAAAAAGTATTTATTTATTTAATTATAATATTAAATAAATTATTTAAAAATGATTTTAATTCATGAAAAATCATGAAAAATTATATTATTGTGTTAGAAAATATTTTAAATTATTTTTAATAAATTTTAATATTTTGTGATAAAATTTCATTAATTAATTAACATTAATGATGTTTAAGTTATTTAATAAATATATGAAATAATTATGGAAAATAGAATTAATGATTTTAAAAATCATTTATAGTATCATAAAAATATTTTGAGTTATAAAATATGACTTTGGATATTTTGTCATGAAAAATATTATTAATTTAATATTAATGATATTAATCTAATATTGATGATATTTAGTTTATTTAATAATTATATTAAATAAATAGTTTAAAAATAGTTTTATTTATTTAAAAATCATTTAAAAAGGATATAAATGAATTAAAAATATTTTAAGTTATAATAAATGGCTTTTAATATTTGGATAAATAGTGCATTAATATTTTAATATTAATGGTAATTATTTAAAAATAATTTTAAATGTTTTAAAAATCATTTAAGGGTAATATAAATGTTTTAAAAGTATTTTGAGTTATTATACATAACTTTAATATTTTGGCAACAGTTTCATTAATAATTTAATATTGATTAAATGTTAATGATAATAGAATTCTTTGATATTTAAATCATTTAATTATGATTCCGATGTTTGAAAATTCTTGATAAATTATAACAAGTGTTTAAAAATTATTTTAAGTTAATTAAAAATAATATGACTGATACTTATGAATATTGAGATACAGAGTAGAGTCTTAGACTCGATAATTATCTAATAAAGCTGTCGGTATACCGACATGTTTCAGAAATTCATCTAGACTTAGATATTTTGACTGTATTAATGATTAATTATGATTCAATGACTGTTGGATATGTGTGATAATGTGATTAGGTTATGTGCTGACTGCGAAATGCAGTACTATGTGTTATAGTATATTATTCTAATCGAACGAATGATCTTATTACTGATAGGTCGCTGTATAAAAGATTAATCTAAGTTGCGTTATTGTAAGTAGCAGCTCAGGCAAGTATCCTACCATTGCATTTCCTTTATGCAATGAACATGAGTAAGAAGTTTCAAAATTAAATTATTATTATGCTATATTATGAACTCTACTGCGACATATTCTATATCCGCTCATTGTTTATCAACATGTTAGTATATGGTAATTCAGATATATATTATGTTCGTCAATTTCTATAAAATGGTTATATAAGTGTCCCCACTTGGATAATTATTGTATTTAATCACATGTTGATATACCTTTGTCAATTACCCTTATATATATAGGTTGAATTATAGATTATTGTTGAACAAGATAAAACCTTTGCTTTAGAACCCACACAAGTATGAACATCCCTTACATAGGAAAAACTTTTATGCGCCCAAGGCGGAGAGAGTTCTTAAAATGTAGTATTGATCAATGCAGGGCACAACGGGCTGATCACCCCCGTGTCCGCAAGTTATGACGGTTTGCAGATGAATTTCTGTTTAACCTTTTCGAAAAAGAAATCAATGTTCATGATATGTCATTTAACCCTACTTATAGTCAATACGTAGTTTCAAAAATGTACAAGAGAGTTGTTATGTTATTATTATTCTTGGTGCAGCTTACTTCAGAACTGTTGATTCATTGTAGAAGTGTCTTTCAAAGAAAATATTTAATTCTTTCAGCTAATATATATTATTGTTATTACTTGCTGGGCACTCAAATGCTCATTCTTGCTTAATTTAAATGTTTTCAGTTAAGTTTGAAGAACCAGAAAGCTCGTACAGAAACAAAAGAAAAGGAAAGCTAACTGAATAAGATTTGTGGTAGTTATTGTAATAGTTTATATTATTAAGACAATGATATATATATAAATAATATCATGTATTGTATGGAATGTACTTTAAGGTCTCGTACCTGGGGAGATAAACTCTGATAATTATGTAAATTAAGTTGTTATTCATATTATTGTTATTATTATTTGTAGAATTCCGCTCATAGAAATGGTATCGTGAAGCACCGAGTTCGGGTTTCAAGTACCCGGATTTAGGAGCGTCACAGGTTGGTATCAGAGTTTTAGGGTTAGAAACCTTAGGTGGGATCGACCTTAGGCTATAACCTTAGGACAGGGGGAAACGTATAAAATACAAATAACTCATATAGAGTTTTAAAAGGAGATGAATTGAATAAATTCATCGTTGAACAAAATAAAAGATAACTCTTATAAAACTATTGTTTGCTGTGTGTATATACTATATGCTAATTAGGATAATTTATGTGTGTAGATGTCTGGTGGAAAAGGATTGTTATGGGCTTATAACTTGAAGAAGAATCAGATCCATACACCCGAGCTAATATCGAAGCCAATAGCTGAAATAAAGGCTCACAATGAAACCAACTCGGATGAGGTGGTTATTGTGGAAAATGTAGTACCAGATCCGAAAATGGTGGAACTAACAGATAGTGATTCAGACACTAAAGTTGAAGCTGATCAAGCATCAACGGAGGTGCAGGATTTGAGGAACAAGGTTTCTTCTTTAAAAAAGTTGTGGGAAATAGAAAAGCTGTTGAATATTCAACTGCGTCAGGCGTTAATAGAAACAATGGAAGAGCATGATAAGCTTAAAATCCAAATTGATCAGATAAGAGCCTCAAGCAACACATCGTGTGCAGCTCCGAGAGATAAGGGAAAAAGAAAGATAGAAGACCATGATTTAGGAAACCCTGATAAGAAGAAAGGGAAAAAGATATGTTACAATTGCAGACATGAGGGACATACCTCTCATCATTGTCCCGACTTTAATCTAGGCGTACGTTTTGTTTGTGGGATGGAAGGTCATTGATCAAAAGATTGTCCGAGAGAGAGGCTTAGTAAATAGGTAGTATAAGTTCTGTTGTGTAGGTATGTTTAAGGTAATATGTGTGATAAGTATGTTTGTGTAATAAAATATTTTTAACTTTTGTGTTGGTCAATGTTGTAAATCCCGACTTTTGTAGTCACAAAGGGATAGCTGGTGTGTAAAGTAGTATGTGCTATGCTATGTAAAATATTCGATGAATGAATATGAATCTAAGTTTAAGAAATGAAACAAGTTTAATAAATTAATCTTATGCAATAAGGTTTAGAATGTAAGTTAATAAAGTATAATTTATGGTTTTACTTAACCAGATAATGCAGCCAAGACGTCAAACTCGAAACCAAATGGTAGAAGAATCTCTCAACAACACTGAGGAACAACAACAAGACCCGATGCAAAACTTTGCAAACATGGTAGCTCAGGCTATGCAGCAGGGAATACCAGCCGTAGGAAACCAGCCAGATAATCGCTTGGCAAAATTTAAAGACTTCAAAGCAGTAGGACCACCAGAATTCAGAGGATCAGCTTGAAACAACCCGGGTCAAATCTCGAGTCCGGAACAAATCTCGGGTCAAATCCCAAGTCCGAATCGAATCAAATCCATCAAAATAAAGCCTCAAACTACTAGCTCAATAGTATCTTCTTGGGTCATCTTAGCCCACCACAGGCTCCCAAAAGGTCATGACTTGAAGGTACTATTGGTAGTAACTTATTTTCTTATATGTAGACAAATTTTTCTCCTATCTTTTGATGTGGGACCGGGGTGTTACAAACTCCCCCACTTAAATTTCTGGCGTCCCCGTCAGAACCGATCACACATACGGCCCAAAGATCTTTACCTCTCTAGCCATTGTGGGATAATACCGGCTGGCTTCGTGTCCCCACCTCCGGACCTTCATCTCTCCATTGTGGGATAATACCACCAGCCTTCGTGTCCCCACCTCCGGTAACCCGATCGGATGACCCGACCCGAGCTTTCGAGAGTCGGCTCTGATACCATATGAAACAACCCGGGTCAAATCCCGAGTCCGGAACAAATCTCGGGTCAAATCCCAAGTCCGAATCGAATCAAATCCATCAAAATAAGGCCTCAAACTACTAGCTCAATAGTATCTTCTTGGGTCATCTTAGCCCACCACAGCCTCCCAAAAGGTCATGACTTGAAGGTACTATTGGTAGTAACTTATTTCCTTATATGCAGACAAATTTTTTTCCTATCTTTTGATGTGGGACTGGGGTGTTACACAGCTGACCCTATAGAAGCCCAGACATGGGTTAATGAAATATAAAAGGCGTTCGTAATTGCTAGGGTAGATGAGGGGCAAAAGGCTACTTTTGCCACTTATATGATGAAAAGGGAAGCCAACTTTTGGTGGGAGGCAAATAAAACTAGGGCAGGAGAAGGAGTAGTTACTTGGGATAGGTTTAAGACTTTATTTTTTGAAAACTATCTCTCAGCTAGTATGCAAGCTAGGATGGAGGTGAAATTTCTGGAGTTAAAGCAGGTGAACATGACTGTTGCGGAGTATGTCACAAAGTTTAATGAGTTGGCTAGGTTTGCTCCACATCAAGTTGATACGGAGGCTAGAAAGACAAGAAGGTTTGAGCTGGGCTTAAAATCATGGCTCTACAATTAGGTGGCAGTATTGCAAATCAATACTTTTGCAGCACTCATGGAGAAGGCTATCATAGCTGAGGAGGGGAGTGAGGCTATGAGCCTCTACAACAAGGAGAAGAAGAATAGAAGCAAGGCAGAAGGATCTTTGAAGGTGGAAGGAAATAGTGGAAATAGGGGTGAGAAAAGAAAGGGAAATTTTTCTGGGAATGTTCAGGTGAAACAGGAAGGTGTGAAGAAGCAGGTAGTGCAGTGCAAGAATTGTAGGAAGAATCACTCTGGTGAGTGCCTGAAGGGTAAGTTTGTATGCTACAAGTGCGGGCAGGAGGGTCATATCTCTCCTAACTGCCCCAACCCAAGGATGAACAATGGGTGTTTTATATGTGGATCGACAGAACATAAGGTGAAGGATTGTCCAAAGAGGAGAATGGAGGCAGGAAATGTAACCACGGGGAAAGGCAGTGGGACTTTAGCAATCACAGGACTGACCCCAACCAATAACCCAACAAAAGCAACTCCGAGGGTCTTCAACATGACGGTCCAGGATACTGTGGCAGCTGGAAATAGAACTCCAGGTGTTATTCGAATAACTTATATATCTTATATGATTTTCTTATATATATATAGTAAATTAATTTATTAAGAAATTTTGAATGAAGAATTTGAGTCCTTTTAGAAATCAAACTTCTGTTTAATCAGGTAGACAAGCGTTATGCTGAATAGTAAAAGATAAGTTTGATCAATTATGATCGAGATCTACTTACAATGATTATATATGCTATGTACCCTTGTATATATGAGTTTTAAAACGGTGATTCCGGGGACGGAATCCTTATAAGGGAGGGTGAATGTAATAACCCGATACTTTTTATATAAATAGATCAGAAATTTTGCATATAAATTTTTTTTTACAATGAGAATAAGTGTCAAGTATTGTGATGTTAAATGCGAATATATTTATTACTTGAAAAATTAGAAATAATTTTAGAATTATTAATTACTACAAATTATATTCTTATGGTAATTAATTTCTGTAAGCAGAAATATTTTTATTATTTATTTTTCATGAAAATATAATTTATATATTATTTAAATAATATATGAAGTGACAATTAGAATTATAATAATAAATATGTTATTATATGAATTTGTTCAGAATATTTAAGTTAATTATTTTAACTTGATTATTGATGTTGTGTACGTAGGATAAGTCAGATACGGAATCCAAATCCTAAACTTGGATTTTTATCCAGAAATGAGAATAATAATGTAATATTAATTATATTTTAATTTTCAGTGCTTAAATATATACCGTATATCTGTAGACTGTTAATGTTGGTCAATTGTGGTAAATTGGGTCATAACCTAATATTGTATTATGAAACCCTAATTGTTAAACTCAATTATGAGTTAAGACTGAGTAGTAACTGTGTTATATGAATTCTTCTGCGTATTAGAATTTATATAATTAGAAGAAACCCTAATTATTGTTTTATGCTGATAATTAGGAAAAGCCCTAATTATTTATTTGAAAACCCTAATTGTAAATTTTAGAAACCCTAATTATTATTTTGTGAATTATAAAGATAATTAGGAAACCCTAATTAATTTGGGAACCCTAATAATATTTAGGAACCCTAATTTAAAAACCCTAATTTCTATTAAAAACCCTAATTTAATTAGTATGTTTTAAATTAAAATTGTATTACACTTTAAATTTTAAATTGTCCAAACCCTGTAAACTATTTTGGAAATTGTAAGATTTTCAATCTAGTGAATAAAGCCTAGATTTAATCACCTTGTACAAGAATGCCATTGAGATTTTAAGTGAAATTACCAAAATGCCCTTTTTGTCACTTTAGTGTATTATTAGTGAATTATTGTGCATTATTGCTATCAAAGCATGGCAAACATCCTACCCTACCAATTTAGCATCCAAGACTCAATTATATTCAGATTCAATCAACCATTTTGAGCATTCAATGCATCTAATTTGGTTTATATATAGATTGGAGAGAGAATTAGGGCATTTTGTACACTAAAAATTGCCCAACTCTCATCCTTGAGCTTCTCTCTCTAAAGCCTACGAATTATTGTAGTATTTCAGTCTCAAAACAAAGCCCTACTACCAATCATAACAAATCATAAGCCAAAAATCAAGAATCAAAGCTTAGAAAAGGTATAAACTCTAGCTTGATTTTTTTTTAATTTTTGGTGTTAGATGTTATGTTTAAATGTTAGAACATGTTGATTATAGTGTCTAAGGTTGATCTGGGTTGCTAGATGTTGAATCCATAACATTTAGAAGCTCGAATTTGAAGATTTCCAAAATCTCGAAATTTCATTTTCTATGATTTTTTGGCAAATGTCAAGCCTTATATCTCTATGATCTTTAATGTGTTTTGTGTTCTAAAAGTTGATATGTGTAGCTTGTTATGTGGTCTTTAATCTCCAAAACGAACCAGGTCCATATCTATTTTGGATCAAAAGTTATTTAAGGTCAAAGTGGGTTGACCGGCATTGACCGGCTGTTCTTCAAACCCAAAAAATATTTTAAGTGTCCAGAAAATATTTTTTTGGCAAATGTCAGAGCTTATAAATCTTTGCTCGATCATGATTTTTGTTGTTTAAAAGTTGTTATGTGTAGTCGGATATGTGGTCTTTAATATTCAAAAAGAATCAAGTTCATAGCTTTTGTAGATCGGGAGTTATTCATGGTCAAAATCCGTTGACCGAAAACGCTGAAGAACACAAATCCAGAATTTTTTTTAGCAGATTCCGTGTTGAAATTTGACCAGCTAGATCTTGCTCATGTTATGATGTTAATGTGTTATGATGCTTTGTAGTTGTAGTCCTACATGTTGTCTACACACTCCAATTGATAGATTACACAAACAATACACAGATTGGAAGTTATAAGGATCAAAAGTAGGCACCTCGACTGTTCTTCAGTCGAAGAACAACCTTGTCAGACTTTTTGATGACTAATAACTCTTAGATCTGATATTTTTTAGTCATGATGTTTGTTGATAATTGTAGTATTATATGAGCACTACAAGATTCAAGTGTTAGATTGCCCAGAAACGTAATGGATTGAGAATTATAATCGGTCAAACTAGGCACCTTGATAACTGCCTTGTCAGTGTTCTTGAGGCTCAAGAATGCCTAAGGCAACAGATAAGCATCGCTAAAGCCTTTAACGACGGTTTTGATATATTTTAAAATTTTCAATTTCTGAAAATTCTGAAAATGATTTAAAAATTAGAAAAATTATATTTTAATTATTAAAAATACTTAATAAATTCTGAAAATTTATTTTAAAGTCTGAAAAATAGTTTTTAACTATTTTGAGTATATTTCAAAAATATTTAATATTTTTGGAATATAAAAAAGTATTTATTTATTTAATTATAATATTAAATAAATTATTTAAAAATGATTTTAATTCATGAAAAATCATGAAAAATTATATTATTGTGTTAGAAAATATTTTAAATTATTTTTAATAAATTTTAATATTTTGTGATAAAATTTCATTAATTAATTAATATTAATGATGTTTAAGTTATTTAATAAATATATGAAATAATTATGGAAAATAGAATTAATGATTTTAAATATCATTTATAGTATCATAAAAATATTTTGAGTTATAAAATATGACTTTGGATATTTTGTCATGAAAAATATTATTAATTTAATATTAATGATATTAATCTAATATTGATGATATTTAGTTTATTTAATAATTATATTAAATAAATAGTTTAAAAATAGTTTTATTTATTTAAAAATCATTTAAAAAGGATATAAATGAATTAAAAATATTTTAAGTTATAATAAATGGCTTTTAATATTTGGATAAATAGTGCATTAATATTTTAATATTAATGGTAATTATTTAAAATTAATTTTAAATATTTTAAAAATCATTTAAGAGTAATATAAATGTTTTAAAAGCATTTTGAGTTATTATACATAACTTTAATATTTTGGCAACAGTTTCATTAATAATTTAATATTGATTAAATGTTAATGATAATAGAATTATTTGATATTTAAATCATTTAATTATGATTCCAATGCTTAAAAATTCTTGATAAATTATAACAAGTGTTTAAAAATTATTTTAAGTTAATTAAAAATAATATGACTGATACTTATGAATATTGAGATACAGAATAGAGTCTTAGACTCGATAATTATCTAATAAAGCTGTCGGTACACCGACATGTTTCAGAAATTCATCTAGACTTAGATATTTTAACTGTATTAATGATTAATTATGATTCAATGACTGTTGGATATGTGTAATAATGTGATTAGGTTATGTGCTGACTGCGAAATGCAGTACTATGTATTATAGTATATTATTCTAATCGAACGAATGATCTTATTACTGATAGGTCGCTGTATAAAAGATTAATCTAAGTTGCGTTATTGTAAGCAGCAGCTCAGGCAAGTATCCTACCATTGCATTTCCTTTTTGCAATGAACATGAGTAAGAAGTTTCAGAATTAAATTATTATTATGCTATATTATGAACTCTACTGTGACATATTCTATATCCGCTCATTGTTTATCAACATGTTAGTATATGGTAATTCAGATATATATTATGTTCGTCAATTTCTATAAAATGGTTATATAAGTGTCCCCACTTGGATAATCATTGTATTTAATCACATGTTGATATACCTTTGTCAATTACCCTTATATATATATGTTGAATTATAAATTATTGTTGAACAAGATAAAACCTTTGCTTTAGAACCCATACAAGTATGAACATCCATTACATAGGGAAAACTGTTATGCGCCCAAGGCCGAGAGAGTTCTTAAAATGTAGTATTGATCAATGCAGGGCACAACGGGCTGATCACCTCCGTGTCCGTAAGTTATGACGGTTTGCAGATGAATTTCTGTTTAACCTTTTCGAAAAAGAAATCAAAGTTCATGATATGTCACTTAACCCTACTTATAGTCAATACGTAGTTTCAAAAATGTACAAGAGAGTTGTTATGTTATTATTATTCTTGGTACAGCTTACTTCAGAACTGTTGATTCCTTGTAGAAGTGTCTTTCAAAGAAAATATTTAATTCTTTCAGCTAATATATATTATTGTTATTACTTGCTGGGCACTCAAATGCTCATTATTGCTTAATTTAAATGTTTTCAGTTAAGTTTGAAGAACCAGAAAGCTCGTACAGAAACAAAGGAAAAGGAAAGCTAACTGAATAAGATTTATGGTAGTTACTGTAATAGTTTATATTATTAAGACAATGATATATATATATAAATAATATCATGTATTGTATGGAATGTACTTTAAGGTATCGTACCTGGGGAGATAAACTCTGATAATTATGTAAATTAAGTTGTTATTCATATTATTATTATTATTATTCGTAGAATTCTACTCATAGAAATGGTATCGTGAAGCACTGAATTCGGGTTTCAAGTACCCAGATTTGGAGGCGTCACAGCACATCCGAATCAAAATTATCTAAGTTAAGTCCAACCTAGCACTCCATATATTCAAAAAAGAAAAATATTATCCTTGTGGTGACACAACAAAACAATACTGTTCAATTTTCTTTATAAGCATCAAATGTGATAAATTAACATCTTAAATACTTAATACTTACCTTGTGGTGACACAACAAACTAATATTAAATATTTAATACTCTATTAATTTTATCATGCTAGAAGGCGACGTTCTATATTCCAAATATCTTTGAACGCTTACGACTTAATATAAAATATTTGAGGGGTTTGTTATTAATTTGTCTCATCTTGTTTAGCGCGCATGCACACATATATATAAAATACGCGTCATATTAATGAACATGCGAAGCATGTTTGCATAATATATATATATATATATATATATATATATATATATATATATATATATATATATATATATATATGGTATAAGCATGCACATATAGAATACTATATTCTACCCGGATTGATTATAAACTTTTATTCTAGTTTGGTTCACTAAAGCCACCAAGTGAACCAAAATGTCAAACCCTAGGGGTGCAAGAATTAATATTTAAATATAACTATTACATTTAAACCCGGGCTCCATTACAAACGGGTCTTCAAGCGCTCCTTGCACCTTGATCTCCAATTCTTCAAAATTAATTCTAACTATTCCTATTACAAAACTATTTTAAAATAAATCTAGAAACCTTGATCAGCAGTCAAGGGGAAATAGGAGGAAGATAGAATTTACATTAAAAAAAATTAGAGAAGACGAGGTACGCAGACCCCATTTAATAAAACTCATACATTCATGCATCCAACTAAAATAAAATCCAATCACATTAGTCAATAGTCCATAATTAACCCCATTTATTATTATATACATCACCATATACATCAATAAATAATATTCATATCATGAATAATAAACATTCAATATATATATATATATATATATATATATATATTGATATCATTTAATGGGCAAATTTAGTTAGTATAAAATCTAATTTTGAATCAAAATAAACTCCTTTATTTTAATCTAAATTTAAATCAAAATAAACCTTTTTTTTATTTTAATTTATCCAATTTTGAATAAAAAAAAACTATTTTATTTTAATCAAAATCAGTAATCAAAATAAACTTATTTATTTTAATTAATTATGTAATCCAATTCCAAGTAAAAAAAATAAAACTCCTTTATTTAAAAGAAACACGGATTCTCTTTCTTATTCACAAATAAACTATTTTATTTTGAATAATATGAAATCTTATTCCATACCTAAATAAACTCCTTTATTTAAGGAAATACAGATTCTCTTTTCTATTCACAAATAAACTCTTTTATTTTGAATAATACGAAATCTTATTCCATATCTAAATAAACTCCTTTATTTAAGGAAACAATTCAATATCAACTCCAATTAGTTATCATGGAATCCAATTCTAACTCTAATTAGTTAGCATGAAATTTAATTTTAAATTTAAAATAAACTATTTTATTTTAAAATTAAAATAAACTTTTTATTTTAATAATAAAATAATTAAGATTAATATATATATATATATATATATATAATCCAAAGAGCCTGAAGCAATATTCTAGAAAAATCGAAGCTTAGCAACATTTGCAGGATTACTGATTTTAAAGAAATAAAAGCTTCGCTATTTTTTTATACAACAAAATTATGCCCAATTAAATTGTTCTAAACACATATCAATATACATATCAAATTAAAATAATTAATAATTCACATAAAAGTTTGGCTCTGATGCCACTGTCAGGTTTGTAATATTCATGAACGCAATCTAATTGCATAAAATAAGCAGAAACGTGTAAAAATTAGAGTTTAAAATTTTACAAACCATATACCAGGATCATCTTTTATGCACAATTATTAATAAAACATAAAAATAAAGGACGAGAATCATACCCTTGAAGATCCGAGCTTCCTCAGGTACAAGTTCACCTCCAAATCCTTTTCGTGTTCGACTTGAATCCACGGGTTGGTTCCTTCCTTTGATCAACGTTAACCACCCAAGTGTTTGGCCTCTAGAGGTGATCCACCAAGGAAGAAGAAAGATTAAAGAAGATGGGTGTTTGGCAAAACCCTAGTTTTCTATCTCCATAGAAAAAGCGTACTCTCCCAACTATTGGAATTACGTATTCACGTGTTGTGAAAGTGTCAACCATCTCACCCATAATAAGACTCCTCTTATTTATAGATGTAGGCAACCCTCCTTAACAATTAAGAAATTGGGTTTTATTTAATTAATTAAATTCTTTTAATTAATTAAGCTCCCTAATCTTATTAGGGATAATTAATTAAACTCTGTTAATTAATTTGCCTCCTAATCCTATTAGGATATTTGAGAGTACTTTTATTAATTAATTCCCAAACTCTTTTAGGAATTAAATAATAATAATAGTAATAATAATAATAAGACTCCTCTTATTAATTTATATTTAATATTTCTAAAATATTAAATAATAAATATTAAGCTATTTAATTTATTCTATCACCATAGATTAAATTAAATATACTTAACTTATTATTACGATTATGCCATTAACTTCTTAAATAATTATTCTTCCTTTTATGGTGTGACCCTTTAGGTTCTCCATATTAAACCGGTTGTGAATAAATCAATTAGAACAAATCTAATCTTATTTAAATAAATAAATTAAACTAATAATTTATTTAAATAAATAATATTTATTCTACAATAGGGATAAGTCTCCCTAGCGATCAACGACTTTTCAGATAATATAGATTTCAACATTAATCATAAAAGAACCTTTGAGTAAATAGTTACCGTACAATTCAATCCTTCCACCATACAATGTCCCAATTAAATATAAGACACGAAATTACTGTCAAGTCTTATTTTATTTAATTTTATGTATTTCGACTCTTAAATGGACAACCCCAAATAATGCAAATTAGAAACTCCTTTTTAATTTCATTCTGCCTTGGCCAAGGACTACTGGGTTGTCATTTATCGAATCACATAGGACATTTCTCTTCTTTTACTAGAAGTGGTAGATTCTTTATTGATCATACATTATCTCTATGTACAACTTATTATACCCAAGCATACCCTTTGATATACCCTAAGGGTCTTAAGGAATAAGTCAAAGTATAACTCATCATACACAAGATACAATGATGATCTCAAGTCCAAGGATCACTTGTACTACTATCACTACGGAAATTCCTATTGACAGGCAAGTAAAACTCCATTAGGTATTCCTTAGCGAGCCACGTTCAGTGAACTTATTCTCTAATAAGCACCTACATACTTGCTTTAGTGTCTCCACACAAATGATAATGAGATCAATCATCTTCATCCAATGAGCAAGTAACATATGTACCAATCTATCCGGATTCACTAATCCCCTATTTAGTAATCCAACGATTGGGAACTATTTTAGTTTTAAGCTTTCTAAGAATTTAGATCTCATTAGAATGATCATCATCATTATTCTAAAAGCATTGCTTAAAATTATGGGTTTATCACATATTATAAAACAGCATCATGTAGATAATTAAAAGCCTTTAATAAATTAATACTTTTTATTAATAAATGTATATGATTGTTATAAAGTATATGCTTTATCATCAAACATGATTGGCTTGTGTGCATACTACTTTCAATCTCCCACTTGCACAAAAGCCAATCGTCATGGTATCTTATACCCTTCTTCTCTAAGTGACGATTATCCTGCTGTTAGATAAGCTTCAGTAAATGGATATGTAATATTGTTCTTGAGAATCCACTATCTCTATAGTGATTTCTCATCTTTCAATGATTCCTATAATCAAATGAAAGTGCCACAACACATGTTTAGATCTAAGATGAGACTTAGGAACTATTCCTAGTTCTGTAATAAACTTTTCATCAAAACAATCAACTTGTAGCTTCATTTATAGCTATTCACTTTGTCTTTATCACTAAACCAGTAATTGTTTGCTGTTTAGAACCTTTCTACTTCACTGCATCATCGTTCAAGGTAACACTTTACCTTAAAGTGTATTTTCTGTCATTTTGGTCTGTCTAAAAAAAACTCGAGTCTGTTAAGCCCTCTAGTTTTAATTCAGGCCCACCATATATATGATCACATCCTTAGTGTCAGTTAAATACTTTAAGATGTTTTTCACTGAATCATAGTGAAATTCTCTAGAATATGACCGATCAACATCAGGTCTCGTATATTTTATTGCATACATGGTTGTCACTCATGCGATCTCTCTTTTATGAGTCTATGGGGACTATTAAGAGAGATACACTCCATGGCTCATCAACATGAGACATCCCATGGAATTTTTCATGCTAAACGACTTTAGCATCAAATGAATATACATTCCTTAAGTTAAGTCGAGCGTCCTTTTAAATCTATTTATATAGATTAGCAAACCCAATTAAGATACTCTTCCCAAATTATTCATGGAAGAATGTTTAGACAACTTTATCTTTACTGGTTGTAGCATTGGTATGTTATTCCTTATCCGTAGTATATCAACATATAATACTAGGAATGTCACGACGCTCCCATTGACCCTTTTGTACACACTAGAACTTTTACCTCATCGTATGTAACTGGATCATCATCTTCTATGATACGTACCTCACCATCATCATCCATGATGAATCCATACCTCCCAGGTATCTTCGGTACTATTCCAAATTTACGATTCGATCGGTTGTGGTACAATAGGTCTATCTACAGGCTCCTCTTATTTGACTTATAGTGTTTTGTGGTTCTTGAACTCTTCAAAATCTATTATCCTCCCACTAACCCTTGAATGATAAACACTCTTATCTTAGAACGTAGCATGTTTCGCAACAAGCACCTTTTGCTAAGTAGGATTATAGAACATATACCCTAAACTTATTTTAGGATGTCCCACAAATTGTACTTGTCAAATCTTGTCCCAAGCGTATCCTTTGAAACCTTTTCACATAAGTTGGACAACCCCTTATCCTAACATACTTAAGATTAAGAAACCTCCCTGCCCATAACTTTTATGGAGTCTTGGGGTTGGATTTTGAGGTTACCTTTTTTTGTAGATATGAAGCCATTTCTAGGACATTACCCTAGAAGGATACTGGAATGTCGATAAAATCATTATGGACCATACCATGTCCAACAAGGTATGATTTTTTCTTTTAGATACATCAATCAATTATTGCGTATCAGGAGGTGTCCATTATGAGAAAACCATTTGAGATGATCTAAAAACTTATTGCACAAGTATTTATTTCTTGATCTAATCAAAGAATCTTAATACTTTGTCAATTTGTTTCACTTCTGAATTCTTTGAACCTTTCAAATAATTCATACTTATATTTCAGCAAATACACACATTCAACTCTTTGAATGATCATGTCCTTTTCTTATACTAGTTTGTTCAATTTACAAAATAATTTTTCACGTAAGTCAAGTATACAAAATCCATTAAATAATATTTTAGTTCTATACAAAACATTATTATTATAAATAGAACAACAATTATTCTTAAATATAATACCAAAGATTTCATTATCTAACAATAAAATGGAAATAATATTTCTAACAAGAACTGGAATACAATAACAACTTATTGACTTAATAGATTTGCCTGTAGGCATTGCTAAACTATAAGTTCCTATGGCTAATGCAGCAACCTTTGCTTTATTTACCAGACATAGGATTACTTATATTTGTTTAGCTTTCTACTTCTGCTTGGTCTTTTCATAAATTTATATTTATGATAACCAAAGTCGGTATCCAATACCCAAGTAGAAGCTTAACTTAAAGAATAATATATTTTAAATCATGACCAAAATTATATTTGTAACTGAAACTTCACTAAGCTTCTTCTGGTTAGCTCTGTAAGATACTTCTCGTAGTTTCTTTTCAGTGTCTAGGCTTATTGCAATGGAAGCAAACTCCTTTGCTATCCGTATCAGTTTTGTTCTTATTATCCTTTGTTTTTGCCTTTCTATTTACCTCCTTTAAATCGTTCTTCTTTTCAAAAGATCCTTTGGCCCCTACCAGTAAGACATGGTCATTCTTGGTTGGAAAGTGACTCAACCTTTTTCAATATGTTAAGCAAATCAGCGAGGCTGATATCTAGCTTGTTCATATGAAAAAATTCACAACAATTGTGAAAGAAGTCCGAGAGTGAGCACAAGATCAAATCTTGGCTCAATTCTCCAACCATTACAAAACTAGTTGTCCTAATTGATCAATCAAATTGATTATGTTAAGGACTTTTATCTGTACTGAAGTGTCATCGGTCATTCTAGATCGGAAGAGCTCTTTAGATATCTAATATCTATCAGTCCTACTTTCCTCACCATCAATTACTTGACGTGCAGGAGTATAGTAGGAGTATCCATAGTTTCAGGCTGACGCTGAAGCTTGTTACTCATGGATACGAGCATGATGCATTGAGCCAACTGTGAATCATCTTGCTACTTTCCAAAAATAGCAATCTCTTCCTCAGAGGCATTGTCTGCAACCATTGCAGGGATAGGCGTATTAAGGACATAAGATAGCTTTTCAGCTGTGAGAACTATTCTCAATTTTCTTAACCAATCCGTTTAATTCAGTCCGGTTATTTAGAATCTAATATGCTACGAAATGATAGTAATTTAGACATTGTAAAATTCTATAAATGAAATTGTAATTAACAATATTTTAGCATACATTCTTTTATTAATTACCAAAATAAATTAGGTCTTGTTTTAAATTGGTATCTCCCACTATTTTCTTCAAACTATATTACCCTCAATATATATAGTTCGGCAAAATCTAACTAAAGATTTGCTAGTGAGAATAAGGATTTCATTTCAAATGTATATAACCTTGTGGTGACACATCAAACTATATATAAATAAATAGGTAGACAACTCTTGTCAATTACATCAACTATGCAACTCCTTGTATTTTGCCTCTTAGATTATTTTGATCAAGTGGTGGCACATCCTAATCAAAATTATCCAAGTTAAGTCCAACCTAGCACTCCATATATTCAAAAAAGAAAAATATCGTCCTTGTGGTGACACAACAAAAAATACTGTTCAATTTTTTTTATAAGCATCAAATGTGATAAATTAACATCTTAAATACTTAATACTTACCTTGTGGTGACACAACAAACTCATATTAAATATTTAATACTCTATTAATTTTATCATGCTAGAAGGCGATGTTCTATATTCCAAATATCTTTGAACGCTTAGGACTTAATATAAAATATTTGAGGGGTTTGTTATTAATTTGTCTCATCTTGTTTAGCGCGTATGCACACATATATATAAAATACGCGACATATTAATGAACATGCGAAGCATGTTTGCATAATATATAATATATATATATATATATATATATATATATATGGTATAAGCATGCACATATAGAATACTATATTCTACCCGGATTGATTATAAACTTTTATTCTAGTTTGGTTCACTAGAGCCACCAAGTGAATCAAAAGGTCAAACCCTAGGGGTGCAAGAATTAATATTTAAATATAACTATTACATTTAAACCCGGGCTCCATTACAAACGGGTCTTCAAGCGCTCCTTGCTCCTTGATCTCCAATTCTTCAAAATTAATTCTAACTATTCATATTACAAAACTATTTTAAAATAAATAGAAACCTTGATCAGCAGTCAAGGGGAAATAGGAGGAAGATAGAATTTACATTAAGAAAAATTAGAGAAGACGAGGTACGCAGACCCCATTTAATAAAACCCATACATTCATGCATCCAACTAAAATAAAATCCAATCACACTGGTCAATAGTCCATAATCAATCCCATTTATTATCATACACATCACCATATGCATCAATAAATAATATTCATATCATGAATAATAAACATTCAATATATATATTGATATCATTTAATGGGCAAATTTAGTTAGTATAAAATCTAATTTTGAATCAAAATAAACTCCTTTATTTTAATCCAAATTTAAATCAAAATAAACCTTTTTTATTTTAATTTATCCAATTTTGAATAAAATAAACTATTTTATTTTAATCAAAATCAGTAATCAAAATAAACTCATTTATTTTAATTAATTATGGAATCCAATTCCAAGTAAAAAAAAATAAAACTCCTTTATTTAAAGGAAACACGGATTCTCTTTCCTATTCACAAATAAACTCTTTTATTTTGAATAATATGAAATCTTATTCCATATCTAAATAAACTCATTTATTTAAGGAAATACAGATTCTCTTTTCTATTCACAAATAAACTCTTTTATTTTGAATAATATGAAATCTTATTCCATATCTAAATAAACTCCTTTATTTAAGAAAATAATTTAATATCAACTCCAATTAGTTATCATGGAATCCAATTCTAACTCTAATTAGTTAGCATGAAATTTAATTTTAAAATTAAAATAAACCATTTTATTTTAAAATTAAAATAAAACTTTTTATTTTAAAATTAAAATAAATTTTTATTTTAATAATAAAATAATTAAGATTAATATATATATATATATATATATATATATATATATATATATATATATATATATATATATATATATATATAAGAAATCATTAGAGAACAAGTTAATCCTGTAGAAATCATATATTGTACGTGGGAGAAAAAACAATCATTCACGTGATAGCACCTGATCCCTTTCACTCCTTGATTTCCGTGAATTCAAATAACTTTTACATGAATCCCTTAACAAAAATCATGGACGTCATGTAGCATCATTACATGCACGTGGGAAGTACTATCATATATATATATATATATATATATATATATATATATATATATATATATATATATATATATATATATAATCCAAAGAGCCTGAAGCAATATTCTAGAAAAATCGAAGCTTAGCAACATTTGCAGGATTACCGATTTTAAAGAAATAAAAGCTTCGCTATTTTTTTTATACAACAAAATTATGCCCAATTAAATTGTTCTAAACACATATCAATATACATATTAAATTAAAATAATTAATAATTCGCATAAAGGTTTGGATCTGATGCCACTGTCAGGTTTGTAATATTCATGACCGCAATCTAATTGCATAAAATAAGCAGAAACGTGTAAAAATCAGAGTTTAAAATTTTACAAACCATATACCAGGATCATCCTTTATGCACAATTATTAATAAAACGAAAAATAAAGGACGAGAATCATACCCTTGAAGATCCGAGCTTCCTCAGGTATAAGTTCACATCCAAATCCTTTTCGTGTTCAACTTGAATCCACCAGGTTGGTTCCTTCCTTTGATCAACGTTAACCACCCAAATGTTTGGCCTCTAGAGGTGATCCACCAAGGAAGAAGAAAGATTAAAGAAGATGGGTGTTTGGAAAAACCCTAGTTTTCTATCTCTATAGAAAAAGCGTATTCTCCCAACTATCTATTGGAATTACGTATTCACGTATTGTGAAAGTGTCAACCATCTCACCCATAATAAGACTCCTCTTATTTATAGATGTAGGCAATCCTCCTTAACAATTAAGAAATTGAGTTTTATTTAATTAATTAAATTCTTTTAATTAATTAAGCTCCCTAATCTTATTAGGGATAATTAATTAAACTCTGTTAATTAATTTGCCTCCTAATCCTATTAGGATATTTGAGAGTACTTTTACTAATTAATTCCCAAACTCTTTTAAGAATTAAATAATAATAATAGTAATAATAATAATAAGACTCCTCTTATTAATTTATATTTAATATTTCTAAAATATTAAATAATAAATATTAATCTATTTAATTTATTCTATCACCATAGATTAAATTAAATATACATAACTTATTATTACGATTATGCCATTAACTTCTTAAATAATTATTCTTCCTTTTATGGTGTGACCCTTTAGGTTCTCCATATTAAACCGGTTGTGAATAAATCAATTAGAACAATTCTAATCTTATTTAAATAAATAAATTAAACTAATAATTTATTTAAATAAATAATATTTATTCTACAATAGGAATAAGCCTCCCTAGCGATCAATGACTTTCCAGATAATATAGATTTTAACATTAATCATAAAAGAACCTTTGAGTAAATAGTTACCGTACAATTCAATCCTTCCACCATACAATGTCCCAATTAAATATAAGACATGAAATCACTGTCAAGTCTTATTTTATTTAATTACATGTATTTCGACTCTTAAATGCACAACCCTAAATAATGCAAATTAGAAACTCCTTTATAATTTCATTCTGCCTTGGCCAAGGACTACTGGGTTGTCATTTATCGAATCACATAGGACATTTCTCTTCTTTTACTAGAAGTGGTAGATTCTTTATTGATAATATATTATCTCCATGTACAACTTATTATACCCAAGCATACCCTTTGATATACCCTAAGGGTCTTAAGGAATAAGTCAAAGTATAACTTATCATACACAAGATACAATGATGATCTCAAGTCCATGGATCACTTGTACTACTATCACTACAGGAATTCTTATTGACAGGCAAGTAAAACTCCATTAGGTATTCCTTAGCGAGCCACGTTCAGTGAACTTATTCTCTAATAAGCACCTACATACTTGCTTTAGTGTCTCCACATAAATGATCATGAGATCAATCATCCTCATCCAATGAGCAAGCAACGTATGTACCAATCTATCCAAATTTACTAATCCCCTATTTAGTAATCCAACGATTGGGAACTATTTTAGTTTTAAGCTTTCTAAGAATTTAGATTACATTAGAATGATCATCATCATTATTCTAAAAGCATTGCTTAAAACTATGAGTTTAACACATATAATAAAACAGCATCATGTAGATAATTAAAAGCCTTTAATAAATTAATAATTTTTATTAATAAATGAATAAGATTGTTACAAAGTATATGCTTTATCATCAAACATGAGTGACTTGTGTGCATACTACTTTCAATTATGACCAATAATTATTTGGTATAATCATGACCATTGATGATTACATAAATATCCTTGGCCCGTAGTGTAGGGATGATTCGATGATGTGATTTGTTTATTAAGCTGAGTCTCAGCAATAAAATTGATGATAAACTTTTTAAATCATAGAAGATAGTAGATATCATGCTCTACTGAACTTTTTTAATGGATTGCTTATTCCGTTGCAGTTAAACTTGATGTTTATTATATTTTATCAGTTTAACACTTTTGAAGGCTAACGATAATTTATTATGCATTATCTTAGTCATAATATTTCTTATTGGGCTAGTTGAGCTCACCCTTTTGCTTTCATTGTTCTCTTCAGGAAATGAGAACGTAGCTGGGACTAGTCGGGAAACAGAGTGACGGTCCGAGATGGTGGCTATAGTAGTCCTCACTATTTTATGAAATAGTGTGATAATAAATATAATGAGGATTTCATTTGAGTTTGAATATTGTCTATGAGACAATATTTGTGTAAAAACTCTAAGCTACGCTGTTGTCGCATTGTATAAAAGTAGTTTGTATTTGATTTATGTATCATATATTTGACAACCCAGAATGTGTGACGTATACCTATTTTGGGGCGTCACAGTTGGTATCAAAGATTACGGATATGATCCCTGGCTGAGATGTGAGACTAGAACTAGGAGGAGAGAGACGAGAAATTCCTTCGCTAGTATAACCTACCTAAGTTTATTTGGTATTTATTTGGTCGGTCAGAGTATACGGATAATATGTGACATGTCAATTAACCCTTGTTTTGTGGCAGTATTTGAAAATGGCATCCGAAAATGTTGAGATAAGCAATGAAGCACATGAGACCGTTGAGTCACCAACGGTCAATACCCAGGATAATGTGCATTAGGATGGCAATAATCCTTAGGAAAACAACAACGCTGACCAAATAATGAACGATGGGATGTTCAGAGGATTTATGCAATTTATGCAACATCAGGCGAGAACGACTCATGTTCAAAATACAGGTGGAAATACTGGCAACTCTCGGACGGTCACTGCTAAACAGTTCAAGGAGTTGAGACCACCGGAGTTTATTGAAGAGCCAAAACCACTTAAGGCGGAGACGTGCATAAAGCAGATCACCAAGATATTTAATGTCTTGGGATACTCTGATGAGCAAAAGGTTTCCTTTGCCACCTTTATGTTGTGAGGAGAGGCAGATTACTGGTGGGAATTGGTAAAGTGTACTCAACCTGCCACACTGAAGATGTCTTGGGAGAAGTTCCAAGAACTGTTCAACGACAATTACTTTCCCGAAAGTATTCGTCACATGAAGGAGGTAGAGTTTATTAAGCTGGAGCAAAATAATATGACCGTGTCGCAGTACGAATCTAAGTTTGCCGAGTTGTCCCGGTTAGCATCCCACTTGGTTGATAATGAGGAGAGAATGACGCAGATGTTTCTAAGAGGTTTGAAACCCGAGATACGTCAATATCTAATTTCTCACAAACTGGGTTTGTATTCAAATATTGTAAATAGGGCTCAGTTATTGGAGCGCGATAACAAGTCAACCCAACCAAGAGAGAGCAGCCGACAAAATGATAATACCAGTGGTAGCAGTCATCGAAGCGGTGACAACAAAAATGGTGGAAATTAACATGTCAAAAATGGCAACCACTTCGGTGGTAATCATGGCCAAGACAATAAAAGTGAAAATTTTAAGAAGAGGAGATTCAATAATGATGGAAGGACGTCAGCACCAGCACCTGTTGTTAAGGAAGGAGAACGACCGTCGGTCGTATGTTACAAATGCGGAGGGGAGGGACACATCAGTCCAAACTGTACGTAGCAGTCCAAAGTATGTTACAATTATGGAAGATAAGGTCACCTAGCCCGATTTTGTCGTGCACCGAAGTCAAGTCCAGCTGTGATGGAGGCATCAAAGGCCGTCCCACACAAGATAAAATCGGCAGTTCAAGGGAGAACATTTGTCGTAACCTCCCAAAAAGCGAGGAATCCAAACGAGGTGATCACGGGTAAGCTAATCAAAACTTTAGCGAAGTCTATACCTTATTTGATGCCAGTTCTACCCATTCTTTTATTTCTCCTACTTGCGCTCAACGTTTAAATTTTACTCCGGAGAAATTAGACTTTGATTTATCTGTTGAAACTCTGTTGGGAGAAACCTTCATTACACTCACTGTTTATAAGTCTTGTTTGATTTAAATCGGTAACCGCACGTTACCTGTCGATCTTATCTCTTTGAAAATACTTGCATTTGATGTGATTTTAAGGATTGATTGGTTAACTACTCATCATGCTAAAATCGATTGTTTTCATAAGGTTATTAGCTTTTATATTCCTAACCAACCTATTATGTGAATTCAAGTAACCAAACAACTAAAGTCAATCACTGTCATATCAAGCCATAAAGCTATTCGTTTATTGAAAAATGGATGTCAAGCTTTCTTAGCACATGTCACGGATTTAAACAATAATACGTCAGATTTAAATGATATTTCTATTGTTAATAAATTTCTGGACATATTCCCTGAAGAACTTCCTGGCCTACCCCGAGAGCGTGAAATTAAATTTTGTATCAACCTTGAACCCTGTACAAAACCCATTTCCAAAGCCCTGTAACGACCCTAAATTTCATACAATTTAATTCTCGACTTCGGTCGTTAATAATACATTCAACCTCTAATTTTACATCATTAAACGATAATACAACCATTAAAATTTGCGGAATAATTAAAATTTTCTATTAAAAACTATCCTCGTTCCCAATACCTTCAACCTTTACATCTAAATATCTCAGAATTATTTTAATACTACAATAGTTTACATCGCAAAACGATATTACAATTCAACATTTATACATTATTCGGATCCTTAAACATGGTTCAAATAATAATAACACAACCAAAGTGTATAAATCTTTAAGTATCACATCTGATTCATGTCTTTCAAGTAACACATAACTTTACCTTGAATCTTGAACCTGCAAAAGTGGTTATTTGCAAGGTTGAGCTCGATAGCCCATCAAAATCTAATAGTTTTCATTCATCACATAGCACATAATAATATGCTCAACATATAACATACATGTACAGTTCATATATGAAGTATAAAGATTGAGTCCTTACTCAATCAGCAGGCTTTAATCAATCAACATAGTCATAAATTGACTTTAACATTTCATACTTTTAACATATATATAACACATCATGCTCTTTGCAATAAAGATTTAAAACAGTTAATCATCAAGTTCACATAGCAAATAGGAACTAAAAGACTTGCCTTGGTCGTTGTTTATCAATAACAGTTTAACAGCTTACAGATATCCGCACTTCACTTGTCCTACACAATTATATAATCATTCACATTAACTATTAGTCACATAGCAACGCATAGTAGTTGTAATATAAACTTTACTCTACGTCTCATAACCCTTTCTATCATAAAAACACAATGTTCAATTTGATTGTGTTAACTTTCAACTTATATCTCACTGTATTTTATATTCGAAGTTCATTCAAGTGCTTAAGTCTTGCTAGGACTACTTATTGGTTTTATATTAAATCCATTTCATATCTTAGAATATTCATTTCAATTTAATTGAAATATTTTTTAAGTTCATTAACACTTGGCACGGCGTTTTGACCTTCATTCGTCACACGCCCGATTCATCTCTCTTTTGTGTACTTAGTATGCTTATACAACTTATCTAATACATCATTTATTAATGTTAATCATCATTATATTTACTAATATTCATGTTTTATAACTTAGGACAACATCTTTTATCGTCAAGAGCACTACATTTGCATATGTGCATTCCCGACGCCCTCCGATTGCCTTCTAATACGTATTAGTCCCACGAATGACCATTTTGACCCCTATTTCCGACCTCAAATTGAAAAACTTAAAGAACAAAAGTTGTAGGTCTATTCGTCCTCGTTCTAGATCATCTTGAATCACCTCAATCGGAGTTCGTATGAAAATGTTATGGCTATTTTACTACACGAGATCAAAACTATCCGACCCCGACTACTATTCCAGCGCCGCGGCGCGAGAACTAAGTCAGACAGTGGCACTGCAATGCGAAATTGGCACTGTGGCGCTGATTTTGGTGTTGCATCGCGGAGTTCTGGGCTGCGACTTTGATTTTTAGCGCTGAGGCGTCAAAACTTACAGAAATCGCACACGAAGAACAGAACACAACAATTCTTAACTGTTTAATGGCTTCTAGCAGCTAAATTAACATATATAATTTATGTAAATCACACATAACATTAACAAGCATACATATACTAATTTAGCACAACTTAAACGATAATTTGAGAGAAGTTAAATCCTTGAAACACTATTTTAAAACAAAATTCCATTATTGACATTGTTTTACAAGGTTTAACATTGTAAACCACAATTATCCAACGAATTCATTCCTTTGAACTACGTTCTCATTAAGTCCTTACCCAATTAACATACATAAGGTTCAATTTCACAATTAACATACAATCACATCCTAATTTTGTTATCCTACAAAACATGTTCATGTACATGTAATCATTGTAAAACCAATTTCTTTGTTGCATATATATATATATATATATATATATATATATATATATATATATATATATATATATATATGATAGTTATAACAATTACCATTACAAATACGCATAATTTCATAATCAATTGTAAAAACATGGTTTACAGAAAATTTTGTAAAAATTTTATATTACAATCAAGAACACAGAGAACGTAAAACGTATATAGTGTTATGATTATGGAAAATACCTCTTGTTGCTTTGAAAATCCTTTCACTGAGAATCAATTGAACACTCAGAACTTGCTTTGAAATCCTAGACTTTTCTCTCTCAAACTCTCGCAAATTCTTTTCTCTGTATTCTTTGTTCTCTTTTCTCTTAAGCCAATATTATACCCAAAACTCTTTTACGTGAAATACAACAAAGGCAACGCACACATTTTCAAAACGTCTAAAACCGACGTCTTACTAATGACCTTATTAAATCAGCGGTTTACCAAAAATTATTATATAAAATTCAAAATTTAAAAACCAAAAGCCATAAGGCTCTGTTTGGCAAAACTCTATAAAAATTAAAGACTTAATATATTTAAGCCTTGTTTGGCAAAACTAAATTAAACTCCTTTAATTTATTTTAATAACTCATTTATAATATAGTTATTTATCACACTTTATTTAATTAAGTTTTCAATCTTAATTAAATTAATTCTAATAATAATTTATTGAATAATATAATAATTTATATAATCATTATAAATTCTCTAACTTAATAATTAAATTAAATTAGAAAATTTCTTCATAATAATAAATTTCCTTCACACATTAATTATTTATTTCACAAATAAATAATCAAATTAAACAAATATTTTTTTTGCAATAAACACACCAATTAAATATTTATACAATTCAATAAATACTTATAATTACAATTAAAATTATAGATTGTTACATTATTTCCTCCTTACAAAGATTCTGTCCCTAGAATCGAAAATACAGATTAAACAAATAACTCAGGGTACTATTAAACCTCATTTTTCCAATATATGAATATATATTTCTTTTTACACCAGATCACATATTTAAAAATATACAGCACATATATACATTCTCAAACTCAAAACATCTCGTAATAAGAATTTTAATTATTAAATTCCTATTTTAATAACTTAAAAAAATTCAGGTTGTCACAACCTTCCCCCTTATAAGGATTCCGTCCTCGGAATCAACGAAACCTCCCTTACTCGGTTTTCACCAAATCTATTTTCAAAAATTTTCGTTGAATATCTTCAACACATTACCTTAATATAAGTTTTATATTTCCTATTACATTCATTACTTCAACAAATTCTAGGTTTTTATTTCATAAGTTTCACTTGAACTCAATTATATTTTGAGTATTATATATTCTTTAACCCATTCATTTCCTTCTCTAAGGATCGTTATCATAAACACTCGGGATATTACACTCACCCATTCTTCTAAGAATTTCGTCCTCGAAATATTATTAATCTTTATTCATTCAATCTATCAAAATAGATTTTACGCTAATACTTTATTCATTCATTAGGTTTCATAACCAAATTCTTTCTCTAAGGATCTTTCTAAGATCATCATATTCCTCACCTCTTCCTCTTCTAAGAGTTTCACATTTCTCTTCTTTTATGGAATTTCATTTATTTCTTGAAATTATTAAGTTTTGCTTAATTTTCTCATCATTTCCACTTTCACCTTTCAGAATAATAAGAATCTTCCACAATTGCTCAATAATTGGGAAGCGGTATGAATAACAAGAATTTAAAAGATTTCGAATCATGCTGAAGGGTCATAAGACCGTGAACTCTTTTCTAGGTGTACTAGTGCTTCAACTCAATCCTTCACATTGCAAACAATAGTGTTTATCAATCACAAAGACTGAAAACACCCTCCACACGTACACTAGGTGGCTAGCCTATTGTACCACTACGTTGGGCCGGAACATAGTATTTTGTAACGACTATATGCGTTACGCTGAGAACCATTGTCCCTGAAAACATGTCCCCTTATAGGGTTGTTCACCTCAGCTTTTCAACATCTGAATCCGCACCGAAACTGTAACGACCCCAAAAATCCATACAATTTAAATCTCAACTTCGGTCGTTAACCACACATTAAAACTCAAATTTTACATCATTATTCGATATTAAAAACACTAAAATTACGGAATATTTAGAACGTTTATACATTTCCTTCTTTCATGCCCTGAATCGCAACCTTTACATTACATCTCTTTGATTCAATCTTATATCATGAATCGTTACAACAAAATGACTATACAAAGTCTTACATCATAACTAAATATCCATATACATTGAATAACTCAATTTACAATTCAACATGTTACGTTCAAAATATGAAATACATTTCTCATAAAACATAAGTAATCTTCGTGAATATAGATCTCTATAACTCACTTAGCACATATATTTACCTTAAAATCTTGACCTGCAAAAGTGGTTATTTGCAAGAGTGAGCTCGACAGCCCAACAAAGTCTAACAGTTTTCATGCATCACATAGCACATAATAACATGCTTGATATATAACTCATTAAAGTAACATGGCATACATGCTTTTAACTCACATAGCAAATATAAAGATTGAGTTCCTTACTCAATCATCATTACTTAGCCAAAACAATGCAGTCATATATTGACTTTCACATTTCATGATTTCAACATGTATAACATATCATGCAATTTAAAACAGTTCATCAAGTCCATGTAACAAATAGGAACCGAAAGACTTGCCTTGATCGTTGTTTACCAATAACAGTTTAACAGCTTACAGTTATCTGCACTTCACGTTCCCTACACAATTATATAATCATACACATCAACTATTAGTCACATAACAACACATAGTAATTGTAATGTAAACTCTACTCCACATCTCATAATCTTTCCTATTAATTAACACACAATATTCAATTAGATTGTGTTAACTTTTCAACTTATGTAATATTCGAAATTCATTAAAGTGTTCAAATTTTGCTAGGAATCATTATTGGTTTTATATTAAACCCATTTCATACTTTATAATGTCCATTTCATTTGACTAAAAACACTTTTTACGTTCATTAACAATTATCACGGCGTTTCGACGTTTATTTGTCACACGCCCGATTGTATCTTTTGTGTATGCTTACTATGCTTCTATAACTTATCTAATACATCATTATATTAATGTTAAGCATCATTATATTTACTAACATTCATGTTTTATAACTTAGAACAACATCTTTTATCGTCAAGAGCACTACACTAGCATACGTGCATGCCTGACGCCCTCCGATTGCCTTCGAAAACACAACAGTCATAAAGATGACCATTTTGACCCTTCATAACGATTTCAAATTGAACACCTTAAAGAATAAAAGTTGTAGGCCTATTCGTGCTCGTTCCGAATCATCTTGAATCGCATCAATCCGAGTTCGTATAAAAAAGTTATACTCATTTTAGTAAACTACGTCCGGTCAGTTTTTTTTTTCAAAATTTTGGCTTGACAGGACACCCCCCCCCCCGCCGGGGCAGGGGTTTTTGCACAAGGGGGGGCCCGCCGGGGCGGGGGTCACTGCTGCAATTATGCGATTTTAGCTCTAGAACACTACGAAAAGCCAAATTAGGCCTCCAAACTCCTTTCTAACAACCATACCAAACTACCCAATGAGTAAATAGGTTTACATAAAGATAATCTAATGTTTCTAACACGTTTCTAACCATATAAACAACGTAAACATCAAAGATTAGAACTTTTAATTTCACTATTTCTCTTCTTTCTTCTTCTTTTAACATTCATAGCGAAATTATTCACTATGAATTCGTTTTTAAACCAATTCAAGTAATTCCAATTGTGATAACTCATATTCTTAACATACTAACACAATACACGATCAATTTCAATAATAAATCATAACCAAACATCAATTTAATAGTTTAAAAAGCTATTTTTCAGAAATTATTTCATAGTAAACATTATGAACCCAATTCCTCTTGTTCATCAAAATTACATGGATTGAATTGCTAAAACAACCATATAACTCATAATCAAACACTATGAACATGATTTCATCATGTTCATCATATCTTTGTGAATTGAAACTTTTGAACAACTATAAAACTCTAAAACTATGAAAACATAGAAGAACATGATTTTAAAACTTGTTTTTACAACACTTGTATTGTGAAAATCCTTTCATGGCATACAATCACATATGAACACCATATATACATATAAATACATAATCATGAAAAACTAATTTTACAAAGACTAAATACATAACATCTTAATTTAGTATAAGTGTTAGTTTGATACCTTTCTAGGTTGAATTAGCAGAAAATATGGAGATGATGAAAGCTTTTCTTTTGTTTTCTCAAGGTTTCCCCTTCTTCTTCTCCTTCTTCTTCTTCTTCTTCTTCTTCTTCTTCTTCTTCTTCTTCTCTGCATTCTCTCTTCTTCTCTCCCTTTTCTTCAACTGAGTCTTTCTTTTCTCTTCTAACATACGTAGAATAGTATAACGTATATAGTAATAATATATATTAATGATATAATATAAATATAGATATAACTTATATCAGTTATGTAAGTTTTTGAAAATCAAAAGCCATAAGGCTTGTTTGGCTAACCACTAAAAAAAATAATCAATTAATCCTTATGCCTTGTTTGGTAAAACACAATTAGATTAAAGACTTAATAGGCATTAGGCTTTGTTTGGCAAAACTAAATTAAACACTTTTAATTTATTTTAATAACTCCTTTAATTTATTTTCATAAGTTATTTATAATATAGTTTATTGTCCCACATTGTTTACTTGGATTTTCATATCCAATCTTAATTAAATAAACTAATTACCACATACTAAATAAATTTCCCACTTGACCAAATATCAAAAAATTATAATCTCATTATAATTTTATTTAATAACTTAATATACCACCTTAAATTATTAAATTAAAACAATAATATAACATCTCATGTTGTATTATAACTCTCTAAATTATAAATTAATTTAATTTAGAATATTATCTAATGAATTTAGATTAGTAAATATTTACTAGCAACCATTACATCAATAAAATATTTCTCTCATCAATTTCAACAATAAGCGCATCAAATAAATATTTATATATTAATAAATATTTAATATTACAATTTGAAATTTCGGATAGTTACAGAAACAATTTGGTTTGGCATAACTTTTCAATAAACACTTGAATTTCATGAACATCTTTCAATAATCGTCTAGCTGAATCAAATAGCATAGACTTCTACAATAATTCGAACATCAATCAAAATATACATACACACACACACACACACACACACACATATATATATATATATATATATATATATATATATATTCTCATATCTTAAAGAAACCTCAAAAATCTTTTTATGACGTCATGATACCGCATTGTATTTACAGTCCGTTTGAGGATCCCGTCATTTGGTGATTTTATCATACTACATCATACCATAGTGGGCTGACGATCCTTAGATCACATCCAATACTAAGTAATACTGCATTGATGACTCCATCATTTTTTTATCATCTCTGCACCAGGTTCCATGATACATTGATGATATATAAAAAAATATATTTTGATATATTTAAATTTATTTTTTTAGCTGAAGCAATTAGCATAGACATACGAATAACGGTATTATTTTTAAAACTCATTGGTTTCATCATTTGATCCAATATTTTTCAAGAAAATAGAAGTGCAAACATCAACACGAAGTCAAAAATTTTCGAAAGTCTAGCATAGCTAGTAGATTTAGAATATCAAGGTATCCATCAACTTCAATCTTTACTTCATTACTTCATTACTTAACCATTCTATCAATCTTCAACTTCATCAATGCTTTCTATACTATAACCGTTTTCTACCCAAAATAGTTCATCAAACTTACCACACTTTGGAAATCTAGGAACTTGCCACAATAATATGAGTTTAAGAACTTGTCCTAGTCAGACCATAGGCGTCCATTCACCGAGGGGTTCAAAACATACCATATTATAATGAGTCACGAACTTACCATATGCATTAGTTTTAAGAACCGCACCTAATCCTAATAATATCTGACTAATCTTAATAGTTTCTAACTATCAAATGTACACATGAGAAAAGAATCACCTTTTCGCCACATATACATTGATAGCGCGACACCAACATTCCAATAATTATCAATGTGATAAACTGAGCGCAAGCACAAAACCCTCGCCCATACAAAGGTTTGTACAACTCAGCCATCACATGAGTCCTCAATTGAAATCCCTCCTAACTCTATCTTGCTTATAACTTGCTCTTTGCTCGATACGAATTTTTTGTACCTCATCATCTATAACTCCTCGTGAGTTATCTCATACTATTTCATTGTACACCATCTTCATAGCATTAAGCTATAATTATTCAAACATTACCGACCATCTTTCTTCTATAACTTAAATAGATCACGTCGTGATCTTATTCTATAATCATCTCCCTTAAAATTCTTTTCTTAACTCGTGATCGTTTTGTTTTACAATCCCCTTTCTTTCCTTTCATTTACGACATTATTCGTTATCTTGGCTATTGGAGTTAGGTAACTACTATTTCTTATCTACATATCTCTTCAAGATTCTTCTTTGAATTTTCTTGTTTATATAACACTTCTTCCTTTAAGAATTTCTAACTTCATTTATATTGTTCAACATTTCATTCAAGTGCTACATTTTCATCATACGTATCCATTTTATACACTTGGCACACATCGAGTCTCTAATAGTTTCAATATGGTACGCTGAGTGGTTTCCCACAAACAACCAACAAACTAGGTTTTGAGTTGCTAGTTCGTATATACCTCCGCTCTATGAAGGAATCGTTTAGCCCAGATACCATACATCAACCATTAAAGAGTACAATTATACCATACTTAAATATAACTTTTTTTATTCTTAAATTCTTTATCATTCTCTTTTTATAGACACTGTCTATTTATTATCACCATACATCCTTATTATTGGAGTTGGGTAACCCTACATTCATATTTCTTATAACTCTACGAGATTCTTCTTTGAATCCTCTTACGCATGTTTTAATCCCTTCTTTACAAATTTCTTAAATTACTTCTTATTGTTCAAACTCTATCTGAGCTTAATCTTTCATTAACTTAACATCTATTCTCTAAGGTTATAGCCTATGGTACTCCAACCTAAGGTTTATAACCTACAGCTTTGATACCAACTGTAACGACCCCAAAATTCATACAATTTAATTCTCGACTTCGGTCGTTAATAATACATTAAACCTCTAATTTTACATCATTAAACGATAATACAACCATTGAAATTTGTGGAATAATTAAAAATTTTTATTACAAACTATCCTCATTCCCAAAACCTTCAACCTTTACATCTAAATATCTCAAAATTATTTTAATACTATAATAGTTTACATCGCAAAACGATATTACAATTCAACATTAATACATTATTCGGAACCTTAAACATGGTTCAAATAATAATAACAGAACCAAAGTGTATAAATCTTCAAGTGTCATATCTGATTCATGTCTTTAAAGTAACACATAACTTTACCTTGAATCTTGAACCTACAAAAGTGGTTATTTGCAAGGTTGAGTTCGACAGCCCAGCAAAATCTAACAGTTTTCATGCATCACATAACACATAATAACATGCTCAACATATAACATACATGTACAGTTCATATATCAAGTATAAAGATTGAGTTCTTACTTAATCAGCAGGCTTTAATCAATCAACATAGTCATAAATTGACTTTAACATTTCATACTTTCAACATATATATAACACATCATGCTCTTTGTAATAAAGATTTAAAACAGTTAATCATCAAGTTCATATAGCAAATAGGAACTGAAAGACTTGCCTTGATCGTTGTTTACCAATAACAGTTTAACAGCTTACAGATATCTGCACTTCACGTGCCCTATATAATTATATAATTATTTACATTAACTATTAGTCACATAACAATGCATAGTAGTTGTAATGTAAACTTTACTCTACGTCTCATAACCCTTCCTATCATAAATACACAATGTTCAATTTGATTGTGTTAACTTTCAACGTATATCTCACTGTATTTTATATTCGAAGTTCATTCAAGTGCTTAAGTCTTGCTAGGACTACTTATTGGTTTTATATTAAATCCATTTCATATCTTAGAATATTCATTTCAATTTAATTGAAATATTTTTTAAGTTCATTAACACTTGGCACGGCGTTTTGACCTTCATTCGTCACACGCTCGATTCATCTCTCTTGTGTGTGCTTAGTATCCTTATACAACTTATCTAATACATCATTTATTAATGTTAATCATCATTATATTTACTAATATTCATGTTTTATAACTTAGGACAACATCTTTTATCGTCAAGAGCACTACATTTGCATATGTGCATTCCCGACGCCCTCCGATTGCCTCCTAATACATATTAGTCCCACGAATGACCATTTTGACCCCTATTTCCGACCTCAAATTGAACAACTTAAAGAACAAAAGTTGTAGGTCTATTCGTCCTCGTTCCGGATCATCTTGAATCACCTCAATCGGAGTTCGTATGAAAATATTATGGCTATTTTACTACACGAGGTCAAAACTGTCCGACCCAGACTACTATTCCAGCGCCGCGGCGCGAGAACTAAGTCAGACAGTGGCACTGCAGCGCGAAATTTGCGATGTGGCGCTGATTTTGGTGTTGCAGCGCGGAGTTCTGGGCTGCGGCTTTGATTTTTGGCGCTGAGGCGCCGAAACTTAGAGAAACCACACACGAAGAACATAACACAACACATCAATTCTTAACGGTTTAATGGCTTCTAGCAGCTAAATTAACATATATAATCTGTGTAAATCACACATAACGTTAATAAGCATACATATACTAATTTAGCACAACTTAAACAATAATTTGAGAGAAGTTAAATCCTTGAAACATTATTTTAAAACAAAATTCCATTGTTGACGTTTATTTACAAGGTTTAACACTGTAAACCATAATTATCCAACAAATTCATTCCTTTAAACTACGTTCTCATTAAGTCCTTGCCCAATTAACATATATAAGGTTCAATTTCACAATTAGCATACAATCACATCCTAATTTTGTTATCCTACAAAACATGTTCATGTATATGTAATCACTGTAAAACCAATTTCTTTCTCGCATATATATATATATATATATATATATATATATATATATATATATATATGCTAGTTATAACAATTACCATTACAAATACGTATAATTTCATAATCAATTGTAAAAACATGGTTTACAGAAAATATTGTAAAAACTTTATATTACAATCAAGAACACAGGGAATGTAAAACGTATATAGTGTTATGATTATGGAAAATACCTCTTGTTTCTTTGAAAATCCTTTCACTGAGAATCGCTTGAACACTAAGAACTTGCTTTGAAATCCCAGCCTTTTCTCTCTAAACTCTCTCAAATTCTTTTCTCTGTATTCTTTGTTCTCTTTTCTCTTAAGCCAATATCAGACTCAAAACTCTTTTACGTGAAATACAACAAAGGCAATGCACGCATTTTCAAAACGTCTAAAACCGACGTCTTACTAATGACCTTATTAAATCAGCAGTTTACCAAAAATATTATATAAAATTCAAAATTTAAAAACCAAAAGTCATAAGGCTCTGTTCGGCAAAACTCTTTAAAAATTAGAGACTTAATATATTTAAGCCTTGTTTGGCAAAACTAAATTAAACTCCTTTAATTTATTTTAATAACTCCTTTATAATATAGATATTTATCACACTTTATTTAATTAAGTTTTCATATTTAATTTAATTAATTCTAATAATAATTTATTGAATAATATAATAATTCATTTAATCATTATAAATTCTCTAACTTAATAATTAAATTAAATTAGAAAATTTCTTCATAATAATAAATTTCCTTCACACATTAATTATTTATTTCACAAATAAATAATCAAATTAAACAAATATTTATTTAGCAATAAACACACCAATTAAATATTTATACAATTCAATAAATACTTATAATTACAATTAAAATTCTGGATTGTTACATTATTTCCTCCTTACAAAGATTCTGTCCCTAGAATCGAAAATACAGATTAAATAAATAACTCAAAGTACTATTAAACCTTACTTCCCCAATATATGAATATATATTTTTCTTCACACCAGATCACATATTTCAAAATATACATCACATACATATACATACTCAATCTCAAAACATCTCGTAATAATAATTTTAATTACTAAATTCCTATTTTAATAACTTAAAAAAATTCGGGTTGTCACATCCTTCTCCCCTTATAGGATTCCGTCCTCGGAATCAACGAAACCTCCCTTACTCGATTTTCACCAAATCTATTTTCAAAATTTATCGTTGAATATGTTCAACACATTACCTTAATATAGGTTTTTTATTTCCTATTACATTCATTACTTCAACAAATTATAAGTTTTTATTTCATAAGTTTCACTTGAACTCAATTATATTTTGAGTCTTATATATTCTTTAACCCATTCATTTCCTTCTGTAAGGATCGTTATCACAAACACTCAGGATATTACATCCATATCGAATGGCTCCTATTGATCTTTAGGAGTTAAAAACCCAACTACAGGAATTGTTAGACATTGGTTTCATTCGTCCTAGTACATCTCCATGGGGTGCTCTTGTTCTATTCGTGAAGAAGAAAGATGGAAGTATGCAACTTTGTATTGATTATCGGGAGTTGAATCATGTCACCATAAAAAATAGGTACTCGTTACCTCGTATTGATGATCTGTTTGACCAGTTGCAAGGCGCTAAATTCTTTTCAAAGATCGATCTTCATTCTGGATATCATTAGTTGGAGATTAAAACAGATGACATTCCAAATACTGCTTTCAGAACTCGGTACGGGCATTACGAATTTCTAGTCATGTCTTTCGGATTGACTAATTCTCCTGCTGCCTTCATGGATATGATGAACCGAGTATTCAAGGAATATTTGGATCACTTTGTGGTCGTCTTTATTGATGACATTCTCATTTACTCCAAAAGCCGTGAAGATCATGAGCAACACTTGAGGCTGATACTCCAAAAGCTTCATGAAAATAAGTTATATGCCAAGTTGAAGAAATGCGAGTTCTGGCTTGAGGAAGTAGCATTCCTTGGGCATGTGATAACAAATCACAGAATATCTGTTGACCCGGCAAAGATTGAAGCAATTCAAAGCTGGGAGCAACCTAAGTCAGTGACCGAAGTACGTAGCTTTCTCGGCTTAGCTGGTTATTATCGGAGATTCATAGAAGGATTTTCTCGAATCACTACTCCATTAACTCAGCTGACTCGGAAAGATACAAAATTCAGTTGGAGCGAGGAATGTGAGAAGAGTTTTCAAGAACTCAAGAGGAGACTCATTTCACCACCTGTCCTGACAATATCATCTGGCTCGGAGGGATTTGTCATCTACAGTGATGCTTCAGGCAAAGGGTTAGGATGTGTTCTCATGCAACATAGGAAAGTCATAGCCTATGCCTCACGACAACTCAAAGAATATGAGAGAAATTATCCTACTCATGATCTAGAGTTGGCAGCTGTCGCTTTTGCGCTTAAGATTTGGAGGCATTACATGTATGGAGAGAAGGTGGAGATCTATACGGATCATAAAAGCCTCAAATATTTCTTCACTCAAAAGGAACTAAACATACGGCAACGACGCTGGCTTGAGTAGTTGAAAGATTACGATCATACCATTCAGTACCATCCTGGAAAAGTGAACGTGGTAGCTGACGTATTGAGTAGAAGATCATATGCGGGTATGAGTGCGATATTATCAACACAAAGACCTATTTTGTATAACTTACAAAGGATGGAGATAGAGTTAAAGAATTCAGGGACCCATGTGATGATGGCAAATATACGAGTATAACCGACTTTAATCGATAAAGTTAAAGAGTTAAAGATGCTCGAGCTACAGACCTTGAGCTGATGCGTATGAGGAAGAAAGTGCAAGAAGGTGCTATTCCGGAAGCAAGAATCGATGAAGAAGGAATACTTCGAGTCAACGCCAGACTTTGTGTTCCTAACGATTCTAACTTGAACTATAAAATCATAATGGAGGCGCACAACACACCGTTTGCAATCCATCCTGGGAGTTCCAAAATGTATCATGATCTTCGACATACATTTTGGTGGAGCAATATGAAGAGAGAGATAGCGGAGTTTATCTCAAGGTGTCTAACTTGTCAACGAGTCAAGGCGGAGCATCAAGTGTCAAAAGGTCTATTGCAACCACTTAAAATTCCAGAATGAAAGTGGGATCACATTACCATGAATTTCGTTACTGGTTTTCCCAAGGTTTCTCAAGGCATAGATGTGATTTGGGTCATTGTTGATTGATTGACCAAGTCTGCTCATTTCTTACGGATACGAGAAACTTATACACTTGAACGTCTTGCTCGTATGTACATAAACAAGATTATAAGATTGCGTGGTATGCTAGTATCCATAGTTTCTGATCGAGACCCAAGATTCACTTCACGATTTTGGGTTAGTTTGCAAAAAGCTATGGGCACGAAATTACGATTTAGTTCAACATATCATCCTCAAACGGATGGGCAGTCAGAGAGGACTATTCAAACTCTTGAAGATTTATTAAGACTCTGTGTCTTTGACTTCAAAGGAAGTTGGGACAAGTTCTTACCATTGGTGGAGTTTTCCAATAATAACAGTTATCAAGCAAGTATTGGTATGGCTCCATTTGAGGCATTGTATGGAAGAAAGTGTCGTTCTCCAGTATGTTGGGATGAGGTGGGTGAAACAATGTTGTTGGGACCAGAGTTGGTATGTATGACTACGAAAAAGATTCAAACGATTCGACAACGTATAAAAACCTCATAAGATCAACAAAAGAGTTATGCTGATCTTCATCAAAAGGACGTGGAATTCAATATTGGAGATCATGTGTTGTTACATGTTGCTCTACGGAAAGGAGTTACGAGATTTGGAAAGAGAGAAAAGCTCAATCCTCCATTCATTGGCCCATTTTTAATCCTTGATCGAGTAGGAACTGTGGCCTATAGACTCGCGTTACCACCAAGTATGTCTCGTGTTCATAACGTTTTTCACATATCTATGTTACGTAAATATGTGAAAGATCCGAACCACATTATTGAATTAGAACTAGACGAGATAGCGGAAGATTTAACGTATGAAGAGGTACCTGTTAAAATCTTGGATAAGAAGGATCATATTCTATGCTCCAAGGTTATACCTCAAGTCAAAGTTTTGTGGAAAAACCATGATTTTGAGGAAATGACCTGGGAGTTAGAATCTGAAATGAAGTCAAGGTATCCTCACCTCTTCGACATATCAGGTACGCACCCTAATTTCGAGGATGAAATTTCATAAGAAGGGGAGGTTGTAAGACCCCAACTTTTTCTCGAAATATATTTTTGAATATTATGGTGTGGATTTGATATAATATTATAGTTGTGGGTATTATTTACAAATTTTACAAAGTAAGCAAGTGGTTATATAATATTTGATTGGTAGGGGAATATTCGTTTTAATAGAGAATATTCGTACAACGGCACAATCATTGGTGGACCCCATAACGTAAGTATTGTCGTAGTTAGAAAATGACATAATTATCTTTTTATAAAAATAACGGCGAAAATTTTACCGTTAAACTATTGAACTACCCGGTGGTAAAAGTACAGTAATACATGTAGTTGCATAGTAGTACACGGTATTAATTATTGATGCTTATGTGAGAAGTCAATCAGTTATACACAATTATTACTACAGTAATTGCTGCATAATATCTCTCATATTATTAATTCAATTATTGTCACAATATCATCTACATAATATTTTATATTATTAAATCAATAATTGAGACGATGAAGTTATTCATATTATTATTTGTAATATTGATAATGTCTAGAAAGTTTTGTCAAGGAGAGGTTTTGTCACCTAATTACGCGCCAATAGGGAGAAATTCTTATCGGAAAGCCCCCTCTTTTTTGAGATTGATCTGGTTGTTAAATATTATGAGTTATAATATTAATGATGAATAAGTTCGTATTGATTAAAGATGAAATTGATATTTTCATTGTATTGGGATTATTAGTGTTAATAGAAATCGACATCTATTTCGATAATAATTGATGTCTGGAGGTTATATTGAGCAATCGAGTAATTAATCGGATAAATGAACAATTAATTGCTACTAATTCACATGCTTATAACTACTTGTTCACATGTGTGTACTATTGATTCACATGCATGTACTATTAGGGAAAGTGGTGCAAGATTGATAATACTTGCATGACTAAATTAAAAATGGAGGTATAGATGAATGTACTATATTGTAATTATTTTTTCACATGTATAGAACTATTGATTCACATGATGCACTATTAGGGGAGGTGGTGCAAGTTTGATAATACTTGCAGGACTAAATTACAAATGAAAGAAAAGATGAATGTATTATACTGTAATATTTTGAGCTCCAAAACGTGCAATTATCGAAACTATGTTTTCCTATAAATAGAAGCTCATTCTTCTTTCATTCTCACCAATTCACTAAGACTCACAAGAGCAATTATAGAAATATAAGCTATAGAGAGAGAGAAGCCATAGAGAGAAAGAAGAAGAGAAGTCTACTACTTCACTATTCCAGTATCCATTCTTCTTCTGAGGTAAGGAATATTATTTTTTTCAGTATTCATAAAAATAATATTGTCTTCCATACTCTGTAGTATGTGAGTAATATTATTTCGTCTCGTATTCCTGATTATACCCTCATTTTGTTAAAGTATTGCTTCTATACTCCGTGAAATTAGTAGAATATCCTTGAAATTTGTACTTCATCTAGTATCGTTTCACAAGGATATTTTCTGCACATTCTTGTTAAATTTTAAGCTTTTCATGTCGGAGTACTGTCCATGAGTAGTATTCATTTTTACGATACTATTCACAAAGTACTATCCACGGGGCACTATTTACAAAATACTATTCATAAAATACTATTCATGAGTACTATTCACGGGATATTATTCTCGAAGTACTATTCACAGGGTACTATTCACTCTGGTACTATTCACCCGGGAAATTATTCATGATAAAAATTAATTTCTTTGTTGTCCAAATCATTTTTCATACAATATTATTCTTGAATTTTAATCCACAAAGCTGTATCATGTTGATAATTTGGACATTATTAAATTTTGGATAAATTAAATTACAAATCTTTAAAAATTTATCCTTTGCTTTCTTTTAATTGAATTCTTATATCATTGTCATCATCCTCATGCTTATATCGTGATAAAAGTCATCTGTGGCTTACGTGCATAGATGTACTATTGATTGGTATGATTATGACCAGGGATTATTCGGTATAATCATGACCGTAATGTTACAAATGATGTGGTAAAAATCTGCATTGACCTGTAGTGCATTGATGGACAGTTGTAGGTATGATTATGACTAGAGATTATTTGGTATAATCGTGACCATTGATGATTACATAAATATCCTTGGCCCGTAGTGCAAGGATGATTCGATGATGTGGTTTATTTATTAAGCTGAGTCTCAGCGATAAAATTGATGATAAACTTTTTAAATCATAGAAGATAGTAGATATCATGCTCTACTTGACTTTTCTAATGGATTGCTTGATCCGCTACAGTTAAACTCGATATTTACTACATTTTATCAGTTTAACACTTTTGAAGGCTAACGATAATTTATTATGCATTACCTTAGTAATAATATTTCTTACTGGGCTAGTTGAGCTCACCCTTTTGCTTTCATTATTCTCTTCAGGAAATGAGAACGTAGCTGGGACTAGTCGGGGAATAGAGTGACGGTTTGAGATGGTGGCTATAGTAGTCCTCACTATTTTATGAAATAATGTGATAATAAATGTAATGAGGACTTCATTTGAGTTTGAATATTGTTTATGAGACAATATTCGTGTAAAAACTCTAAGCTACGATGTTGTCGTATTGTATAAAAGAAGTTTGTATTTGATTTATGTACCATGTATTTAGCGACCCAGAATGGGTGATGTATACCTATTTTGGGGGCGTCACAACAATCACCAGTTGAAAACTCAATAGCATCTTTATCATGATCTCGAATACACTCAACATATGCTAAAGAATTTTCCAAATTGTTGACAAAACAAGAATATCATCAAAATAGATTATAACAAGTTTTCCCATTATCGAATGCAAAATATAATTTAACAACCTCATGGAAGTATGCAATGCTTTAGCTAATCCAAACAAACTAACTAAACATGCAAATAACCCATATCTCAATCCATCTCGATGATAGACACCTTTCAAAACAATATCATATGATAGAAAATCATGTAATGAAGATATCACTAGCGAACAAGCATTATCATTACCATTGTCAACTAACGACAAGTCATGCAAAGATTGTCTAGCATGAAAACCCAACTCAGCATAGGGATAAGAAAAACTAGAATGAATTTCATGCAAGTACGAACATCAAAAATGAGAATATATATCATGATCATAAACTAACTTAGCAAAGATCAAATATTCGCCATAGCTTATGATAAAGATGATTCTACCCTCAAAATAGCTAAACATAAATTTTCCAATGGAAGCATGGAAAACATGTTTTAAATAACTCATGAAAATACTAGATGCATTAGTTAAGCAAACATAAATAACTATCCATTTATACAACTCACATGTTAAAACAATTTTCCATTTATCACAATCTCTCACACTAAATTGATTAGGCATTGTCATCACATGATCATTACATCTAGAAAAAACACAAGTATTATGCAATTTATCAAACATATTATCTAAACAAAGAAAAGAATAAGGATACTTGTTTACCAATTCAAAATCGATGAACAAACTCATTGTCCCATCCTCCTTAGGTATTGTGATCTCAGAATTAGCAAACAAACTCAAGTCTTCTCTCATGATACCCACTTTCACCAACTCTCCAACCCACCTCGGTAACTCCGTCGTCTTCTCGGGAATACTATCAGCTGATTGATATGGAATGATAACACGGGGTATATCATCAACAACCTGTACAAGAGATAAAATAGAACTAGACAAAGATGAGTTAATTCGATTAGTATTCAAAAGCATCGTCTTGTACGAATGTACAGTAATTGGCTTTTCAAAATATAAATCACTTTTCAACTCACTATTTTTTTCATAGTTATATATTTCTTCTCTCTCTTCTTTATGCTCACTCTCTCATTTGTTTTTCTCTCGTTTATTTTCAAACTAAAAATTTTCATTCTGTCTTTTCTTTTCTGTAACAATCCAGAATTTTATTTGTAATTTAAAATATTTATTAAATTAAATAAATATTTTGTTTATATGGTTGTTGTTAGTATGCATTTGTGAATTAAATTTATTAGATAATACTCTAATTTAATTTAACAGTTAGAGAGTTGTTAAAGATTACATTAGTTGCTATATTGCTGTCATAATTTAATAATTAAAGTGATATGTTAATTATTAAATAAAATTATAATGAGATTATAATTTTGTGATATTTGGTTATGTGGGAAATTTATTTAGTATGTGGTAATTAGTTTATTTAATTAAGATTGGATATGAAAATCCAAGTAAACAATGCGGGACAATAAACTATATTATAAATAACTTATGAAAATAAATTAAAAGAGTTTTAATTTGGTTTTACCAAACAAAGCATTAGAGCTTTTAAAATTCTTTTTTTAATCTTGTTTTGCCAAACAAGGTTTAAGAAATGATTAAGTCATTATTTTAAGTGGTTTTACCAAACAATGCATAAGGGTTGTAAGTTATTAATTTTTAAAGTGGTTTAGCCAAACAAGCCTTATGTCTTTTGGTTTTCAAATAATTTAACTGACATCAGTTATATATGTAATTATGTTGTATATTAATAGGTATTATAAGTATACGTATATTATATTATCATATATCAGTTTATATTACGTATTAGTAAAAGAGAAAGGAAAAACAAAGAGAAGAAGAGAGAATACAGAGAAGAAGAAGAAGGGAAACCTTGAGAAAACAAAAGAAAAGTTTTCACCATCTCCATCTTTTCTCCTAATTCAACCTAGAAAGGTATCAAACTAACCCTTATACTAAATTAGGATGTTTTGTATTTAGTCTTTGTAAAATTAGGTTTTCATGATTGTGAATTTATATGCATATATGGTGCTCGTATGTTTTCATGTATACGCTTACATGAGATTTTTATAGTTGTTCAAAGGTTTCAATTCACAAAGATATGATGAACATGATGAATTCATGTTCGTAGTGTTTGCTTATCAGTTATATGGTTGTTCTAGCAATTCAATCCATGTAATTTTGATAAATAAGAGGAACTTTGTTCATAATGATTTTCTGTGAATTAATTTCTGAAAAATGGCTTTTGAAACTATCAAATTGATGTTTGGTTATAATTTATTGTTGAAATTGATCACGTATTATGTTAGTATGTTAAGAATATGAGTTATCACAATTAGAATTACTTGAATTGGTTTAAAACGAATTCACAACGAAGAATTTTGCTATGAATGTCAAAAAAGAAGAAAGAAGAGAAATAGTGAAATTTAAAGGTTGTAATCTTTGATGTTTATGTGATTAGAAACGTGTTAGAAACATTAGTTTATGTTTCTGTAAACATATTACACTTTGGGTAAGTTGTTAGAAAGGAGTTTGTAGGCCTAATTTGGCTTTTTGTAGTGTTTGGGATGAAAAATTGTGAATTAGCAGAAGGGACCCCCACCCCAGTGGGGGGGGGGGTAGGCTGTCTAGCCAAATTTTGGAACAAAAAATTGACCGGACATGTTTTACTAAAATTAACATAACATTTTCATACGAACTATGATTGAGGTGATTCAAGATGATCCGGAACGAGGACGAGTAGACCTACAACTTTTGTTCTTTAAGTTTTTCAATTTGATATCGGGAACAATGGTCAAAATGGTCATCGTTAGGACAATTGTGTTTTTGGAGACAATCGGAGGGCGTCGGGCATGCACGTATGCATGTGTAGTGCTTCTGAGGATAAATGATGTTGTTCTAAGTTATAAAACATGAATGTTAGTAAACATAATGATGCTTAACATTAATAAATAATGTATTAGATAAGTTATAGACGCATAGTAAGCATACACAAGAGAGACAAATCGGGCGTGTGACAAATAAAAGTCAATGAACATAAAAAGTGTTTTAAGTCAAATGAAATGTGTAACGACCCCGAAATTCATACAATTTAATTATTAATTTCGGTTGTTAATAACACATCTACCTTCTGATTTTACATCATTATTCGATGTTAAACTTTATATAATACGGAATTGTGACACCCCCAAATCTGGTACTTCCATTTCCACATGCGAATAAAAATGCCCACAAGTATAAAAATGAAATAACAGTATAATAACATGTGAATAAATCAAAGACATCTGAATAAAAGCTCAACTTTTGAATCAAGAGTGAATAACAAGAATCAAAAGAATTCTGAGGGTCATAAGACCTTGAACTATGTCCTAGGTTAACAAGGGTTATACTTGAAACCTTTAATAGTCATAAGACTATGGACCTTCTTCTCGTACTTAGGGGGATCAGCCCTTAGTACCATACTGCACACAATATTTGTGACGCCCCCAAAATTAGGTATACATCACCCATCTTGGGTCGTCAGATACATAGTACAGAATACAAATACAACTGATTAATACATCTGTCGTGTACAATACGACAAAACATAAACTGTGAGTTTGAATACAAATATTATCTTCTAGAGAGTATTCATACTCAAAAGGAGTCCTCATTACATTTATTAACACACCATTACATAGAATAGTGAGGACTACTAACTAATACTATCATTCGGACCATCACTCCGTACCCCGACTTGTCCCAGCTACGTTCTCATTTCCTGAAGAGAACAGTGAAAGAAAGGGTGAGCTCAACTAGCCCAGTAAGAAATATTATGACTAAGATAATGCAGAATAAATTATCATTAGCCTTCAACAATGTTAAACTGATAAAATATAATAGACATCAAGTTTAACTGTAGCGGAACAAGCAATCCATTAAAAGAGTCAAGTAGAAAATAAACTCTACTATCTTTTATGATTTAAAAAAATTTTCAACACTGTGATCGCTGAGACTCAGCTTAATAAAATAATCCACATCATCGAATCACCCCTGCACTACGGCCAAGGATATTCGTGTATTCATTAATGGTCATGATCATGCCAACAACTGTCCATCAATGCACTACGGGCCAATGAGGACTTTTACCACATCATTTGTAACATTACGGTCATGATTATACCGAATAATCCCTGGTCATAATCATACCAAGTCCATCTATGCACTACAGGCCACAGATGACTTTCAACATTTTATAAACATGAGGATGATGACAATGATATAAGAATTCAATAAAACAAGTTCAAGAATTAATTTATCCAGGAATTAACAACGTCCAAATTGTCAACATGATACTGCATTGTGGAGTAAAATTCAAGAATGCTTAGAAGAATATTTTCTTGAAAAGATACTGGATGAAACGGAACTATCAAGGATATTCCACAAATTTCATGGAGTATAGAAGTCAAAACTTAACCAACTGAGTATAATAAAGAATGGAATAACAAAAGAAATCACCATGCATGCGATAGACCGCACAGACAGGTTATTCCAACAGAATAATAAATAATGGAACCAGGTCCAGCGTAAACGCACAGACAGGATATTCTGACAGAATAATAAATAATGGAACCAGGTCCGGTGTAAAACACACAGACAGGATGTTCCAACAGAATAATAATAAAAACGGAACCAGGTCCGGTGTAAAACACACAGACAGGATGTTCCAACAGAATAATAAACGGAACCAGGTCCGGTGTAAAACACACAGACAGGATGTTCCAACAGAATAATAGAAGAATGTCACCAAGTATAGGGTAGACCGCGTATACTGGTTATTCCAACAGAATAATAACGAATGGAATAACAGAAGTTCTCTTCATGAATATAAAAGAAATAATATTCCCTACCTTAAAAGAACTGGATATTAGAAAAATGATGTAGCAGAATACTTTTAGTCTCTCTCTCTCTTATTCTCTCTATACTTTCTCTCTCTATAGCTTGAATGAATTCGTGAAAAATAATGAAGCCCTAGGCCTCTATTTATAGAAAAACTGAGGGTGGCTCTTGGTCTTAACGAAGGGTCAAATGACTCTTGGTCTTAACGAAGGGTCAAATGACTCTTGGTAATATTGAAGGGACAACTACTATTGACGAAAGTAATTACTATTGACCAAGGTAAATACTATTGACGAAGGTAATTACTATTGACGAAGGTAATTACTATTGACCAAGGTAAATACTATTGACGACGGTAATTACTATTGACGAAGAGACTCTTAGATGATGACATATGGCCCCCCATAAAATAACCAAACTTACCACAACGTCTCAATTATTGATTTAATAATATAACATATTATACAGATGATACTATGACAATAATTTAAGAGATATGATGCAGCAATTACTGTAGCAATAATTGAATATAGCTGAGTGACTTCTCACGTAAGCATCAATAATCAATACCGTGTGCTACTATGCAACCACGCGTATTACTGTACTTTTACTATCGAGTAGTTCAACAGTTTTAACGGTTTTAACGGTAACACCTCAGCTGTTATTTTTATAGAAAGATAATTCTGTCGTTTTCTCAATCCGACAATAATTCCGTTGTGGGGTCCACCAATGATTGTGCCGTCGTACGAATATTCTCCGACAAAAAGAATATTCCCCGACCAAACGAATATTTTATAACAACTTGCTTACTTTGCAAAATTTATAAATATTACCCACAACTATAACATTATATCAAATTAACTTCATAATATTCAAAAATGATATTTATAGAAAATTCATCTTTATTTATAAAAGTTGGGGTCTTACAATATCTTAAAGATAAGCGTAAATAATCCCCTATACAGGGTTGTTCATCTCAGTTTGACATTCGAGTCCGCACCAAAAGAAGTTTGGCTTAGATAATTCTTCAAGGGTTCTGAAATTTAGAACGCTCATCAACTATGGACTAGTTGAATCATTAAGGTTTCACTAGTCTAATAAGGTTCAACAATAATGATATTCAATTTGAATAATAATCTCAACAAGTATACAATAGAACAATTATTGTATAACTAAATCATACTTTGAAAAGATAATCAATCTTTAATAAATCATTTGAACTTGAATAATAGTAACGATAGCTTATTCAAGGTAAATAATAAGCTTGAACAATAATGATAAATAGGGTTAGGAAACTTGCTCAAATTTAAGAGTTTAAGTTTAGGAAACTTGCCTCGTGCGTAGATTACACTTTAACTAAACTCGTTCTTTGAATTAAATCCTACATACCATTCACATACACAATACCAGTTAATTATAACTTAATTAATCATCATAAACTCTTTCTTTTTGTCTAATTTAATTATTGACTATACTTAATCAATTTATCACATTAACTGTCACATAATGTCACTTCATAAATAATCAAGCTAATTATGTATTCAATAATTCAATTCACATGTAATTATGTTATTTACATGTTACACAACAATGTCATCATTTCATTATATTTCTAACATTTTTACATGTTCATTACATTAAGTTACTAACACATTGCTAGATTTATCATAAAAAAATACATTTCTGGACATTCTGCTAAGTGGCGCTGCGGCGCCACTTTTGTATTGAGTCTTGGCGCTGCGGCGCCGTGGCGCTGCGGTCTGGTACTTGGTGTTGCGGCGCGGTGGCGCTGCGGCGTGAGAAATGAACTGGGAATTGGTGTCGCGGCGCGAAACCCCAGACTTTGAGTTTCTAGTTCGCGAAGAACACAAAATTCAGCGAAATCAACACATTTTTAACACTACTTTCACCAAATTACACATACCCATATATTATAATTTATACATAAACATAACCCAACCTTTGTAAAGTGATTTTAACCATTTAAAACACCCAATAACATAATTAAATCATGTAAAATTTGACTGTTCTTGATGTTCTTGAAGTTAATGAACAAAATCATAAATTTAACACTACGAATTCGTTATAACACCGAATCCGTTCGTTTAAGGCTTGGTCTCTTCGTATCAACATGCATAATAATATAGGAGTGTAAAATTTAGGGATAATATACGATCACTACATAAAATATCACGTATAAGGACATAAGGCCAAAACCCATACTCTGTAATTTTGTAGAAATCATATACGACATGTTTTCATGAATTTGATGTTATGGTTTACAACATATACATAATTAAACACAGTTTGATATAACATAACACACATATAACCCATAAACATTACTCCTAACTAAATTACAGAGTTTCACAGAAGACTTAAGCCATACTCATGGAAATTTTAAAAGACGTAAATATAACAATTGGGTTGAGGAGATTACCCAAGCGTAGATAAAGTAATTTGAGATGAATTAAAGCCTTCCTCAAAAATTCTTACACACCAAGCAAACTCACTCAACAATTTCTCAAACTTTCTCTCTGTGATGTTTTTATCAGACTTAGAAGAATAATAGAAAAGAAGGAGCATACGTATAATATAGCCAAGTACAGACACGCATCATGGCCAGTTAACCCAATCATGGGTCACTGGTGGCAACTCCCACTAAGGCCATGTTTGGCTATGCTTAATATATTACAAAACTAATTAATTTAATAAAAACCTTTACAATATAGTTTAATTAATGTCACATCCACTTGCACAATAATCCATATATCTTATTTAATTTAATAAAATATAATAATTTCTCATAATTTTATATAGTCACATAATTAAATATCTCACTACTAAATAATGACAATTTATTAAATCTCGAATTAATAATTACATTAATTAAAATAACATGGCTTATTAAATATTTCATTTTAATACAATAAGCTCACATAATCACATACTTCGAATAATAAAATTTTCCACATTAATTTAATAAATGTAACACATATAATTAAATTAATCTACCACAATTGCATCAATTAATTATTTAATCCAATAATTAAATTATCGAAAAATATTTATTTAATTCAATAAATATTAAAACAATTTACAAAATTCTCGTTCGTCACATCTTTCCCCCCTTAAAATGATTCTATCCCCAGAATCATGACTCAATAAATTCGACCCGTTACAATCTCCCCCCTTACAAAGATTCTGTCCCCAGAATCGCATACACATAATTAAGTAAATAAATGAGGGTAATTCTTCATCATATTCTCTTCCAGTTCCCATGTAGCTTCTTCAGCGTTGTTGTTTCTCTAAATTGCCTTAACTGAAGGTATAACTTTATTTCTCAGAACTTGTTCTTTTCGGTCGATAATTTGGACAGGAATTTCTTCGTAAGATAAGTCTTTCTCAAAATGTAGGGGTTCGTATTCGATTACATGCTTGTAATCAGGCTTGTAGGGTCGTAACACAGAAACATGGAAGACGTTATGGATATTCTCGAGTGCTGGAGGTAAGGCTACCTCATACGCAACTTCTCTGATTTTTCTCAGTACTTCAAAGGGTCCAATGAATCTTGGGCTCAATTTCCCTTTCTTTCCGAATCTGAGCTTTCCTTTCCAGGGAGAGACCTTCAAGAAAACATAACTACCTGATTCAAACTCGATATTTTTATGATGTGGGTCAGCGTATTTCTTCTATCGATCTTGAGCCGCTACCAGTCGTGCTCGGATCACTTTGACTATTTCTGCTGTCTGCTGTACCAATTCTGGCCCTAGCAATTGTCTCTCACCCACTTCATCCCAGTAAAGCGGAGTTCTGCACTTTCTGCTGTATAAGTTTCATAAGGCGGCATGCCAATACTAGCGTGGTAACTGTTGTTGTAGCCAAACTCTACTAATGGTAGGTGATCATCCCAATTTCCTTTTAAGTCCATCACACAGGCTCTTAGCATATCTTCTAATGTCTGAATCATTCTCTCACTCTGTCCGTCTGTTTGAGGGTGGTAAGCTGTACTCATTCGCATTTGCATACCCATGCATTCCTGAAGACGTTTCCAGAAATTTAATGTGAAGCGCGGATCCCTATCTGAAACAATTGATACCGGAACTCCGTGCCTCGAAACAATCTCTTTTATGTATAACCTGGCCAACTGATCTAAGTTGAATCTTATTTTGATCGGAAGGAAGTGTGCAGATTTTGTCAGTCGGTCAACGATAACCCATACTGCGTCTTAGCCTTTCTGAGTCGTCGGAAGGCCAACCACGAAATCCATTGTAATATGTTCCCATTTCCATTCTGGGATCTCTAACGGTTGAAGTAAACCACTTGGTCTCTGATGTTCTGCTTTTACTTTCTGACAGGTCAGACACTTGGCAACACATTTTGTAACATCACGTTTCAAATTCGGCCATCAAAAATGTTGTCTAAGATCTTGGTACATCTTGGTACTACCAGGGTGAATCGAATATCGTGAACTATGAGCCTCGCTTAAAATATCTTCCTTAATCTCTTGTACTGGCGGTACCCAAATTCTACTCTCAAATCTCAGTATTCCTTCCTTATCCATCTTAAATCTCGGTTCGGTCCCTTGGGATATCTTCTTTGCCACCTTTTTGCATTCATCATCCTGAAGCTGAGCCTCCTTCACTTTATCCAGTAGAGTTGTACCAGATTGTATCTGAAATAACTTCTCATCAATCTCCATTGGATACTTCACTTCCAACTCCAGTTTCTCCATTTCTGTGATTAGCTCCTCTTGAGCAGTCAACATCATTAATTTCTCACGACCCTTTCTACTTAAGGCGTCGACAACTACATTCGCTTTACCCGGATGGTATAAAATCTCACAGTCGTAATCCTTAATTAATTCTAACCATCTTCTTTGACACATATTCAAATCCTTCTGTGTGAAAATATATTTCAGACTCTTGTGGTCCGTATATATCTCACACTTCTCTCCGTAGAGATAGTGCCTCCAAATTTTTAAAGCAAAAACAACTGCAGCTAACTCCAAATCATGATTCAGGTATCCCTTCTCGTAATCCTTCAACTGTCGTGATACATACGCGATGACTTTACCGTTTTACATTAACACACAGCCAAGTCCTTTATGCGACGCATCACTAAAAATAACAAAGTTTCCTGTATCATCCGGAAGAGATAACACATGTGCCGTACTCAACCTCTTCTTTAGTTCTTGAAAGCTCTCCTCACACTTTTCCGTCCAAACAAATTTCACAGCTTTTCGAGTTAAATTCGTTAACGGAGTTGCGATCTTGGAAAAATCTTGAATGAATCTTCTATAATATCCCGCCAATCCAAGAAAACTTCTTACTTCTGACGGCGATCTCGGCTGTTCCCAGTTAATCACGGCTTCTACTTTGAATGGATCTACCGAAATTCTATTTTTATCGATCACGTGACCAAGAAATTGTACTCGCTCGATCCAGAATTCGCATTTCGAAAATTTAGCATACAACTTCTCCCTTCTCAATACTTCCAACGTTAATCTCAAATGTTCTTCGTGTTCTTCTTTGGTTTTGGAATATACCAGAATGTCGTCTATAAATACCACTGCGAATTTGTCCAAAAACGGCTTGAACATACCATTCATTAGTCCCATAAATACTGCAGGATCATTCGTTAAACCAAATGACATTACTAAAAATTCGTAGTGACCATATCGCGTTCTGAACGCTGTCTTCGGTACATCCTCTGGTCTCACCTTCAGTTGATGATAACCACTCCTCAGGTCTATCTTGGAAAAGTATCTTGCTCCATTTAATTGATCAAATAGATCGTCGATTCTTGGTAATGGATATCTATTCTTAATTGTGACCTTGTTCAATTCTCTGTAGTCAATGCAGAGCCGCATCGATCCGTCCTTCTTTTTCACAAACAACACCGGCGCTCCCCATGGCGATACGCTCGGTTGAATATACTTTTTGTCCAGCAATTCTTGTAGTTGGACCATCAGTTCTTTCATCTCTACTGGTGCCATTCGGTATGGTGCCTTCGATATTGGAGCGATTCCGGGCACCAATTCGATCACAAAATCTACCTCTCTATCTGGTGGAAGTCCTGGCAAATCGTCTGGAAATACATCGACGAAGTCTCTCACAATAGGTATCTCTTCTACCTTCAGATTCTCTTTTCGACTGTCGACTATGTAAGCTAAGTATCCTACACAGCCTTGTCTTAACAACCTCCTAGCTTGCATCATTGTTAGACAACTCGCTTGTCTAGGCGACTTGCTACCATAAAACACAACCTTTGACGGAGTCATAAGGTTAATACGCTTCTTCTGGCAGTCAATTACCGCCCCATAATTGGATAACCAATCCATACCCAAAATAACATCAAATTCCCCAAGCCGAATAGGGATAAGATCTACGTTCATGATATTACCCTTAATATCCACCCTACAGTTCTTAAACACGTACTTAACATGAATTATCTCTCTATTCGCAATTTCTATATTCATGGGATAATCCAACTCATCCATAAGCAAATCTAAGCTATTAGCAAAGTCTTCGGAAATAAAGGAACAAGTAGCACCCGAATCAAATAAAATATAAGCATTAATTTCATTGATCGGAATGATACCTGACACCATCTCACAAGACTGGATTGCATCCTGCACTGTCATATTGAAAGTTCTAGCAGTCGGTCGGTTTGTTGCAGGTGGTCCGGTAATGGTTAAGGTATTTCCACTGCTATTTCCACGGTTACCTCCTTGCACTACTCCTCCTGATCCCTTCTTGGGGCAATCTCTTGCTAGATGATCCTTAGAACCACAGTTAAAACAAGCACCCTTCTTTGGGTTTGGATAGTTTGGTGATATGTGGCCTTCCTGACCACAATTGTAGCACACTCGCTTCCCCTTCATGCAAACTCCCAGATGAGCTTTTCCACAGTTTGAGCACGCTTCAACTTTCTTCTTCTGTCCACCTTGTTGACTTCCAGCTGACGAGTTATCCGTCCACTTCCTCTTCTGATTATGACTACCCCTAGTGTTACTCCCACCAGTCTTGTTATTTTCTTCGCCTTCACTCTTCTTCTTCTTCTGCTCTTGATTGTACTTGGTCACCGCATCGCTCCCACCTTCAACGAGGATGGCCTTTTCCAGTACTCCGACAAATGTGTTTATCTGAAACATTGACACCTTACTGTAAACCCAAGGCTTTAGTCCTTGTTCAAATCTTCTGGCCTTTCTTTTGTCAGTGTGTACTTGGTATGGGGAAAACCTTGCCAACTCATCAAATTTAGCTGCGTATTCAGGTACGCTCATGTTTCCTTGCTTCAGTTCCAGAAATTGAATTTCCATCTGATTCTGCGAACTAGTTGGGAAGTACATTTCGAAAAATATTTCTTTAAATCTCTCCCACATAATTACACCTTCACCTCCTCGCACTTTGTTTGCTTGCCACCAATAGCTAGCCTCAGACTTTAGCATAAACGTTGCGAAAGCGGTCTTCTGGTCTTCTCTAACCCTAGCAACGTTGAATACTTTCTCCATTTCCATGACCCACGTTTGTGCCTCGATTGGGTTCCTGGAACCTTTGAACTCTGACGGTCCCACCGCCTTGAAGTCTTTAAACGTTCTGTTTGGTGGAGCTTGAGGTTGATTGTTCATTACTTACGTCAGTAATGAACAATGTCCTAGGTTAACAAGGGTTATACTTGAAACCTTTAACAGTCATAAGACTATGGACCTTCTTCTCGTACTTAGGGGGATCATCCCTTTGTACCATATTGTGCACAATATCTTAACGCTAAGCATAAATAATCCCCTATACAGGGTTGTTCATCTCAGTTTGACATTCGAGTCCGCACCAAAGGAAGTTTGGTTTGGATAATTCTTCAAGGGTTCTGAAATTTAGAACGCTCATCAACTATGGACTAGTTGAATCATTAAGGTTTCACTAGTCTAATAAGGTTCAACAATAATGATATTCAATTTGAATAATAATATCAAGAAGTATACAATAGAACAATTATTGTATAACTAAATCATACTTTGAAAATATAATCAATCTTTAATAAATCATTTGAACTTGAATAATAGTAACGATAGCTTATTCAAGGTAAATAATAAGCTTGAACAATAATGACAAATAGGGTTAGGGAACTTGCTAAAATTTAAGAGTTTAAGTTTAGGAAACTTGCCTCGTGCGTAGATTACACTTTAACTAAACTCGTTCTTTGAATTAAATCCTACATATCATTCACATACACAATACCAGTTAATTATAACTTAATTAATCATCATAAACTCTTTCTTTTTGTCTAATTTAATTATTGACTATAGTTAATCAATTTATCACATTAACTGTCACATAATGTCACTTCATAAATAATCAAGCTAATTATGTATTCAATAATTCAATTCACATGTAATTATGTTATTTACATGTTACACAACTATGTCATCATTTCATTAGAATTCTAACATGTTTACATGTTCATTACATTAAGTTACTAACACATTGCTCGACTTATCATAAAAAAAAAATACATTTCTGGACATTCTGCTAAGTGGCGCTGCGGCGCCACTTTTGTACTGAGTCTTGGCACTGCGGCGCCATGGCGCTGCGGCTTGGTACTTAGTGTTGCGGCGCTGTGGCGCTGCGGCGTGAGAAATGAACTGGGAGTTGGCGGTGCGGCGCGAAACCCCAGACTTTGAGTTTCCAGTTCGCGAAGAACACAGAATTCAGCGAAATCAACACATTTTTAACACTAATTTCACCAAATTACCCATACCCATATGTTATAATTATACATAAACATAACCCAACCTTTGTAAAGTGATTTTAACCATTTGAAACACCCAATAACAGAATTAAATCATGTAAAATTTGACTATTCTTGATGTTCTTGAAGTTAATGAACAAAATCATAAATTTAACACTACGAATTCGTTAAAACACCGAATCCGTTCGTTTAAGGATTGGTCTCTTCGTATCAACATGCAAATAATATAGGAGTGTAAAATTTAGGGATAATATACGATCACTACATAAAATATCACGTATAAGGCCATAAGGCCAAAACCCATACTCTGTAATTTTGTTGAAATCATATACGACATGTTTTCATGAATTTGATGTTATGGTTTACAACATATACATAATTAAACACAGTTTGATATAACATAACACACATATAACCCATAAACACTACTCCTAAACCAATTACAGAGTTTCACAGAAGACTTAAGCCATACTCATGAAAATTTTAAAAGACGTAAATATAACAATTGGGTTGAGGAGATTACCCAAGCGTAGAAAAAGTAATAGGAGATGAATTAAAGCCTTCCTCAAAAATTCTTACACACCAAGCAAACTCACTCAACAATTTCTCAAACTTTCTCTCTGTGATGTTTTTATTAGACTTAGAAGAATAATAGAAAAGAAGGAGCATACGTATAATATAGCCAAGTACAGACGCGCATCATGGCCAGTTAACCCAGTCATGGGTAACTGGTGGCAACTCCCACTAAGGTCATGTTTGGCTATGCTTAATATATTACAAAACCAATTAATTTAATAAAAGCCTTTACAATAAAGTTTAATTAATGTCACATCCACTTGCACAATAATCCATATATCTTATTTAATTTAATAAAATATAATAATTTCTCATAATTTCGTATAGTCACATAATTAAATATCTCATTACTAAATAATGACAATTTATTAAATCTCTAATTAATAATTACATTAATTAAAATAACATGACTTATTAAATATTTTTTTAATACAATAAGCTCACATAATCACATACTTCGAATAATAAAATTCTCCACATTAATTTAATAAATGTAACATATATAATTAATTTAATCTACCACAATTGCATCAATTAATTATTTAATCTAATAATTAAATTATCGAAAAATATTTATTTAATTCAATAAATATTAAAACAATTTACAAAATTCTCATTCGTCACAGGAATAATTTAAACTTTTATGTATTCTTACTTTAATTCCCTGAATCAAAACTTTTATCATCTACATGTCTTTGAATCAATCTTATTTTATGATACGCTTTATCACTGTTATTATATAAAATTTTACATTTCAATCCGATAACCTTTACATATCAGATAACTCTAACTCTAGCTTTACAACTCAATATAAAACTATACATCATAAACCATTTAATACATCTCACGAGTCTTAATCATGGTTTAAGGAAATAGAAACTTTAGCTAAAATATATATCTTCATATATTATTTCTGATCCACTTCATTCAAGTAGCACATAGTGTTATCTTCAATCCTTAACCTGCAAAAATGGTTATTTGCAAGGTTGAGCTAGACAGCCCAGCAAAATCTAACAGTTTTCATGCATCGCGTAGCATATAATAACATGCATCAACATATATCTCATAAACATTGTACTAACATAACATACATGTTACAGTTCATTCAACAAATATAAAGATTGAATTCCTTACTCAATCAGCATGCTTTATTCAATCAACGTAGTCATAGATTGACTTTAATGTTTCATACTTTCAACATATATATAACACATCATGTTATTTGCAATAAAGATTTAAAACAGTTAATCACCAAGTTCACATAGCAAATAGAAACTGAAAGACTTGCCTGATTCGTTGCTTACCAACTACAGCTTACTGCCTTGCATTTATCCTATAATAGTTTAGAAGTTCATATATACAAGCATCAGTTACATATACACAATGAAATCAATTAGATTGCATTGACTCTTCATCTCATCCTTTTATTTCAAAACTTTTCCTTCTAATCGTCACTCGATGTTCAATCTAGTGTTTAAGTCTTGTTACGACATCTCTTTGTTCAATCAGTTTAATTACATTAAAATTCTTTTTCCTTCTCATTACATTCCACTTTAATTGACACTTGACATTCAGTTAAGTCTTTAACCTTGTCTTTATATCACCTTAGACATATAATGGTTGTTAACATTATTTTAGTTAACCTTCATCTTGTATTTCTTTATACTACTCTTTTAGTCGACACTTAGCATTTGGTTAAGTCGTCATAGCTTGATATTACATTATATTAATGTATTATCTTCATTAAAGTTAATTAAATCAACTTCCATTTCATACTTTTAAATTACCTCATTCAAATGGTTATATAACATTTAGTCAAGTTCTTACAATCTTGCATCTACATCCTTTTTGATGTATATTAGGTTGGTTAAATTAATTAACTTAACCTTCCTATCATTATTTAATTTTTATATTATACTTTCAAGTTATTTCTTTTAATTGATACTTAACATGTGGTTAAGTTCTTCACTTATGTCTCTATATCATTATCTTGCATCCTAAACTAGATTAGACCCTTACTTGGCAATCCTCAAATAGACAGACTTCTCTGCCTAGGCTCAGGGCACGGCGCAATTGCGCTGCCCCAAGCCTTGGCACCGGCGCAGCTGCGCTGCAGCTCGCCTGCAGAAAACCAATGGCGCGGCTGCGCCGTTTCTAGCGGTGGTACCGGCGCAGCTGCGCCGGACACAAACAGAAACTGCAGCAGCTCTGCTATTGTACCAGCCACACCAACTCAAACCAATTCCATGGAATTTCACAAAACTTAACAACCAAAATTTTATGATAACCTCCCTTGAACATGTCACTCTTCATTCTCACTACATAAACATTATATATATTCAATTTTAAAGAATCAAAATCCCAATTTTACCAATTTTATCAATTTTTACACTTTTAGCGAATTCGATCACCACGAATTCGTTTCTTAATCAATTGACACGATTTAAACTACGTCGCTTTCGTTTCTTAACATACTAACATAATCCAACATCGATTAGTAGATTATAACAACTATTGACCATGAAATTTTGTACTTTCTAAGCCATATTCTATAACATAAACATTGTTATTTGAAATCTTCTACTAACCACTTTTCCATGAATTTGATTACTCAATACCATTTCTATATAACAATTATCAACACCCCAAACTTGAGAATGCAAATTAAAACCGAAGTTAACAACTTCCATTATCAATTTACAGAGAACTTAAGAGAATAAAAATTAAAACCTAAGGTTAGATTATTACCTTCTTCATCTTTCTATGCCTTGACAAATAATGAAGAATTGTTTGATCATTCTTCTTCTTTCTCTTGGCAAAATCACAGAGATTACACTCTCAATTTCTCACTCTCAATACTCTGTGTTTCTTCTTCTCACTCAACTAGGTATTAGCCTTAGGAAAATAAGACGCGAAGATATAAACTGAAGACTTCCCACGTTCATCTGTTAAAGAAATAATACGTCTATCAGTTATGTTAGGCCAAAAGCCATAAGGCTGCGTTTGGCTACACATAAATTTCCCCCACCAGTTTATTTTAATAATATTATATTATATAATTTTTATTTGTCACACACATGTAACCAATTTAATCAACTTACACTTATAATTATTGTGACAAACGAAATTTTGTAATTTAATTTTAATATTTATTGAATTAAATAAATATTTTTTGATGAATTAATTATTAGATTAAATAATTAATGGATGCAGTTGTGATAGATTAATTTAATTATATGTGTTATATTTATGTGGAGAATATTTATTATTCAAGTATGTATTTATGTGAGCTTATTGAATTAAAAGAAATAATCAATAAGCCTAATATTATTTTAATTAATTTAATAATTAATTAGAGATCTAATAATTTGACATTATTAATAAATGAGAATTTAATTATTTGACTATGTGAATTAATGAGAAATTATTATATTTTATTTAAATTAAATTAAATGAAATAATTGAATTCGGTGTGACTTGATTTAAACTATAGTATAGAAGATTAATTAAAATAAATTAGAAGGGTTATTTATGTTCAAGCCAAACAAGGCCTTAACGGGAGTTATAGCAGTTTACCCATGATGGGTAACTGACCTCCACAATGCGTCGGTTCATATTCTTTTTATATACGTCTTCTTCCACCTATTATTTCTAAGTCTAGCAAAGCTTCACAGAAAGATTGAGAAATTGTTGAAGGAGAGTGTGAGTTGTGTGATCTAAAGGATTAATTGAGAAAGGTTTCAATTCTACTCATTCACACTTTGGGTAATCTCTTCAACCCAATTTCTCTTTTTACATCATTAAGATTTCATGAACATGGCTCTCAAATTTTCTATTAAAATCCCTGCAATTGGAAATTTCTTTGATTATGGGTTTATGTATTTGTTAAGGTGTATCATATCGTATTTGATTATATATATATATATATATATATATATATATATATATATATATTATATAAACCTTATCATCAGTTTAATTATATTATAACGTATATTATTGCTTCAAAATTTTAGAGTATGGAATATGGCCATATGGCCCTTATACGTGATTTTAATATGCCAAACATAAATTATTTTGTAAAATTCCCACTCATATATGATTATGCATATTAAAACGAAGTAAACAAAACTTGAATGGATGGATTTGGTGTTATAACGAATCTGTGGCATTGAATTTTAGGATTTATGTTCAAAACCTTCAAGAACATCAAGAACAGTAAATTACTTGTGTTGATTTTGTTAAATATGTGTTTTAACATGTTAACATCATGCTAGAAGGGTTAAGTATTGATAATATGTATATTATAATGTTTGGGTATGTCAAATTTCATGTAAGAAATAAGAAAATTGGTAGAAATTGGCATGTTCTGCGATTTTTCGCGAACTGCAATTTCTGTGACTGGTACGCCACGTCGCAGCGCCGGCTGCAGGCCTAAGAGTCGCGCCGCAGTGCGAGCCACGCCGCAGCGCCATTGACCAGGCCGTAGAGCCGAGAATCAGTACAACAGTGGCGCCGCAGCGCCACTCTCCAGAATGTTCAGAAACAGAAATTTTAAAGTGTTCAAGTCCATGAATGTAATGTTAACCTAAATTAATGAACATAGAAGTATGTTAAAAGTAAAATGAGATGTTGAATTAGATTCTTAACACGTCAATAACATAATTGCATGTGGATTGAATTATTGAATGCATAATTAGCTTATTATTTGTGAAGTGTAAAATTGTGTGACAATAAGTTTGATAAATTGACTAAGTATGGTCATAACCCGAGTTAGACAAAAAGAATGAGCTTGTGATGACTAGTACGTTGTAATTGACTGGTATTATGAATGTAAATGATATGTAGGATTTAAATCAAGGAACGAGTTTAATTAAAGTGTAATCTACGCACGAGGCAAGTTTCCTAACCCTACTTGTCATCGTTATATAAGTGATGAATTCACCTTTCTACATTGAGCAAGTTCTCATTATTATTGATCAAGTTTGTTTTGTTATATTTAAGCCAATTAATCTTTCAAGCACGATGCTTTTATACAATACTTATTCTATAGTATACCTTTTGAGATTTTTTTCAAGTTAAATATTCAGTTACTGTTAAACCTTATTAGACTAGCGAACCCTTAATGATTCGACTAGTCCATAGTTCATGAGCGTTCTAAATTTCAGAACCCTTGATGAATTATTCAAACCAAACTTCCTTTGGTGCGGAATCAAATGTCAAACTGAGATGAACAACCTTGTATAGGGATTACTTATGCGTTAGCGTTAAGATATTGTGCACAGTATGGTACTAAGGGCTGATCCCCCTAAGTACGAGAAGAAAGGTCCATAGTCTTATGACTGTTAAAGGTTTCAAGTATAACCCTTGATAACCTAGGACATAGTTCAAGGTCTTATGACCTTCAGAAATCTTTTGAATTCTTGTTATTCATTCTTGATTCAAAAGTTGAGCTTTTATTTCAGAAGCCCTTGATTCACTCGCATGTTATTATATATTGTTATTTCATTTTTATACTTGTGGGCAATCGTGCTCACTCTTGCGTAATAATAACATTGCAGTTAAGAACAAAAGAACCGACGCGCCTTCTTCTAGCAAAGCCAAGGGCAAAGCTATTAAGTGATGAAGGTGTGTTATTAAATTTTAAGAATGTTATTGTCAAGACTTGATGTTGTTTAAGACTTATTATTTGTTTATGTTTTCGTACAGATATTTAAGGTTAGTATGAACTGGGATTGCATTTATTATTCAGATGTTGTAACCCCATAAGGGGAGGATTTATTTCTATCTATTGCATGGTTTGCATTTATTATGGGTAGATAGATATATGATGTTGTATAGTGAACACCAAATCATGTGGGAATGGAAGTACCCGAATTTGGGGGTGTCATAGGTTGGTATCAGAGCTGTAGGTTATGAACCATAGGTGGGGGAACAACCTTAGGTAATAGCCTTATAGGAAGAACATAGTTAAGGAAAACTCTTATCGAGTTCTAAGAGATGAATTTCTTAATTCATTAAAGATAATAAAAGGATTTATGTGCTTATGTGTTAAATTATGTGCTCACTAGTACGACTTAGTAACTAAAACTTAAAACTATGTTGTCAGATTTCAGATGTTGGAGGAGCTAGTCGAGCTGAGGAGGAGCCCCGAGACATTCATGTTGTCAGGGAGCAGTTGATTCAGAGGGAGCCATCTCCGTTGATCACTGTTGTTGGTCAGGAGCATGAGTCTGAGAGTGATCCAGAGGAGGATCCTGAGGAGAAAGAGGAAGAGGAAGAAGAGGAGTTCCCACCGAACTCCATTGATGCTGAGATGTACGATGAGCTATATGACCGTAACGTAGAGTTAAGTGACACTATCCAGGATTTGACTGAACGGACGATTATTCAGCAGATTACTCTCGAGCAGAAGGAGAGGGAGGTTGAGACTCTTCACACACGACTGTGAAATGTAGAATGGGATTTAGTTCACGAGAAGGGTCAAACCGAGGAGAAGTCCGAAGAAATAGGAAAGTTAAAGAAGGAACTAAAGGAAACCTCAGAGAGGCTGATCATAGAAGAGGAGGGCTGGGTAAGAGAATCACGTCGTGCTGATCTTGCAGAAAGGGATTGTCGTGTAAAGAAGGCTAAGCTTGGGGAGACATACTCTACACTTAATAATGCAATGGATGAAGCCCAAGATCGAGTTTTGAGGTACCCAATCCAGTTTGAAGGTCTACCATCGTACATGCTGGATCGCAGAATGATGTCTCGCATCATGGAAGAGGAACGTAGCAAGGCTATTCGGAGCCTTAATATGTAGTGATAGTATTTGTTTAATTATGTGAAAAACTTACCTGATTTTTTAGATGTAAATTCTGATGTGATTATAAACAATGGAATATTTTAATGTTTTAAATCCTGTAGATTTTTATCTTGGGATAGTTGATGTAAATAGCAGTGATGCTATCATTTGATGTTAAAACTTTTGAGTTGAATAAATACGTCAAGTTATTTGAGATAAAGTGTTAAGTGATTATGTTAAATTATTGAGTTAAGCCTTAACTATTTAGAGAATTTAATAAAGATCTAATAAGCGTATATTTTAACAGAAATATGCCGCCGAGAAGAAGACAAAACCGTCAACCAGCTCAGGAAGAGTCAACAAATAATAACAATAACGCCAATGCTAATCCCATCCAACAATTAGTGAACTTACTAGCTGGAGCAATGAATAATCAACCTCAAGCTTCATCGAATACAACGTTCAAAGATTTCAAGGCAGTGGGACCGCCAGAGTTTAAAGGCTCCATGAACCCGATCGAAGCTCAAACTTGGGTTATGGATATGGAGAAGGTTTTTGAGGTCGCAAGAGTCAGAGAGGACCAGAAGACAGCTTTTGCAACGTTTATGCTGAAATCTGAAGCCAGTTTTTGGTGGCAAGCAAACAAGGTCCGTGGAGGAGAAGGTATGATTACCTGGGAGAGGTTCAAGGAGATGTTTTTCGAGATGTATTTCCCGACTACCTCGCAGAACCAATTGGAGGTTCAGTTTTTGGAATTGAAGCAGGGGAATATATCCATACCAGATTATGCGGCTAGATTGAACGATTTGGCAAGGTTCGCCACATATCAAGTACACACGGACGAGAGAAAAGCAAGAAGGTTCGAACAAGGACTGAAGCCATGGTTGTATAGTAAGGTGTCGATGTTTCAGTTGAAGACATTCCCCGGGGTACTAGAGAAAGCCATACTCGCTGAAGGTGAAAGCGATGCGATAACCAATTACAATCAGGATCAGAAGAAGAAGAAGAATAAAAGTGAAGGAAATAACAAGGCTAGTGGAAATAATACGGGAGGAGGTAATAATAATCAGAAGAGAAGGTGGTCTGACAACACATCACCCAGAAACCAGCAAGGAGGTCAGAAGAAAAGGATTGAAGCATGTCCGACCTGCGGGAAAGCTCATTTGGGAGTGTGTATGAAGGGTAAACGTGTGTGCTATAATTATGGTCAGGAAGGTCACATAGCACCAAACTGTCCTAACCCAAAGAAGGGTGCCTGCTTCACTTGTGGTTCAAAGGATCATTTGGAAAGAGACTATCCTAAGAAAGGATCTGGAGGGGCAGGATCAGGAGGAAACCGGAGAAATAGCAGTGGAAGCGCTCTGACCATCACAGGACCAACCGCAACCAATCGACCGACTGCCAGGACTTTCAATATGACGGTGCAGGATGCAGTGCAGTCGCGGGATGTGGTGTCAGGTATCATTCCGATCAATAGAGTTAATGCTTACGTATTTTTTGATTTGGGTGCTACTTGTTCATTTATATCCGATGACTTTGCTAAGAATTTAGAATTGCCTAAGGATGAGTTAGAATACCCCATGAGCATAGAAATCGCGAATAGAGAAATAATCCCTATTAAGTACGTGCATAAGAACTGTAGAGTGGATATTAAGGGTAATATCATGAACATAGATCTTATCCCTATTCGACTTGGGGAATTTGACGTTATATTGGGAATGGACTGGTTATTCAATTATGGGGCGGTAGTTGATTGCCAAAAGAAGCGTATTAACCTTATGACTCCGTCAAAGGTTGTGTTTTATGGTAGTAAGTCGCCTAGACAAGCGAGTTGTCTGACAATGATGCAGGCCAGGAAGTTGTTACGATAAGGATGTGTAGGATATTTAGCTTACATAGTTGACAGTCGTAAAGAGAATCTGAAAGTAGAGGAGATACCAGTAGTGAGAGACTTCGCCGACGTATTTCCAGACGATTTGCCAGGACTTCCGCCAGATAGTGAGGTCGAATTTGTGATCGATTTGGCACCAGGAATAGCCCCAATATCGAAAGCACCGTACCGAATGGCGCCGATAGAAATGAAAGAACTAATGGCACAACTACAGGAATTACTGGACAAGAAGTACACTCAACCGAGCGTATCACCGTGGGGAGCACCGTTGTTATTTGTGAAAAAGAATGATAGAACGATGCGACTCTGTATTGATTATAGAGAACTGAATAAGGTCATGATTAAGAATAGATATCCATTACCGAGGATCGCCGGCCTATTTGATCAACTGAAGGGAGCGAGATACTTTTCCAAGATAGACTTGAGGAGTGATTATCATCAACTGAAGGTGAGGCCAGAGGATGTACCGAAGACAGCGTTCAGAACACGATATGGTCACTACAAATTTTTGGTTATGTCGTTTGGCCTAACGAATGCTCCCGCAGCATTTATGGGATTAATGAATGGTGTATTCAAACCGTTTTTGGACAAGTTCGTAGTGGTATTTATAGATGACATTTTGGTTTATTCTAAAACCAACGAAGAACATGAAGAGCATTTGAGATTAACATTAGAAGTATTGAGAAGGGAAAAGTTGTATGACAAGTTTTCGAAATGCGAATTTTGGATTGAGCGAGTGCAATTTCTTGGGCATGTGATCGATAAAGACGGAATTTTTGTAGATCCATCCAAAGTCAAAGCCATGATTAACTGGGATCAGCCGAGGGCGCCGTCGGAAGTACGAAGTTTTCTTGGATTGGCAGGATATTACAGAAGATTCATTCAAGATTTTTCCAAGATCGTAACTCCGTTAACGAATTTGACTCGAAAAGCTGTGAAATTTGTTTGGACGGAGAAGTGTGAGGAAAGCTTTCAAGAATTGAAGAAGAGGTTGTGTATAGCACATGTGTTGTCTCTTCCGGACGATACAAGAAATTTTATTGTTTATAGTGATGCGTCGCATAAAGGACTTGGTTATGTGCTAGTGCAAAATGGCAGAGTCATTGCGTATGCATCACGGCAATTGAAAGACTACGACAAGGGGTATCCGACCCACGATTTGGAGTTAGCTGCAGTGGTTTTTTCTTTGAAAATCTGGAGGCACTATCTCTACGGGGTGAAGTGTGAAATATATACAGACCACAAGAGTCTGAAATATATTTTTACACAGAAAGAATTGAATATGCGCCAAAGAAGGTGTTTAGAATTAATTAAGGACTACGATTGTGAGATTTTATACCATCCAGGTAAGGCAAATGTCGTTGCCGATGCCTTAAGTAGAAAGGGTCAGGACAAGTTGATGATGTTGACCGCTCAGGAGGAGCTAATTTCAGAAATGGAGAAACTGGAGTTGGAAGAGAAGTATCCTATGGAAATTGATGAGAAGCTATTTCAGATGCAATCTAGTACAACCCTACTGGATAAAGTTAAGGAGGCTCAACTTCAGGACGATTAATGCAAAAAGGTAATAAGGAAGATATCTAAAGGAACAGAACCGAGATTTAAGATGGACAAGGAAGGAATACTGAGATTTGAGGATAGAATTTGGGTACCACCAGTACCAGAGATTAAGGAAGACATTTTGAGCGAGGCTCATAGCTCACGATATTCGATTCACCCTGGTAGTACCAAGATGTTCCAAGATCTTCGACAATATTTTTGGTAGCCTAATCTGAAATGAGATGTTACAGAGTGTGTTGCCAAATGTCTAACCTGTCAGAAAGTGAAAGCAGAACATCAGAGACCAAGTGGTTTACTTCAACCGTTAGAGATCCCAGAATGGAAATGGGAACATATTACAATGGACTTCGTGGTTGGCCTTTCGACGACTCAGAAAGGCTACGATGCAGTATGGGTTATCGTTGACTGACAGACGAAATCTGCACATTTCCTTCCGATCAAAATCAGATTCAACTTAGATCAGTTAGCGAGATTATATGTGAAAGAGATTATTTCGCGACACGGAGTTCCGGTGTCAATTATTTCCGATAGGGATCCGCGTTTTACATCAAACTTCTGGAAACGTCTACAAGAATGCATGGGTACGTAGCTGAGGATGAGTACAGCATACCACCCTCAAACAGATGGACAGAGCGAAAGAACGATTCAGACATTAGAAGATATGCTAAGAACTTGTGTTATAGATTTTAAAGGAAATTAGGACGATCACCTACCGCTTGTAGAGTTCGGCTACAACAACAGTTACCACGCTAGTATTCGCATGCCGCCTTACGAGGCATTATACGACAGAAGATGCAGAACTCCGCTATACTGGGAAGAAGTGGGGAAAAGACAATTGTTAGGCCCAGAATTGGTACAGCAGACAGCTGAAATAGTCAAAGTAATCCGAACACGATTGGTAGCAGCTCAAGATATGCAGAAGAAATACGTCGATTCACACCGTAAGAATGTTGAGTTTGAACCGGGTAGTTATTTGTTCTTTAAGGTCTCTCCTTGGAAGGGAAAGTTCAGGTTCGGAAAGAAAGGGATATTACGCCCAAGATTCATTAGACCCTTTGAAGTTCTGAGAAGGATCGGAGAGGTTGCGTATGAGGTAGCCTTACCTCCAGCACTTGAGAATGTCCACAACGTCTTCCATGTTTCTATTTTTTGACCCTACAAACCAGATTACAAGCACTTAATTGAATACGAACCCCTACATTTTGAAAAAGACTTATCTTACGAAGAAATTCCTGTTCAAATTGTCGACAGAAAAGAATAAGTTCTCAGAAATAAAGTAATACCTTCTGTTAAGGTAATTTGGAGGAACCACAACACTGAAGAAGCTACGTGAGAACTCGAAGAGAATATGATGAAGAATTATCCTCATTTATTTACTTAATTTGTGTAAGCAATTCTGGAGACAGAATTTTTGTAAGGGGGGAGAATGTAACGGGTCAAATTTATTGAGTCGTGATTCTAGGGACATAATCCTTTTACGGGGGGAAAGATGTGACAAACAAAATTTTGTAATTTAATTTTAATATTTATTGAATTAAATAAATATTTTTTGATGAATTAATTATTAGATTAAATAATTAATGGATGCAGTTGTGATAGATTAATTTAATTATATGTGTTATATGTATATGGAGAATATTTATTATTCAAGTATGTATTTATGTGAGCTTGTTGAATTAAAAGAAATAATTAATAAGCCTAATGTTATTTTAATTAATTTAATAATTAATTAGAGATCTAATAATTTGACATTATTAATAAATGAGAATTTAATTATTTGACTATGTGAATTAATGAGAAATTATTATATTTTATTTAAATTAAATTAAATGAAATAATTGAATTGGGTGTGACTTGATTTAAACTATAGTATAGGAGATTAATTAAAATAAATTAGAAGGGTTATTTATGTTCAAGCCAAACAAGGCCTTAAGGGGAGTTATAGCAGTTTACCCATGATGGGTAACTGACCTTCACAATGCGTCAGTTCTTATTCTTTTTATATACGTCTTCTTCCTCCTATTATTTCTAAGTATAACAAAGCTTCACAGAGAGATTGAGAAATTGTTGAAGGAGAGTGTGACTTGTGTGATCTAAAGGATTAATTGAGAAAGGTTTCAATTCTACTCATTCACACTTTGGGTAATCTCTTCTACCCAATTTCTCTTTTTACGTCATTAAGATTTCATGAATATGGCTCTTAATTTTTCTGTTAAAATCCCTGCAATTGGAATTTTTTTTGATTATGGGTTTTTGTATGTGTTAAAGTGTATCATATCGTATTTGTTATATATATATATATATATATATATATATATATATATAAATCTTATCATCAGTTTTATAATATTATAACGTATATTATTGCTTCAAAATTTCAAAGTATGGAATATGGCCATATGGCCCTTATACGTGATTTTAATATGCCAAACATAAATTATTTTGTAAAATTCACACTCATATATGATTATGCATGTTAAAACGAAGTAAACAAAACTTGAATGGATGGATTTGGTGTTATAACGAATCCGTGACATTGAATTTTATGATTTATGTTCAAAACCTTCAAGAACATCATGAACAGTAAATTACTTGTGTTGATTTTGTTAATTATGTGTTTTAACATGTTAAAATCATGCTAGAAGGGTTAAGTATTGATAATATGTATATTATAATGTTTGGGTATGTCAAACTTCATGTAAGAAATAAGAAAATTGGTAGAAATTGGCATGTTCTGTGATTTTTCTCGAACTGTAATTTCTGTGTTTGGTACGCCGCGCCGCAGCGCTGGCTGCAGGCCTAAGAGTCGCGTCGCAGCGCGAGCCACACTGCAGCGCCATTGACCAGGCTGCAGCGCGGGCCGCACCGCAGCGCCGAGAATCAGTACAACAGTGGCGCCGCAGCGCCACTCTCCAGAATGTTCAGAAACGAAAATTTTAAAGTGTTCAAGTCCATGAATGTAATGTTAACCTAAATTAATGAACATAGAAGTATGTTAGAAGTAAAATGAGATGTTAAATTAGATTCTTAACACGTCAATAACATAATTGCATGTGGATTGAATTATTGAATGCATAATTAGCTTATTACTTGTGAAGTGTAAAATTGTGTGACAATAAGTTTGTTAAATTGACTAAGTATGGTCATAACCCGAGTTAGACAAAAAGAATGAGCTTGTGATGACTAGTACGTTATAATTGACTGGTATTATGAATGTAAATGATATGTAGGATTTAAATCAAGGAACGAGTTTAATTAAAGTGTAATCTACGCACGAGGCAAGTTTCCTAATCCTACTTGTTATCGTTATATAAGTGATGAATTCACCTTTCTACATTGAGCAAGTTCTCATTATTATTGATCAAGTTTGTTTTGTTATATTTAAGCCTATTAATTTTTCAAGCACGATGCTGTTATACAATACTTATTCTATTGTATACCTTTTGAGATTTTATTCAAGTTAAATATTCAGTTACTGTTAAACCTTGTTAAACTAGCGAACCCTTAATGATTCGTCTAGTCCATAGTTGATGAGCGTTCTAAATTTCAGAACCCTTGATGAATTATCCAAACCAAACTTCCTTTGGTGCGGACTCAAATGTCAAACTGAGATGAACAACCTTGTATAGGGATTACTTATGCGTTAGCGTTAAGATATTATGCACAGTATGGTACTAAGGGCTGATCCCCCTAAGTACGAGAAGAAAGGTCCATAGTCTTATGACTGTTAAAGGTTTCAAGTATAACCCTTGATAACCTAGGACATAGTTCAAGGTCTGATGACCTTCAGAAATCTTTTAAATTCTTGTTATTCATTCTTGATTCAAAAGTTGAGCTTTTATTTCAGAAGTCCTTGATTCACTCGCATGTTATTATATATTGTTATTTCATTTTTATACTTGTGGGCAATCGTGCTCACTCTTGCGTAATAATAACATTGCAGTTAAGAACAAAAGAACCGACGCGCCTTCTTCTAGCAAAGCCAAGGGCAAAGCTATTAAGTGATGAAGGTGTGTTATTAAATTTTAAGAATGTTATTGTCAAGACTTGATGTTGTTTAAGACTTATTATTTGTTTATGTTTTCGTACAGATATTTAAGGTTAGTATGAACTGGGATTGCATTTATTATTCAGATGTTGTAACCCCATAAGGGGAGGATTTATTTCTATCTATTACATGGTTTGCATTTATTATGGGTAGATAGATATATGATGTTGTATAGTGAACACCAAATCATGTGGGAATGGAAGTACCCGGATTTGGGAGTGTCACAATTATAATAATTATAATTCCTATTGTAATATACTTAATAAATCTTTACATATCTAATTTAATTAATAAATTAGATCAAAACAACATTTAATTTAATTTAATTATTTTCTTAAATATTAAGCAATTGATTTAATTTAATTATTTCTTTAAATTAAATCCTTCAAATAAAATTAACATTATTCAATTTAATTTACATTAATCAATTTAGTTACAAAATTAATTCACCACAATTTTATCAACTATTTATTTATCCCAATAAATAAATTAATTAAAATATTTGTTTAGTTCAATAAATATTTAAAATTAATTATAAAATTCATTTAATTTCTTCAATAGTTAACTTAACTATTAAACCTCACTTTCTCAATATATGAATATATATTTCTCTTCATACCAGATCATATATTTCAACAAATATAGCACGTATATATACATACTCAAACTCAAAATATCTCATAATAAGAATTTTAATTATTAAATTCTTATTTCAATAATTTATAAAAATTCGGGTTGTCACATCTTTCCCCCTTATAAGGATTCCATCCTCGGAATCAACGAAACCTCCCCTACTCGATTTTCACCAAATCTCTTTTCAAAATTTATCGTTGAATAACTTCAACACATTACCGTAATATAGGTTTTATATTTCCTACTCACACCATTATTCATAATAAATTCTTGTAAGTTTTATTTCATAACCTTTACTTAGACTCAATTATATTTGAGTATTACATATTCTTTGACCCGTTCATTATCTTTCTCTGAGGATCATTATCATATACTATATTCTCAAACTCTCAGGACATTACATTCACCCCTTCTTCTAAGAATTTCGTCCTCGAAATTTTTGACTTACTAATTTTCATTCATTCCATTTATCAAAATGAATTTTATGTTAATATCTATTTATTCAATAGGTTCTGCAACCAAATTCTTTCTCTAAGGATCTTTCTAAGATCATCATATTCTTCACCTCATCCTCTTTTAAGAGTTTCACAATTCTCTTCTTTCTAGAATTTCATTTCTTTCTTGAAATTATTATGTTTTGCTTAATTTTCTCATCCTTTCCACTTTCACCTTTTAGAATAATAAGAATCTTTCACAATTGCTCAATAATTGGAAAGTGATATAAATAACAGGAATTTAAAAGATTCTAAATCATTCTGAGGGGTCATAAAATATTGAATTGCGTCCCTAGGTTATCAAGTATCTCAACTTAAATCTTTAACAGTAAAAAGACTATACGGACCTTGAACTCTTCTCTAGGTTTAACAGTGCATCACCACCATAAACCATCTTTAACATGATGTTTAGCAATCACACAGACTGAAAACACTCTCTACAAGTACTCTAGGTGATCAAATTATCGTGCCCCTACGTCGTGCACAACATATTACATCTTAACTTCGTAACAACTATATGCATTACTTTCGAAACCATTGTATCCGATAACATGTCCCTTTTTATAGGGTTGTTCACCTCAGCTTTTCAACATCTGAATTCGCACCAAAACAATTTGGTTTGGCATAACTTTTTAATAAACGGTTGAATTTCATGAACATTTTTCAATAATCGCCTAGCTGAATCAAATAGCATAGACTTCTACAACAATTCGAACATCAATCGAAATATACATATACACACATAAATATATTCTCATATCTTAAAGAAATCTCAAAAATCTTTTTATGGCGTCATGATTATGACGTTGTCATACTACATCTCACCATAGTGGGCCGACGATCATATGATCACATCCAACACCAGGTTCCATTGCATTGATGACTTCATCGTTTATCATATCACCCGACACATATAATTAAAATATATTTTGGAAATTTAAAAAAAAATCATTTTTTTATCTAGCTGAAACAAACAACATAGATACACGAATAATAGCACTGTTTTAAAAAAAAAATACTGGTTCACTAGTGTGTCCCAACATTTTTTTTTTCAAAAATCAAAAGTATAACCATCGGCACGAAGTCAATAAATTTTGAAAATCTAGCAAAGCTAGAAGATTTGGAATAATCTAATTTTCTCCATCAATTTCAATCTTTATACTAAATATTCTTGTATTTCAACTTACAGTCCTCCTATATCCCCAATATAGTTCATCAAACTTACCACACATTTGAAGTTCAGGAACTTGCCCCAATAGTACGAGTTTAAGAACTTATCCTAGTCAGACCATAGGCGTCCATTTGCTGAGGGGTTCAAAACATACCATATTATTATGAGTTACGAACTTACCATATGCATTAGTTTTAAGAACCGCACCTAATCCTAATAATATTTGACTAATCTTAGTAGTTTCTAACAATCAAATACACACATGAGAAAAGAATCACCTTTTCAACACATATACATTGATAGCGCGACACCGACATTCCAATGATTATCAATGTGATAAACCAAGTGCAAGCACAAAACCCTTGCCCATACAAAGGTTTGTACAGCTCAGCCATCACATGAGTCCTCAATTGAAATCCCACCTAACTCTATCTCACTCATAACTTGCTTTTAACTTGCTCAATACGAATTTCTCGTATCACATTATCTATAACTCCTCGTGAGTTTACCTCGTACTATGTCATAGTACATTATCTTCATAGTGTTAAGCTATAATTATTCAAACATTACAAACCATCTTTCTCTTATAACTTAAACAGATCACGTCGTGATCTTATTCTATAATCACTTCCCTTAAAATTCTTTTCTTAACTCGTGATCGTTTTGTTTTACGATCCTCTTTCTTTCCTTTTTCATCATTTACGACATTATTAGTTATATTGGCTATTGGAGTTAGGCAACTCCCATTTCTTATCTTTATATCTCTTCAAGATTCTTCTTTGAATCCTCTTGTTTATATAACAATTCTTCTTTTAAGAATTTCTAACTTCATTTACATTGCTCAACATTTCATTTAAGTTCCACATTTTCATCATACGTATCTATTTTCTATACTTGGTACACATCGAGTCTCTAATAGTTTCAATATGGTACGCTGAGTGGTTTCCCACAAACAACCAACAAACTAGGTTCTGAGTTGCTAGTTCGTATATACCTCCGCTCTATGAAGGAATCGTTTAGCCCAGATACCATACATCAACTACTAAAGAGTACAATTGTACCATACTTAAATATAAATGTTTGATTCTTAACTTCTTTATCATCTTCTCCTTTATTCTCTAAGGTTACAGCCTAGGGTACTCTTACCTAAGGTTTATAACCTACAACTTTGATACCAACTGTAACGACCCCAAAATTCATATAATTTAATTATTAACTTCGGTCGTTAATAATAGATCTACCTTCTGATTTTACATCATTATTCGATGTTAAACTTTATATAATGCGGAATAATTTAAACTTTTATGCCTTCTTACTTTAATTCCCTGAATCAAAACTTTTATCATCTACATGTCTTTGAATCAATCTTATTTTATGATCCGCTTTATCACTGTTATTATATAAAAATTTACATTTCAATCCGATAACCTTTACATATCAGATAACTCTAACTCTAGCTTTACAACTCAATATAAAACTATACATCATAAACCATTTAATACATCTCATGAGTCTTAATCATGGTTTAAGGAAATAATAACTTTAGCTAAAATATACATCTTCGTATATTATTTCTGATCCACTTCATTCAAGTAGCATATAGTGTTATCTTCAATCCTTAACCTGCAAAAATGGTTATTTGCAAAGTTGAGCTCGACAGCCCATCAAAATCTAATAGTTTTCATGCATCACGTAGCATTTAATAACATGCATCAACATATATCTCATAAATATTGTACTAACATAACATACATGTTACAATTCATACAACAAATATAAAGATTGAATTCCTTACTCAATCAGCATGATTTATTCAATCAACGTAGTCATAGATTGACTTTAATGTTTCATACTTTCAACATATATATAACACATCATGTTATTTGCAATAAAGATTTAAAACAGTTAATCACCTAGTTCACATAGCAAATAGGAACTGAAAGACTTGCCTGATTTGTTGCTTACCAACTACAGCTTACTGCCTTGCATTTATCCTACAATAGTTTAGAAGTTCATATATACAAGCATCAGTTACATATACACAATGAAATCAATTAGATTGAATTGATTCTTCATCTCATCCTTTTATTTCAAAACATTTCCTTCTAATCGTCACTCGATGTTCAATCTAGTGTTTAAGTCTTGTTACGACATCTCTTTGTTCAATCAGTTTAACTACATTAAAATTCTTTTTCCTTCTCATTACATTCCACTTTAATTGACACTTGACATTCAGTTAAGTCTTTAACCTTGTCTTTATATCACCTTAGATATATAATGGTTCTTAACATTATTTTAGTTAACCTTCGTCTCATATTTCTTTATACTTCTCTTTTAGTCGACACTTAGCATTTGGTTAAGTCGTCATAGCTTAATATTACATTACATTAACGTATTATCTTCATTAAAGTTAATTAAATCAACTTCCATTTCATACTTTTAAAGTACCTCATTCAAATGGTTATATAACATTCAGTTAAGTTCTTACAATCTTCCATCTACATCCTTTTTGATGTATATTAGGTTGGTTAAATTAATTAACTTAATCTTCCTATCATTATTTAATTTTTATTTTATACTTTCAAGTTATTTCTTTTAATTGATACTTAACATGTGGTTAAGTTCTTCACTTATGTCTCTACATCATTATCTTGCATCCTAAACTAGATTAGACCCTTACTTGGTAATCCTTAAATAGACAGACTTCTCTGCCTAGGCTCAGGCCACGGCGCAGCTGCGCTGCCCCAAGCCTTGGCACCGGCGCAGCTGCACTGCAGCTCACCTACAGAAAACCAATGGCGCGGTTGCGCCGTTTCTGGCTATGGTACCGGCGCAGCTGCGCCGGACACAAACAGAAACTGCAACAGCTCTGCTATTGCACCAGCCACACCAACTCAAATCAATTCCATGGAATTTCACAAAACTTAACAACCAAAATTTTGTGATAACCTCCCTGAACATGTCACTCTTCATTCTCACTACATAAACATTATATATATTCAATTTAAAAGAATCAAAACCCCAATTTTACCAATTTCATCAATTTTTACACTTTTAGCGAATTTGATGGCCACAAATTCGTTTCTTAATCAATTGACACGATTTAAACTACGCCGCTTTCATTTCTTAACATACTAACATAATCCAACATCGATTCGTAGATTATAACAACTATTGGCCATGAAATTTTGTACTTTCTAAGCCATATTCTATAACACAAACACTGTTATTTTAAATCTTCTACTAACCACTTTTCCATGAATTTGATTACTCATTACAATTTCTATATAACAATTATCAACACCCCAAACCTGAGAATACAAATTAAAACCTAAGTTAACAACTTCCGTTAACAATTTACAGAGAACTTAAGAGAATAAAAATTAAAACCTAGGGTTAGATTATTACCTTCTTCATTTTTCTATGCCTTGACAAATAATGAACAATTGTTTGATCATTCTTCTTCTTTCTCTTGGCAAAATCACAGAGATTACACTCTCAATTTCTCACTCTCAATACTCTGTGTTTCTTCTTCTCACCCAACTAGGTATTAGCCTTAGGAAAATAAGACGCGAAGATATAAACTGAAGACTTCCCACGTTCATCAGTTAAAGAAATAATACGTCTATCAGTTATGTTAGGCCAAAAGCCATAAGGCTGCGTTTGGCTACACACAAATTTCCCCCACCAGTTTATTTTAATAATATTATATTATATATTTTTTATTTGTCACACACATGTAACCAATTTAATCAACTTACACTTATAATTATAATAGTTATAATAATTATAATTCCCATTGTAATATACTTAATAAATCTTTACATATCTAATTTAATTAATAAATTAGATCAAAACATCATTTTATTTAATTTAATTATTTTATTAAATATTATGCAATTGATTTAATTTAATTATTTTCTTAAATTAAATCCTTCAAATAAAATTAACATTATTCAATTTAATTTACATTAATCAATTTAGTTACAAAATTAATTCACCACAATTTTATCAACTATTTATTTATCCCAATAAATAAATTAATCAAAATATTTATTTAGTTCAATAAATATTTAAAATTAATTATAAAATTCATTTAATTTATTTAATAGTTAACTTAACTATTAAACCTCACTTTTCCAATATATGAATATATATTTCTCTTCATGCCAAATCATATATTTCAACATATATAGCACGTATATATACATACACAAACTCAAAACATCTCATAATAAGAATTTTAATTATTAAATTATTATTTCAATAATTTATAAAAATTCGGTTGTCACAAAATGAATATTATAAAATATGAAATGAGTTTAATATAAAATCAATAATGATTCCTAGCAAGATTTAAACACTTGAATGAATTTTGAATATTAGATAAGTTAAAAAGTTAACACAATCTAATTGAACAGTGTGTGCTAATTAATTGGAATGATTATGAGATGTGGAGTAGAGTTTACATTATAATTACTATGTGTTTTTATGTGACTAATAGTTGATGTGTATGCTTATATAATTGTGTAGGGCACGTGAAGTGCAGATAACTGTAAGTTGTTAAACTGTTATTTGTAAACAACGATCAAGGCAAGTCTTTCAGTTCCTAATTGTTATGTGAACTTGATGGTGAACTGTTTTAAATATTTATTGCAAAGAGCATGATGTGTTCTATATATATTGAAAGTATGAAACGTTAAAGTCAATTTATGACAACATTGATTGAATAATGAATGTTGATTGAGTAAGGAACTCAATCTTTATACTTGTTATATGAAATGCAATATGTATGTTGTGCTAGTCTAATGTTTATGAGATATATGTTGAGTATGTTATTATGTGCTATGTGATGCATGAAAACTGTTAAATTTTGCTGGGCTGTCCAGCTCAACCTTGCAAATAACCATTTTTGCAGGTTAAAGATTTAAGGTAAGGATATGTGCTACGTGAATTATAGAGATCCATATTCACGAAGATTACTTATGTTTTATAGGAAGTGTATTTAATATTTTGAATGTAACATGTTGTTGAATTGTAAGTTGAGCTATCCGGTGTATATGGATATCTATTTATGATGTAAGACTTTGTATAGTCATTTTGTTGTAATGATTCATGAAATAAATTTGAATCGAAGAGATGTAATGTAAAAGTTGCGATTTAAGGCAATAAAGAAGGAAATGTGTAGACACTCAAAATTTTCTTTACACATGTCACTAATATTGCAGGAAGGCAGATTCGTCTTTTAAGAGGGAACCCTAAAAGACGATCCATATCCGTGCCGGATACTACCGGAAGTTCAGCATCAACCTCGGATCGCAATCTAGGAGTAACAATTCTAATCTCGGAGATAACCCTGAGGTATGCAGATCAATACCGGAACACACACCGGAGAAGATCGATTAATATAAGAGATAACCCCGAGGTATCCAGTCTCAGTCCCAACCATGGGAATAGCCACCAACCTTGGTGATAACCCCAAGGAATGCAATTTCGGCAATAACCCCGAAAATGCTTGTTACAAATGCAACCAGCTTCAATCTCAGCGCTCACAACGAGATACACTGTACCAGCCCGGCGATAACATCGAGAAGACAGACACACCTCAATGATGATAATAAGGACCATCAACAAATTACAACAGTCCAACCCCAGCGAAGCTGAGCAATGTCTGCTTTATCAGCCCAATCCGACGATAACACCGGTGAGGGGCAACATCGTCATCTGACCAACACGATGCCACGCCACGTCGTCTCTACGCAGCAGTGTCCCACAAGACTAACCAATCCCGAGTGACTATTGTGCGTGGTAACGGATGAAAGTTAAAGCTTGAAGACCGGAGGGCACCGTCCCATCTTCAATGACTTCGCACAAACTCTAATCCCATGCCATCGTACAACTCTCGACAACGGCGGTCCAAAATAGGTCTTGTATACCTCAAACGGATGCCCGGATTACACTTCTGAAAGTCCGAGTGGACATTACAGTGCCCGAGTGCACGTACTTCGAGACGACCCGACCCAAAAAACTAGGGCCAACCCGGGTTGCCTCTGGTACAGCTACGGCTGAGCCGCAGGCACCTGCAGCTCCACCTTCTATAAATAGAGGGCTTGGGGTGGCCATTTTGTAAGAGAAAACGACGAGGAAGCCATGCCCAATTTGCTCTGTACTCACCCCAGACTGAGTGCTTTCTCATTTTAAACACTTGTGAGCTCACATATAGTTTATTTTATACGCACAAAAGCCAGTGTTTACCCACTTTAAAGATATTGAAGTCTTCTTTGGCAGTCCACTGTAAGCCTTCTTTCACACTTTAAAGTTTTTCTCTTCATCTTTATATATATGGACTAATATTATCGAGTTATGCCTTGATTGAGCCTAGACTTCGGTCTGGAGGGTTTAATTGCTTTTGTATATATATATATACATTTATATATATGAACTGCGTGTTGAACTCTATTCAATGAGCCTAGACTTATGTCTGGTGCGTTTAATGGCTTTCTTATATATATATAATTATATATATGAACTGCTATCGAACTCTGTTCGGTGAGTCTGGATTTCACATCTGATGCGTTTAGTGCTTTAATATATATATACTTATATATATTAACTGTTGTTGGACTTTGTTCGATGAGCCTGGATTTTATATCCGGTGCGTTTACATGCTATATATATATATTTACATTTCGTCCCACCTGGAGTTTACTTCGTGGTGGTTGACCGTTTTTACAGCTTTCTGTACATTTCGTCCCGCCTGGAATTTCCTCCGTGGTGGTTGATAGCTTTTACAGTTTTATTTACATTTCTGATCCCCCATGGAGGTGCTTCGTTGTTGGTGATCATGTCTGTATATATGTATTTACAACTTTTATATATATACCTACTTACTGCACAGATTCATCCCATTGGATCTAGATTCGGTTCCCGTGATGGACATTTTCAGCTGTAAGCAGCTTGTAAATTATTCTGCGGTGTGTGAATTTCATCAGATGATTTCCATACCCACGAGGATGTCGGCATTTTTTTGGATATTATTTTCATACGGATGCCTCGCATCTGTCAAATAAAATCAATCAAGCCGAGCACTTAATAAAATGGGAGTGTAAAAGGTCTCAATTACTATTGAGCATCAGGGTTTGAAAAAACCTCTTCTATAAAACGTCACTGCCATATCTTGCTTAAAATTAAATTTTTACATAAAATTCAAACCCTGTGTATATAGGTGCGAACGAGTCCTCGCACTACTTCTAAATAACAGCACATTGACCCACACACACACACACATTCAGATAACAGTTTCTTGAAAAGAGGATGTCACCGTGGTAACATGGATGTCGGGGGGTGCCTAACACATTCCCTCCGCATAACCAAGTCCCTGGACCTAATGAATCTCGGTTTCACCGACCCGTTTAGCAGTGTCACATCACTGGGTCAATGTGCAAACCTTTTCTCGGTTGTGTTGGTACAACCAGTTAAAAAACCAACTGGCGACTCTTATAGTCCAATCGTCGACATTATACATGTCGGACCTTTTTCACTTATTTTTTCAAACAAATCTCACCTAAAATGAGAACACCAACAAACAAGTAACGAAAAGGGACAATTAAAAATCTCGACGTCGACAGGTGGCGACTCTGCTGGGGACTCCAGTAAGAGGACTTAAGCCGCTATTACAATTTTTTCAAAATTGTTATCTGCTTGTGTGTGGATGTTGCATTTACATTTTATGATGAATGTGTACGAATGCATTTCTATAAACTGTTTGTGATATTAGTGTTTCGCACTATAAACTACTTGTGATATTAGTGCTTCGCGCCATATCTGCTTGTGATATTAGTGCTTCGCACATGTCATCATTTTTATGCAGTAAGACGCGATGTATGTGAATGTATGTTGTGTGGTCCCTCCACCAGGAGGCTATCCCGTCGGTATTTGATTACTGGACTCGTGAGAAGACTAATTCTCCGAGGCTCAGGAAAGGCACCATCCAAATTTGCTTCAATTGAAAGACCGGATTAACTTCCCGTAAAGTAGATTGCGATGATTTGGGAACCTTCATGCCAAAAAGCCGCGAGAGTAACCTAAGATAGGTCAGCCTCTGATAAACCCAAAACGGAGGAAAGTCTCTTCATGCTCTCATTTCAATTACTTGTAATTATCTTCCATATCTATCTCCATGTAATGAGAAATATGAAGAAATGTGTACACATACATGCTACAAACAGCTGCCATCCGTTTTGCAGGATAAAATTCCTAAACTGGACATATCACATAGCATGTGATTATCCACCTTCCCTAAAGACTAATCTATACAAGTCTTTTATAGGGAATCAATCGGACCTACCACCCGGTCAAAGTCCAAAAAGGCAACAAACCTACAGTCAATCATGTCGAACTTAATCCAGTTTCTCGCAAAGAATTCGACAGATTAAGCAAACAGATTACAGATTTGGATGTTCTACTAAAAGAATTACACCAGTCTATACAGGGTCAGAAAATACCCGTGCATGCTAAATCCTCCACACAAGGAGGAACCCATGTCATTACAATACCTGAACTGCAGTTGGATCAGACCAACAAAACTTATGATGCTGCCCATCCCACTGGAGATCCAGACACTGGTGACATCAAAAAGAAAGTCCTCCAAATGGAAGAGACTCTTCGCACTATCAAAGGAATTGGAACACACGGGAGTGTTTCATATGTCGATTTGTGTATTTTCCCTGGTATTCATTATCCAGAAAAATTTAAGACTCCTGACTTTGAAAAATATGACGGGTTAGGAGATCCTTACACACATCTAAAGGTGTTTATTGGAGAACTGGGATCTTATGCAGAGGATGAAAAACTCAGAATGCAACTGTTCAAAAAAGTCTAATTGGAGAAGCCCGTTCGTGGTACACAAGATTAGACAATTCAAAGATCCATAGTTGGGAAGAGCTAGCACACGCTTTCCTCAACCAATACAACTTTCAATCTCAAATGGCTCCTGATAGGTATCAAATTACCAAGATCAAGAAACAGTACAATTAGTCTTTCAGAGAGTATGCTCAGAGGTGGAGGCGCCTGGCTGCCCAAGTTAGTCCTTCCATGGCAGAATCAGAGATGGTCATGACTTTCATAGACATACAAGAAGCACCTTTCTATGAAAGAGTTTTAGCCGGCATCGGCAAACCATTTTCTGAAATGGTCAAACATGGGGAGATGGCTGAAATGGGATTGAAATCTGGAAAGATTCAGGACCTAGCTGCACTCAAAGTTGTTGCTGATCACATCCAATCTGGAAATTATGGGAACAACCCCCAGAGGGTCCATAAAAAGAAAGAAGAGGATGTTTCCCTGATACTACAGGGTCAAAAAGGCAGTCAAAACATGCCTATCCAGAGGAGAAACTACACTCCCTTTCAAGCACAATCTTCAAACCCTCCAGTACCAAAAGGTGGAGAAGTCAAATGACCTCGAGTATTCACACCCTTAGGGGACACCCTCGAGAACATTCTCAATCTTTTAACAACACAGAAGAAAATCATGCATCTGCTTCCACCAGCCAGCCCTAATGGGCGGGGTTTTAATGCTGCTCGAAAATGTGCTTATCATGCCGGGGCACTTGGACATGATACTTAGGATTGTTGGGCCTTGAAACATAAAATCCAAGACATGATAGACAACGGTGAAATCGTGCTCGCCAAACCCGATCAGCCTCACATTCAAGACAACCTTCTTCCTCAACACAAGGAAGAAGAGGTCAATATGATCAATTGGAGCAGCGGACAGAGTTCCAATTTCAGCTGTGAATCCTCCCAAACCCCAAAGATGGTGATGACAGATGGGATTATGCTAAGTTCCAATTCACAATGGAATGAAAGATGAAAGCTCTCTGTAAACAAATTGAGCAATTGGCGGAACTGGTGACTTATCAGCATCAAGTGACTCGTCAGCTAATCAGCCAGGAGCATGCCAGTCTCCTACCTATTATCATGAATATTCCCTCTTCACTTTTAGAAAATGAAATGCTTGAAGACAAAGTAACGAAGAGAGCGAATGCTACGGTCCGTCGGGATTTTGCCAACAAAAGGGAATTCACATATTTGGGCCAACCTATGGAGGAAATCCTTCATATGTTAATCAATGAAGGAAGGATTAGTTCCCTTCTACCTCCAATCAACCCCCGTTCAGGACGATACAACTCTGAGGGAGTATGTCAATATCATTCTCAATCTCGCGGTCACAGCACAGAAGAATGATGGGCACTCTGCCACCTTATTCAAAATTTAATCGACAGTGGCGTACTGCGTCTGGCAGATAACGACACTGTGTTACGGGCAAGTGAGGATTCGTGTCCTACTAAGTGGAAGAGTGTAGTAGCAGTCATATCCGCTGAAAATGATGGAGTTAACAAATCACTTGTCATGCCAGTAATTCAACTCAAGGGAATCAACAATCCTTTGAAAGTGGTCGCTCCCGAGCCAATCAACTTGCCGTGAAGAGCACAATATCTTATTGTTAGCTTGCGCGCAGTTCCATGGAATTATGGAGAAGGTGAAGGATCCACCTCGCATATAACTGTTGCAGTGTCAAAGGAGAATCCACTGTATCTTCCCCAACGGGTAATGAAGCCTGTCATCAAGTCTAAGGGGAAAGTACCCATTGAGAAGATTGAAAATTTCCTCCGCACTATAGGTCATAACGAAGCCAAGGTGGTTTTAAGCTTAAAAGAAGCTCCACAACAGATATCAATCTTGGACTTGGTCCTGACTTCCGAGAATCACCGGAAGGTCTTGTTAAAGGTTTTAGAAGAAGCCTATCTACCGACATCAGTTGATACAGAAAAGTTTTAACATCTGGTTGATCACATTTTCAACAACAATGTGATATCCTTCACTGATGATGACATGCCGCCCGAAGGGACCGGTCATTACAAACCGTTTCACATTGCGGTCTTGTCCTCCGGATATATGGTGGCTGGAGTTTTAATAAATGGAGGTTCCTCTCTGAATATCTGCCCATACGCTACCTTGGTGAAGATGAATATCAATTTCAATCGAATTCGGAGTAGCCATACCATTATCAAAGCTTTTGATGGAGCCCGCTGTAACTCAATCGGAGTAGTTGAGCTGCCAATTGAGATTGGTCCTCATACATTCTGCGTATCCTTCCATGTGCTCAAGATAGATTCGGGATACAATCTGCTCTTGGGACGACCATGGATTCACATGGCAAGGGCAGTCCCCTCCACTCTTCACCAACAGTTGAAATACATCATTAACAATAGCCTAGTCACAGTCAACGCTGAACTGGAGATTCCTCAGCACGGGGACATGCCACTCATCAATGCCAATAAGGATGTTGAGCCAATTAGTTTTCATGCTTTGGAAATAAGCAATACCCAATACCATGCTATTGGAACGCCACTGCCCGAACCCCAGATTTCTGCCTAGGTAATGTCGGCCATGCAAGAAATGATGTCGTTGGGTCATAAACTGGGACAAGGGTTGGGTAAAGATTGCTAGGGTATCAAGTACCCTATTCGCTTAACCAAGCAAATTGGGACAGCTGGACTAGGCTATTCTGCCAGCTCTAGTCACAGGAATCCTCATAAGCATCATCATATTCCTTCAGCTTTAACCATGCGGAGTTTATCTTCGCCTTCAAGCTCCGAGTCCGCACAACCTCCCGTAAAGGTGCCAGCCAATATAATGGCAATGTTATTTCCCAAGCCGGTACCGGTGAAGGAGAGAGAAATCTTTGTTCCAGATCCCGCAGTGGAGGAAGAGGAACGAAGAATCAAGCAAGACGTCATACGGATGATGTCCGGCATACGCATCATCGTTCATGATGAGCATACCAATAAATACACCCTAGACGATGATTGCCCAGACGTAATGGCTATCATTCGGGACAGGGAAGATGATGATAATCCCTCTATCACTGCGGTTCACCTGGAATTTTCTCTTGCCAATTGGAACAGCATTCTTTGCATTGGTCGTCAAGGGTAAAGCGGGCGGAAACTCTTTCTGCCCTGTAGATATAATAACTGCTTACTTTTTTGTACAGTATTAGCGGTTTATTTTGCCAGTATATGCTAACACTGTGTGTGATCAACACATTTCATATATACTAAGTGAAAGCATATTTTGTTTCAGGACTCTGAATTTAGATGTGTATGTACTTGCTGATACGGTGCCTCTTCTCCACAAGGATTATACCTTTGATGTAGAGATGAATTCAGCCTTGGTGGATATACAGGATGACATTGAGGTGCCTCCAGAAATTCAAGAATGGGTCAAAGACAAACCCAAACCCAACCTTGATCAAACCACTCCTTTCAATCTCGGAACCTTAGAAAACTCTAAGTTAATCCAGATTGGTTCAGACCTTACCCCAAACCGACGGAATGACATGGTTACGCTACTAACCCAGTTCTAGGATGTGTTTGCATGGTCTCATGAGGATATGGTGGGTTTGTCCACTGACATTGTCCTTCATCGCCTTCCCATTAAAGAGGGATTTAAGCCAGTCAAGCAGAAGGTCAGGCGATTGAAACCTGAATGGAGTTTAAAGGTGAAAGAAGAAATTGTGAAACAGTTTCAAGCTGACATCATAATGGTGTCTACATATCCTGAGTGGATATCCAACATCGTGCCCATACCTAAACCTGGAGGGAAGGTGCGAGTTTCCGTGGATTACCGGGACTTGAACAAAGCTTGCTTAAAAGATAGCTTTCCCATGCCATTTATCCACGTTCTCATTGACAATACTGCGCAATACGACATGTATTCATTTACAGATTGTTTTGCGGGGTATCATCAGATCATGGTTGCCGAGGAAGATCGTGAAAAAACTACTTTCATCACTCCTTGGGGAACTTTTTGCTATAGACTGTTGTCATTCGGCCTCATCAATGCTGGAGCTACCTATCAACGAGCTATGATGGCTCTTTTCCACGACTTAATGCATAAGGAGATCGAGATCTACGTGGATGACATTATTACCAAATCCCGAAAGAAGGATGACCATATAGACCATCTCAGGAAGTTGTTCAACAGGTTGCGTAAGTATAACTTGAAGTTGAATCCAGCTAAGTGCGCCTTTGGCGTTAAATCAGGCAAGTTGCTAGGATTTCTAGTCAGCCACAAAGGGATAGAGTTGGATCCTGCCAAAATCCAAGCCATCACGGAAATGCCCATTCCTAAGTATATCATCTAATACATCATCTTTGTACAGCTACAAATACAGGGAAATGGGGCACAGACGCCCTACTACTGACAGAGGCCTATCAAAATATATAGTGAGAATGGGGCACAACCACCCAATATCTAACAGAGGCCTATCAAAAGATATAACAAGAATACACATCAGAAGAAGACAATGGTGTCGATGTCCACATCATCAATCCTGTCCACCTGATGTAACTCCTCCTGAGTCACTGGATCTCTATCAACAGGGATGTCAGGCCTATATAAAGGAGGATCCGCACCGGCAAAATCGAATGGGTCACCTGAGGAGCCAGCGCCTGAGCTAGAAGGATCAAATGAAGCCGCCTCTGCCAGATCTCTGCCCAAATGCCGGATAAATATGTGTGCCTGGTCCAACTGTCAGGTCAAACTATCAATCTGGGTCATATGAGTCGGATCTCAGACACAAGCTATCTAATCCGTCATCATCAAGAATCCTGGAACCATATCCCCCATAAACTATGTGGCGCGGGACTGAGCTCCAATAGTGCGAGGGGACCACCACCGATGGAACGTCTCCTGAGTATATGGACCCTCTGACAATGCAAAATCGTCAACCCCCAACAATGGGATATCAGTGATGGGTGACTGCGATACAGGCCAATAACGCCTGGCAGAAGGCAAGATCGGTATACGAATCTCCCCTGTGGTGCTCCTAATAGCACGCTCTCCTAAATAGAGCTCCCAGCCTCCATCTGTGAAGAGAGGAACTCTCCTGGTGGAAATCATATACTCGACTCCAGTCGGGTATCCATCCTCAAACCCCACAGTCAGGTGTTCCCCGGAATAGGGAAGCCATGTGATGGTGTCGGCCGTCAGCAACTCCAGCTGCATACGGCAATGAGTGAATCCCTCAGCTATAGGGACTTCTGGCAGAATCGAATGATGCCATCGTCGTCCCCGTGGATAGGTGTCTAAACCTAACACACTCACGGGACGCAAGCATGGAAGCCTCTCATAGGCCCAAAACTGCCAACACAAAGGCAAATATCTGCTATCAGTTAACACTCTTAACCTATACATGGTAAATGACAAGAGAAATACTCACCAGCAGAAATGGGTAAAATCCTAGCCATGCCTCGGTCAAACCCTGTGAGCGCATACGCATGCCCCGGAGGAAATAGGCAAAGGTATAGGAACCCCAATCATACTCTCCAATACGGTCCACATCACGTGTAGCGCTGATCAAAGCAAAAGATACCGTGGAAGAGCTATCTGCTATGAAGCAGCCTCGAATGATCATCAGGAATAATCGCCGTAGAACGCGATCCCTGATTCTGACATCATCAGGCATAGGCTCACTCAATAACCCGCTCATAGCATCTACTCTCAAAGGACCTGAACGGACAGTCCTGCCTTTGAGCTCCACTGCCGGAACTCCTAATAAGGATCTAACGGCAGTAGAGGTAATATTTGCCATGCAAGGCACTGGCTACCCTCTGAACTCCATACCTATGATAAATTGCCAATCCATAGGCGTCATCATCACCTCGCAATCCAGCAGATGGAGTGACTGAGTCTGATAAAACCATCACTCAGGCAATGCCCTGAGATAATCCCAGGGACAACGACGGGGAAGGATGGAGAAGAATGCCCCAAATCCCCACTCATGCACTATCGCTCTATAGTCAGGATGAAGAGCCTGATACATGGAGTGAATGCGGAACCAGTTCCCTCGAGGCTGTGTAAAACCAGGAACCTGCATGAAATGCAGATTAACATCAAAACCCTTTAATCCTCATCAATTGGAAAGAAGGAAGATCAAAGTCTAACGCCATACCTCGTTAGCATGCAAATACATCGATGGATGTCTGCCCAAATCACCCAGTAACTCTGGATTCACCACCTGAATGCTCGGAAGCTCCCTGTGAGGGATATGTGTAGCAAGAGAGGGATCCTCTATCGAAATATCTGCCTCCTCGTCCTCAACGTCTGGAACATCTACCTGGATAGGACGTATCACGACCTCCACCAACCGACGAGGCTGTCTGACAGAACGGGGACAAGGCACTTCAGAAGCCCTCCGCCGTACGCCAGAAGTGGTCCTATAGGAACTGCTCGGCTGATCCGGATCCATAGTATCTGGATAACAAGTCTCCAAATCAGCTCAGAAAGGGTGTGGTATTTCCTTACCTGGAGCTTTCTAGAATGCATTTTATGACTATATGCATGCATGCATTTACTTTAACATATAATAGAGTTAAAATACATGACTACCCAATGCCTACATTTGGAAAAATTTTGCCATAGTCCCCTTTGAAAATAGGACTATCCACATGCATACATGCATGTCTAGGTGGCCATTCAGTAGCACACCTTCCCCAAAGTCATATACATAATATATGCATTAAAAATTAAAATCATCATGCATAAGGCCAACCTCAATACTAGGAGTACTTTGCCTTGCTACCTTATGCTCATTGGACCTCAAATAGGACAAAAAATAGCAAAAAAAGGTGCCAATTTGACTGTCTCAAAAGTTAAATTTTTTCACATCATTATATTCAGCATGGTTTAATACTAACATTTACTATGTTGAATATTTTTTATCTAGTCATTTATGCATACATAATCACTACTATGTGTTTAGATGCATTTCATGCGATAACTCAAAATCCAACAGACAGAAATGAGAGAAAGTACAGGCATATGTTACCAGGATAGTGTAGAACACTCGTACGGTGATAGAATTTGCAGAAAGCGTCCCGAAATCAGCAGATCTGAAGATGGCTCGCGATTTTCTATATGCGAAGCAAGTTGAAAGTGACTTGTGAGACCAACCTGCTGGATTATATCATCCACGGTTGGCCACAAGCCCATCTGCGGCTGCAGCAGGTGCACCTGCGGCACCCCCATACGGGTCCCATCCCTCTGGCTCGGTCCAATTCGAGTTGCAAAGGAGTTCTTACAAGCTAAAAAGGCCAAACCAGGGATAAAAACACTACGCGATTGAGCGGAATATCCTAAAACCCTGGTTTTTCTGGATCCAACTGTGGCTTTCTTTTCATCCATTGGTATTAACCCGAACACAGGGTTTACTATACCGATGATTTAAGTCTTTGCATACCACATTCGGCAATACCATACAGAGATCTGATGCCGTTAGCGTAAGGTTGTCACCCCAATCTTTTCACAAAAGAAGTCCCCGACGGGGGTTACAACGCATGCTCATCCGTTGACACACAAATCAATGAAGGTCAAGCAGCCTTGACATTATTACAGCCGATAGCAATTTAAACCTATCAGAGCTCTGAAGCTATTCGAGGTTTTCACACCCGACAGCTCGTATTCCCCAGCGGATCCCCGGCGGGGGTCACAACGTAATGTTCCGGTGATCTACACGACAGCGAAGGTCAAGCAACCTTGACAGTATATCCCACATGATTTTTCAGCCGTTAATTCACATGTCGGTGAAATACATAAATCAACGAAGGTCGGGCATCCCTGACAGCATTTGCTGTTGGTAGTAAATCCAACAAAATCGTGACATGTCTTAACGATACAAACTAGGAGATTGTCATCAAGGAGGATTGATGATGGAGTATGTTATACACATCCTCAAGCAGATCAAGCTTCATCCCCATAGATCTCTCACACATAAGAGGTACATCTTCGAGACCAAGTCATAATCAAAGACACATGACTTTGGTGATAACTCCAACATCAACATCCTAACAGATTCGGATTACACATCAAATCTAGTCATCGTTGCCAATCCCCAGTTAAAGCAACAGGGAGCCAGCAATCATCCCTAGCGTGTTGGGCTATAACCCCGTACACATGCATCGTACATTTACATCATGTTGCTATCCATAGTACCATGTTCGTCTTGTTACGTTTCAAGTGTCTAGGATTCTTTATCCTACCCATGCATCGCTATGCATGAGTAAGATAAAGAGGGGCATCTGTAGACACTCAAAATTTTCTGTACACCTGTCACTAACATTGCAGGAGAGCAGATTCGTCTTTTAAGAGGGAACCCTGAAAGACGATCCATATCCATGCCAGATACTACCGAAAGTTCAGCATCAACCCCGGATCGCAATTTGGGAGTAACAATTCCAATCTAGGAGATAACCCCGAGGCATGCAGATCAATACCGAAACACACACCTGAGAAGACCGATCAATCTCGGAGATAACCCCGAGGTATCCAGTCTCAGTCCCAACCATGGGAATACCCACCAACCTTGGTGATAACCCCAAGGAATGCAATTTCGGTAATAACTCCGGAAATGCTTGTTACAAATGCAACCAGCTTCAATCTCGGTGCTCACAATGAGATACACTGTACCAGCCCAGCGATAACATCGAGAAGACAGACACACCTCAAACATGACAATGAGGACCTTCAACAAATTACAGCAGTCCAATCCCAGCGAAGCTGAGCAACATCTGCTTTATTAGCCCAATCCGGCGATAACACCGGTGAGGGGCAACATCGTCATCTGACCAACACGATGCCACGCCACGTCGTCTCTACGTAACAGTGTCCCACAAGACTAACTAATCCCGAGTGACTATTGTGCGGGGTAACGGATGAAAGTTGAAGCTTGAAGACCGGAGGGCACCATCCCATCTTCAATGAATTTGCACAAACTCTAATCCCATGCCATCGTACAACTCTCGACAACGGCGGTCCGAAATAGGTCCTGTATACCTCAAACGGATGCCCGGATTGCACTTCTGAAAGTCCGAGTGGACATTACAGTGCCCGAGTGCATGTACTTCGAGACGACCCGACCCGAAAAACTCGGGCCAACCCAGTTTACCTCTGGTACACCTGTGGCTTAGCCACGGGTACACCTGCGGCTCCACCCTCTATGAATAGAGGGCTTGAGGTGGCCATTTTATAAGAGAAAACGGCGAGGAAGCCCTGCCCAATTGGCTCTGTACTCACCCCAAACTGAGTGCTTTCTCATTTTAAACACTTGTGAGCTCACATATAGCTTATTTATACCCACAAAAGCCAGTGTTTACCCACTTTAAAGATATTGAAGTCTTCTTTGACAGCCCACTGTAAGCCTTCTTTTATACTTTAAAGTTTTTCTCTTCATCTTTGCACACACCCTTCTACACGTTGAGAGTCGTGTTGCACACTTTTGCCCAGACTTCGGTCCGTGGTTTATTTTTGGTTTGTATATACATATATATATATATATATATATATATATATATATATATATGGACTAACATTATCGAGTTATGCCTCGATTGAGCCTAGACTTCGGTCTGGAGCGTTTAATTGCAGGCTCCGGTCTGGAGCGTTTAATTGCTTTCGTCGTCCTGAAGCTGAGCCTCCTTCACTTTATCTAGTAAAGTTGTACCAGATTGCATATAAAATAGCTTCTCATCAATCTCCATTGGATACTTCACTTCCAATTCCAGTTTCTCCATTTTCACAATTAGATCTTCCTAAGCAGTTAACATCATCAATTTCTCACGACCCTTTCTACTTAAGGCATCGGCAACCACTTTCGCCTTACCCGGATGGTATAAAATCTCACAGTCGTAATCCTTGATTAATTCCAACCATCTTCTCTGACGCATATTTAAGTCCTTCTGTGTGAAAATATATTTTAGACTCTTGTGGTCTGTATATATTTCACACTTCTCCCCGTAGAGATAGTGCCTCCAAATTTTTAAAGTAAAAACAACTGCAGCTAACTCCAAATCATGGGTCGGGTATCCCTTCTCGTAATCCTTCAACTGTCGTGATGCATACGCGATGACTTTACCGTTTTGCATTAGCACACAACCAAGTCCTTTATGCGACGCATCACTAAAAATAACAAAATTGCATGTATCATCCGGAAGAGATAACACAGGTGCCGTACTCAACCTCTTCTTTAATTCTTGAAAGCTCTCCTCACACTTCTCCGTCCAAACAAATTTCACAGCTTTTCGAGTTAAATTCGTTAACGGAGTTGCGATCTTGGAAAAATCTTGAATGAATCTTCTATAATATCCCGCCAATCCAAGAAAACTTCTTACTTCTGACGGCGTTCGCGACTGATCCCAGTTAATCACGGCTTCTACTTTGGATGGATCTACCGAAATTTCGTTTTTATCGATCACGTGACCAAGAAATTATACTCGCTCGATCCAGAATTCGCATTTCAAAAATTTAGCGTACAACTTTTCCCTTCTCAATACTTCCAACGTTAGCCTCAAATGTTCTTCGTGTTCTTCTTTGGTTTTGGAATATACCAGAATGTCGTCTATAAATACCACCACGAATTTGTCCAAAAATAGCTTGAACACAGCATTCATTAGTCCCATAAATGCTGCAGGAGCATTCGTTAGACCAAATAACATTACTAAAAATTCTTAGTGATCGTATCGCGTTCTGAACGCTGTCTTCGGTACATCCTCTGGCCTCACCTTCAGTTGGTGATAACCACTCCTCAAGTCTATCTTGGAAAAGTATCTTGCTCCCTTTAATTGATCAAACAGATCGTCGATTCTTGGTAATGGATATCTATTCTTAATCGTGACCTTGTTCAGTTCTCTGTAGTCAATGCAGAGCCGCATCGATCCGTCCTTCTTTTTTCACAAATAATACCGGCGCTCCCCACGGTGATACGCTCGGTTGAATGTACTTTTTGTCCAGCAATTCTTGTAGTTGGACCATCAGTTCTTTCATCTCTACTGGTGTCATTCGGTATGGTGCCTTCGATATTGGAGCGGTTCCGGGCGCCAAATCGATCACGAAATCTACCTCTCTATCTGGTGGCAGTCCCGGCAAATCGTCTGGAAATACATCGACGAAGTCCCTCACAATCGGTATCTCTTCTACCTTCAGATTGTCTTTTCGACTGTCGACTATGTAAGCTAGATATCCTACACAGCCTTGACTTAACAACCTCCTGGCCTGTATCATCGTTAGACAACTCGTTTGTCTAGGCGACTTGCTACCATAAAACACAACCTTTGACGGAGTCATAAGGTTAATACGCTTCTTCTGGCAGTCAATTACAGCCCTATAATTGGATAACCAATCCATACCTAAAATAACGTCAAATTCCCCAAGCCGAATAGGGATAAGATCTACGTTCATGATATTACCCTTAATATCCACCCTACAGTTCTTAAACATGTACTTAACAGGAATTATCTCTCTATTCGCAATTTCTATATTCATGGGATATTCCAACTCATCCATTAGCAAATCTAAACTATTAGCAAAGTCTTCGGATATAAAGGAACAAGTAGCACCTGAATCAAATAAAATGTAAGCATTAATTTCATTGATCGGAATGATACTTGACACCACATCACGAGACTGGATTGCGTCCAGCACTGTCATATTGAAAGTTCTGGCGGTCGGTCGGTTTGTTGCAGGTGGTCCGGTAATGGTTAAGGTATTTCAACTGCTATTTCCACAGTTACCTCCTTGCACTGCTCTTCCTGATCCCTTCTTGGGGCAATCTCTTGCTAGATGATCCTTAGAACCACAGTTAAAACAAGCACCCTTCTTTGGGTTTGGACAGTTTGGTGCTATGTGGCCTTCCTGACCACAATTGTAGCACACTCGCTTCCCTTTCATGTAAACTCCCAGATGAGCTTTTCTACAGTTTGAGCACGCTTCAATTTTCTTCTTCTGCCCTCCTTGTTGACTTCCAGCTGACGAGTTATCCTTCGACTTCCTCTTCTGATTATGACTACCCTCAGTATTACTCCCACCAGTCGTGTTATTTCCTTCACCTTCACTCTTCTTCTTCTTCTGCTCTTGATTGTAGTTGGTCACCGCATCACTCCCACCTTCAGCGAGGATGGCCTTTTCCAGTACTCCGGCAAATGTGTTTATCTGAAACATTAACACCTTACTGTAAACCCAAGGCTTTAGTCCTTGTTCAAATCTTCTGGCCTTTCTTTCGTCAGTGTGTACTTGGTACGGGGCAAACCTTGCCAACTCATCGAATTTAGCCGCGTAATCAGGTACGCTCATGTTTCCCTGCTTCAGTTCCAGAAATTGAATCTCCATCTGATTCTGTGAACTAGTTGGGAAGTACATTTCGAAAAACATTTCTTTAAATCTCTCCCACGTAATTACACCTTCACCTCCTCGCACTTTGTTTGCTTGCCACCAGTAGCTAGCCTCAGACTTCAGCATAAATGTTGCGAAAGCAGTATTCTGGTCTTCTCTAACCCTATCAACGTCGAATACTTTCTCCATTTCCATGACCCACGTTTGAGCCTCGATTGGGTTCCTGGAACCTTTGAACTCTGGCGGTCCCACCACCTTGAAGTCTTTAAACATTGTGTTTGGTGGAGCTTGAGGTTGATTGTTCATTGCTCCCGTCAGTAAGTTCACCAACTGCTGAACAGGATTAACGTTGGCATTATTGTTATTATTGGTTGACTCTTCCTGAGCCGGTTGACATTGTTGCCTTCTCCTTGGCGGCATATTTCTAATAAAATAAACACTTATTAGAACTTTATTTATTTCTCTAAATAATTAAGGCATTACTCAACAATTTAACACATCATCTCAAACAACTTAATATATTTAATTCAACTCAAAGTTTTAACATCAAACTATAGCATAACTGCTATTTACATCAACTATCCTGGAATAAAGAATCCACATGATTTAAAATATTAACATATTCCTTCGTTCATATACACATCGGAATTTATATATAAAAACTAATTAAGTCTTTCACATAATTAAACGGATTCTAATCCTGTCTATCAAGGTGCTGAATAGCCTTGCCACACTCCTCATCCATGATACGAGACATCGTCCTGCGATCCAGCATATACGATGGAAGTCCTTCGAACTGGATGGGGTATCTCAAAACTCGTTCCTGAGCCTCATCCATTGCATGATTAAGTGTGGAGTATGTCTCTTCAAGCTTTGCCTTCTTTGCACGACTATCATCTTCTGCACGATCAGCTCGACGTGATTCTCTTACCCATCCTTCCTCTGCTATTTTCAGTCTTCCGGAGGTTTCTTTCAGTTCCTTTTTTCAGCTTCTCTATCTCCTCGGTCTTATCTTCGGTTTGACCCTTCTCATGGACCAAATCTCATTCTACCTTTCCCAATCGTGAGTGAAGAGTCGAAATCTCCCTCTCCTTCTGCTCGAGAGTAAACTGTTGGACAGTCGCTCGCTCAGTCAAATCCTAAACCTCGTCTTGTAACTCAACGTTACGGTCGTATAACGTGTCATACATCTCTGCATCAACGGTGTATCGTGGCAACTCCTCTTCTTCCTCTTCCTCATCAAACTCCTCCTCAGGATCCTCCTCAGGATCAGTCTCGGGTTCATGCTCCTAACCAACAATGGTGATCAATGGAGATGACTCCCTCTAAACTAACTGTTCCCTAACAACATGTATGTCTTGGGGCTCCTCCTCTTTAGGTACTATAGGTAATCGGGGTTCTTCCTACCCAGCTTGACTAGCTTCTCCAACATTCGTCATCCTGACAACAAAATTTTAAGTTTTAGTTACTAAGTCGTACTAATGAGCACATAAATTAACACATAAACACATAATGTATTTTATTATCTTCAATGAATTACCAAAAATTCATTTCTTAAAACTCGATAAGAGTTTTCCTTTACTATCTTCTTTCTATAAGGTTACTACCTAAGGTTGTTCCCCCACCTAAGGTTCATAACCTACAGCTCTGATACCAACCTGTGACACCCCCAAATCCAAGTACTTCGATTCCACGGGATTTGGTGTTCACTGTACAAATATCATCTATCTATCTACCCATAACAATTGCAACCATTCAATAAATAGAATTAAAATCCTCCCTTTATAGGGTTACAACATCTGAATAATAATACAATCCCAGGTTAAACTAACCTTAAACATCTGTGCGGAATTATAAATAAATAAGTCTTAAACAATACATCATATAAAATAATAAGTCATATCAAATAACAAGTCTCCATCATTTGCTAACTTTGCCCTTGCCCTTACTAGTGGAAGGTTCGTCAGCTCTTTCATTCTTAACTGCAATGTTATTATTAAGTAAGAGTGAGCACAAATTCCCACAAGTATAACAATGAAATAACAGTATAATAACATGCGAATAAATCAAAGACATCTGAATAAAAGCTCAACTTTTGAATCAAGAGTGAATAACAAGAATCAAAAGAATTCTGAGGGTCATAAGACCTTGAACTATGTCCTAGGTTAACAAGGGTTATACTTGAAACCTTTAACAGTCATAAAACTATGGACCTTCTTCTCGTACTTAGGGGGATCAGCCCTTAGTACCATACTGTGCACAATATCTTAACGCTAAGCGTAAATAATCCCTTATACAGGGTTGTTCATCTCAGTTTGACATTCGAGTCCGCACCAAAGGAAGTTTGGTTTGGATAAATCTTCAAGGGTTCTGAAATTTAAAACGCTCATCAACTATGGACTAGTTGAATCATTAAAGTTTCACTAGTCTAAAAAGGTTCAACAATAATAATATTCAATTTGAATAATAATCTTAAGAAGTATACAATAGAACAATTATTGTATAACTAAATCATACTTTGAAAAGATAATCAATCTTTAATAAATTATTTGAACTTGAATAATAGTAACGATAGCTTATTCAAGGTAAATAATAAGCTTGAACAATAATGACAAGTAGGGTTAGGGAACTTGCTCAAATTTAAGAGTTTAAGTTTAGAAAACTTACCTCGTGCGTAGATTACACTTTAACTAAGCACGTTCTTTGAATTAAATCCTACATACCATTCATATACATAATACCAGTTAATTATAAATTAACTAATCAACATAAACTCATTCTCGTTGTCTACTTTAATTATCGACTATACTTAGTCAATTTATTTCATTATCACATAATTTGTACTTCATGAATGATAATCTAATTATGAATTCAATAATTTAAATCACATGTAATTATGTTATTTACATGTTTAAACAACTATTTTTATCATCACATTATTCTTCTAACATATTTACATGTTCATTACATTAATTCACTAACACATTGTTAGGCTTAAACATTTTAAAAATCTCATTCTTGAACTTTCTGGAGAGTGGCGCTGCAGTGCCACTGTTATACATGACCTTAGCGCTGCGACGCGATGGCGCTGCGGCCGGACTCTTGGCGTTGTGGCGCGGTGGCGCTGCGGCGCGGGACTTCAGTTCTAGAGTTGGCGCCGCGGCGCGAGACTCCAGACTTTGACTCCCAGTTCGCGAAGAACACAAAGTTCAGCGAAAAGGACACTAAATAATCCTTAATTTCACTAATTTAACATACCCACATGTTATAATTCATGTATAATCATAATACAAAATCTATAAAGTGATTTTAACCCATTAAAACATATAATCACAGAATTAAAACATAAAATTTTCCTCTGTTCTTGATGTTCTTGAACTTTTTAACATAAATTCCTAAAGGATTCGTTATAAAGCCAAATCCATTCATTTAAAGTTTGGTCTCTTCGTATTAACATGCACAATAATATACGAGTGTAAAATCTACGAAAAAAATTTATGTTTGACATACTAAAATCACGTATAAGGCCATAAGGCCAAAAACCCAAACTCTGTATTTTTTTGAAATAGCAAGTTATCAGATTAACGACATAAACTTATGAACTGATGATAAGGAATTATATATAATACATATTAAAACACATTAAAACGATATCTTACACATATATGCACATAACTCTCACAATTTCAATTACAGAGACTTTACAGAAGACTTAGGAGTCATATTCATGGAAACTTTAAATGACGTAAAAAAAACTGGGTTAAAGAGATTACCCAAGCGTAGATAAAGTAATAGAAGATGAATTAAAGTATTCCTCAACAATTCTCAAACTCCCTAAATCAATTTCTCAGACTCTCTCTCTCTCTCTCTTTTCCCTCTTTGTTATATGCCAGACTTAGCCAGATAATGAAAAGGAAGAAGGAGAATACGTATATTAATCAAGCAATTGACGCGCACTATGGTCAGTTACCCAGCATGGGTTAACTGCCCATAACTCCTATTAAGGCTCCGTTTGGTTAGTTAGAATAGATTTTAAAAACCATTTACTTTAATAAAGCTTTATCATATAGTTTAATTCTTGTCACACCCAATTCAAATATCTTATTTAAATTAATTAAATAACATATAATAATCTCTCATAAATTCACATAATCATATAATTAAACATCTCATTAATAAATAATGTCAATTTATTAAATCTCTAATTAATAATTAAATTAGTTAAAAAACCAATATGCTTATTAAATATTTTTTTTAATACAATAAGCTCACATAATCACATATTTTGATAATAAAAATTCTCTACATTAATTTAATAAATGTAACACATATAATTAAATTAATCTACCACAATTGCATCAATTAATTATTTAATCCAATAATTAAATCATCAAAAAAATATTTATTTAATTCAATAAATATTAGAAATAAATTACAAAATCTCGTTCGTCACATGAACAATAAGAAGTAATTTAAGAAATTTATAAAGGAATGGATTAAAACATGCGTGAGAGGATTCAAAGAAGAATCTCGTAGAGTTATAAGGAATATGAATGTGGGGTTATCCAACTCCAATAATAAGGATGTAAGGTGATAATAAATAGATAATGCCTATAAGAAGAGAATGATAAAGAAGTTAAGAATAAAAAGTTATATTTAAGTATGGTACAATTGTACTCTTTAGTAGTTGATGTATGGTATCTGGGCTAAATGATTCCTTCATAGAGCGGAGGTATATACGAACTAGCAACTCGGAACCTAGTTTGTTGGTTGTTTGTTGGAAACCACTCAGCTTACCATATTGAAACTATTAGAGACTCAATGTGTACCAAGTATAGAAAATGGATACGTATGATGAAAATGTAGAACTTGAATGAAATGTTGAGCAATGTAAATAAAGTTAGAAATTCTTAAAGGAAGAATTGTTATATAAACAAGAGAATTCAAAGAAGAATCTTGAAGAGATATAAAGATAAGAAATGGCAATAGCCAAGATAACAAATAATGTCGTAAATGATGAAAAAGGGAAAGAAAGAGGATCGTAAAACAAATCGATCACGAGTTAAGAAAAGACTTTTAATGGGAGATGATTATAGAATAAGATCACGATGTGGTCTGTTTAATTTATAAAAGAAAGATGGCCTGTAATATTTGAATAATTATATGTTGATGCTATGAAGATAATGTATTATGATATAGTACGAGATAAACTCACGAGGAGTTATATATGATGAGGTACGAAAAATTCGTATCAAGCAAAGGGAAAGTTAAAAATAAGTTATGAGTAATTTAGAATTAGGTGGTATTTCAATTGAGGACTCATGTGTTGGTTGAGTTGTACAAACCTTTGTGTGGGCGAGGGTTTTATGCTTGCGCTCAGTTTATCACATTGATAATCATTGGAATGTTGGTGTCGCGCTATCAATGTATATGTAGCAAAAGGTGATTCTTTTCTCATGTGTATAGTTAATAGTTAGAAACTATTAAGATTAGTTAGATATTATTAGGATTAGGTGCGGTTCTTAAAACTAATGCATATGGTAAGTTCGTGACTCATAATAATATGGTATGTTTTGAACCCCTCAGCGAATGGACGCCTATGGTCTGACTAGGACACGTTCTTAAACTCATATTATTGTGACAAGTTCTTGGATTTTCAAAGTGTGGTAAGTTTAATGAACTATTTTGGGTGAAAAATGGTTATAGTATAGAGAGCATTAATGAAGTTGAAGATTGATAGAATGGTTAAGTAATGAAGTAATGAAGTAAAGATTGAAGTTGATGGACACTTGGCTATTCTAAATCTACTAGCTAGGCTAGACTTTCAAAATTTATTGACTTCGTGCTGATATTTGCACTTCTATTTTCTTGAAAAATATTGGATCAAATGATGAAACCAATGAGTTTTAAAAATAATACCGTTATTCGTATGTCTATGCTAATTGCTTCGGCTAGAAAAAAAATGATTTTAAATATATAAAAATGTATTTTTTATATCATCAATGTATCATGGAACCTGGTGCAGAGATGATAAAAAAATGATGGAGTCATCAATGCAGTATTACTTAGTGTTGGATGTGATCTAAGGATCGTCAGTCCACTATGGTATGATGTAGTATTATAAAATCACCAAGTGACGGAATCCTCAAATAGACTGTAAATACAGTGCGGTATCATGACGTCATAAAAAGATTTTTGAGATTTCTTGAAGATATGAGAATATATATATATATATATATATATATATATATATATATATGTATATGTATATTTCGATTGATGTTCGAATTATTGTAGAAGTCTATGCAATTTGATTCAGCTAGACGAATATTGTAAGATGTTCATGAAATTCAGCGTTTCTTGAGAAGTTATGCCAAACCAAATTGTTTTGGTGTGGATTCAGATGTTGAAAAGCTGAGATGAACAACCCTTTTATAGGAGATTACGTAGAGGCGTTTAGATGTTTGTTCACAATACATTATATGAAGGGTTGATCCCCCTAAGTACGAGGAGTCCCTATAGTCTTATGGCTGTTAAAGTTTCAGTTGAAAAATTACTTATAACTATGGACATAGTGAACAACCCTGTTTTTAGGGGATAATTTATGCATAGCGTTTAAATGTTTATGCACAATACATCGTACGAAGGGCTTAACACCCTAAGTACCGGAGTCCCTATAGTCTAACAGCTGTTAAGGTTTAAGTGGAAAGAGTACCTATAACCGTGGACGTAGTTCAAGGTCTTATGACCCCTCAACATGATTTGGAATCTTTTAAATTCCTGAGTTATTCATACTACTTCCCAATTATTGAGTAATTATGAAAGATTCTTGCTATTCTAAAAGGCGAATGTGATAAGGATGATAATCTTTAGAAAGAAGTAAGACGTAGAATGCGACACTGAATGATAAATATATTGAATAAGTGAGAAAAGAAATTTTGAAATGAGAATGAGATGAGTTATCAAAGAATAATGTAAAACTTTTAATAGAAAAATTTTTAAAAAATTATAGAAAGATCTTTGTTGAAAGAAGTGGTTATAAAACCCAATGAATGAATAAAGTATTAACGTAAATAGATTGAATGAATAAAGATTAATAAATAAAATTATGAGGACGAAATTCTTAGAAGAATAAGTGAATGTAATATCCCGAGTGTTTATGATAACGATCTTTATAAAAGGAAATGAATGGGTTAAAGAATATATAATACTCAGAATATAATTGAGTTCAAGCGAAAGTTATGAAATAAAACCTAGAATTTGTTGAAAAATGAATGTAGTAAGAAATATAAAACCTATATTAAGATCATGTGTTGAAGTTATTCAACGAAGAGATTTGATGAAAACCTGAGTAAGGTATGGTTTCGGTGATTCCGAGTACTGAATCCTTATAAGGAGGGAAGAATGTGACAAATGAATTGTTTGAGTTGTGATTCTGGGGACAGAATCATTGTAAAGAGGGAATGATGTAACAATCCAGAATTTTATTTGTAATTTAAAATATTTATTAAATTAAATAAATATTTTATTTATGTGGTTGTTGTTAGTATATATTTGTGAATTAAATTTATTAGATAATACTCTAATTTAATTTAACAGTTAGAGAGTTGTTAAAGATTACATGAGTTGCTATATTGCTGTCGTAATTTAATAATTAAAGTGATATGTTAATTATTAAATAAAATTATAATAAGATTATAATTTTGTGATATTTGGTTAAGTGGGAAATTTATTTAGTATGTGGTAATTAGTTTATCTAATTAAGATTGGGTATGAAAATCTAAGTAAACAATCCGGGACAATAAACTATATTATACATGACTTATAAAATTAAATTAAAAGAGTTTTAATTTGGTTTTACCAAACAAAGCATTAGAGCTTTTAAAATTCTTGTTTTAATCTTGTTTTACTAAACAAGGTTTAAGGAATGATTAAGTCATTATTTTAAGTGGTTTTACCAAACAAGGCATAAGGGTTGTAAGTTATTAATTTTTAAAGTGGTTTAGCCAAACAAGCCTTATGGCTTTTGGTTTTCAAATAATATAACTGACATAAGTTATATATGTAATTATGTTGTATATTAATAGGTATTATAAGTATACGTATATTATATTATCATATATCAGTTTATATTACGTATTAGTAAAAGAGAAAGGAAGAACAAAGAGAAGAAGAGAAGGAAGAAGAGGAATGAGGGAAACCTTGAGAAAACAAAAGAAAAGCTTTCACCATCTCCATCTTTTCTCCTAATTCAACCTAAAAAGGTATCAAACTAACCCTTATACTGTAACGCCCCGAAAAATCGAACCATTTGTAAATACGTTTATAATGAATAAAATAATATTATTTGTTATTATTATGTGTTAGTAAGATGAATGTCGTTCTATAACCTAAAAACATCGGAACATCGTAGTGTTTAAACCACGTGAAAGAATTAAAGTGTTTGAATTTTCAAGATGAAAATAAAAGCTTTCCGAGAAATTTTACGAAAAACACTATTCATCGTTTATCGCTCGAGAAATATTTTTGAACATCCGAGAAATACGTAACGTTATAATATCGAGGTGAGATGGATTATGTAATAATAATCTAAGTATGGAAAACGCAATATTTCGCATGCGGACTTAATTCGAGAACGTTAAGAAATTAAAGTCAAATGAAATGAATTGTAGGATGTTCTATGAATTATAAGTCCAACTTGATTAAAGGTGTAAGCCCATGTGGGAGTAATAATTAAGCCCAAGTATTTATTAAAGTAAGCCCAAACTATATTAAAGATAAGCCCAAAGTATAAGTTAATTTAATTAACATTAAGCCCAAGTTATGATCCATTGGATAATTAGGATCCATGGGGCAACCCATGGGTGAAATGGTGACCAAGACTTTGTTGTGGTGGTCAAGTAATATGAGTGAAGAGCAAGATTACTTAGGGCTTAACTTAGGAATAGTAAGGAGGTTAGTGAGAAGGTGCTATATTCTAATGACTAGAATACCCTTACCTTAGCCCTTCTATAAATAGCAAGCCTTTGAAATTATTTGTTACTTGTTATTTTCATACAACATTAAACAACTTAAGTGTTAGAGATAATACGCACTTTGAAGCTTAACTTCCATTGTTAAATTTTCCAAGTAGAAGAAGGACTAGTTCATCAAGGGTAAGGCTCTTGTCTTATATATCCTCCATTTCTATCTTAGAAGGGTAATAAAAGAAGTGTAAATTAATGATCATGTATGTTAATAACTTATCAAGATGGTTAATCAATGGACTTAAGCCGAATAAGTAAGGAATAAATAACTTAAACCCAAATAAGTTATGAACTTATGAAGAACAACGATGAACTTGTCATAGGTTTACCTTAAAGAGTTAGTATACTTCATAAGATACAAAAATGTTGTATAAAGGACTTAATTCAAGAATAAGTTATAAGGAAATGAAAATCTTGTATTGAAGAATTGATAAGTTATGAACTTATAAGAAATAAGTCATAACCTAATTTGAATATAAGTTATTGTAATATATATGTTGAGATGCCTATTTAGTGAAATGAATGCATTTGGAACGATGAAAAAATCATTAGTAATGAAGTTTTCCCAGAAGTCACACGATTGGACGATAATCGTCGAATTCGTGAAATTCTCAGAATTGAGGTGGGATTTTGTGTTTGAACTCAGAAACGTTAATTTTTGATGGAGACAAGTCGTATTTGGCTTTATAGAGTTGCGGACTCGAAAATGACCGGATTCAGACATAGAACGGAGTAACGAGCATTGAACGTTCACGAACGTTTATCGTTTTTGTTAAAAATGAACTAATAGGTGAATTTTTATTAATCGAAGTCAAATAGATAAAATTCTTGCATGAACACATAGAGTATATGATTTGTGAACCGTAGGCTCTTGAACGAGCTAATTCGGACTTATAACGAAGAAGTTACGAGTATGTGAATCTCACAAGTTGAAAAATCTGTCAAAATTATCTGTGGCACAGAGTTCGCGCCGCGGCACGACTCCATGCCAAATATCCGTTGCCGCAACGCCAAAATGGCCTTCAGCCCTTGGAAACTCACTCCGCAGCGCGGCCTGTAACAAAGGGACTCACGTCGCAGCGCCGAATCCGGTCTTCTAGCCCAATGTGTGACGCCGCAGCGCAACACATAGAGGAATAGCCGGCACCGCAGCGTCAGCCTTAAAACCTAGATAGTAAAGAATGTTTAAATGTTAAGCATTTATAGTAAATGAGAAACAATTCACTGAGGATCTAATGTAACATTGCTAAGACATATTTAAGCCTTAAGTATGATCACTTAGGGTTAAAGAAAGTCAGTTGCATGTGAACATAAGAATGACGTAACTGAAAGCCAAAACTAATAATAACAAATCTAATTCATAATTAGATTGAGAAGAAGGGTAAGATTCTTTAGGAACCATGTATGATTATTCATGACCTAATATGCTATGTGATGTTATCATCTACTATAGAGACTTAAGGACTTAAAGTGCACGTGTTATATCTGTAAACAAACGCTAAAGGCAAGTACTCTAACCCTTGTTCCAATTCGATCTGGACAAGCTTTGTGATTCATGTATTCTTTGCATGGGTTAATGTCTGATGAAGTCAACGCCAATTCCTTCGGCTAGACTTACGATATGTTGGATTTCTTTTAATCTTCCAAGTATGGGCAATGATTTACCAAACTAATAATGTTGTGATTTTCAAAAGGAGACTGAGTATGCCAAATTATTTTATCGTCAAACGACAGGCACGTGAGGTTGTCACAACTTAAATGTATACATGTTTAATGAATGTAGTGTTGATCAACATAGAGTACTAAAGGCCGATCACCTAAACGTGCTTGTAAGCTATGCTGAACTTACGGACTTCGTGTCGGGATGTCCTTTTCAAAGTACTTATGAAATGCTCATGGTCTTGGACCGGGAATTGATATTTTACTGAATATTGTTGTTGTAAAACGGTTTGAAAGAAAAGAACTGCTATTTTAAAATTATCCATAGTACTTCGTAACTATTTTCTAGTTATTGAAGATATATGATTCATATGTCTCAAGAATGCTATTTTACTAGAATTGTTATACTTGCTGACCTAGTTAGGCTCACTCTTGCTTGAACCATATGAATGCAGCTAAGACCGAACAGACCGACAGATCCGACAAGGATAAAGGGAAGGCTAAGGCGAACCCGTAGATTACCTATGTAATAGTGTAGGTTTTGTAATGATAATATTTTATATTATGACAAGAACAAATGTAACGGTTATAAACAACCTGGGAGAATGTTAATATTATTTTGAATATATATAAGACATTCATTCTTTTAAGGTATTTCAATTGAATGATTGTGTGAACTGTAGCATCGTGTAGCACCATCTGTCGGGTTGGAGGATACCCATATTTGGGGGCGTCACAGGTTTGTATCAAAGTATTAGGTTATAAAACTTAAGGGGGGATTTAAACCTTAAGTCATAACCTTAAGAAAAGTCAAAGAATAAAAGATGTAAATTAACCTTATAAAAATGCATTATATATGTTATGTGTTTTATTATTCTACTGACGTGTACTAATCAAACTTATTTGTGTTGTTGTAGATGTCAGGAGAAAATAGAGACGCACAGGTAGTCAGTGAAGGGTAGGTGAATCAGATAGAGATCATATCGAACCCCATAGCAGCAAATCCCAAGATAGTAGTGGTTGAGTCTGGAGACTCAGAGAGCTTAGATCTCATGTCCGTGTTCGACATCATGCTAGAAGAAGAGGTGGAGGTGGTGTCCTTTAACCTAGTAGCTATAGCAGTAGAGATGGCTCCGGCGGAGTCAATGATGTCACTTTTCATGTTAGTGTTGGATAGAAACATCCACTACTGTCAGGAGGTTAAGGAGCTGAAAACAGAGCTCCAGACTGTAATAGAAGATAAAACGGACGTGGAGTCCATGTTGAAGCAGGAGCATGATTAGAAGGTTTTGGCTAAGAACAAGGTCCATGAGCTGAAACAGGAGGTCTTTGAGCTTAGGGGGGAGCTAAAGACCAATAAGAAAAAGATAGGGAGAATGTTCTATATCCATAAGAGTTCTCATGCGGACTTCCAGCTGCAGGTAGCTGGTTATCCCGTAGAAACAGGGCATACGCGGCATACTATCAGCCGTGATAATATCGTCGGTCTTGCCAAGGTGGATTTTGAGAATGTCTTACGGCAGATGTGATCTAGTAGTAGCTAAAGTATTTTAGATATGTAAATATTTTGTATCTAGTAGTGACGTAAAACCCTCTTTTGTATAACAAAGGGTAGCCTTTTGTAAATCCCAATTTTTGGAAAGCGATTACAGGAAAGTAATGTAATCAGCTTAGGTTGTGTAATGTAACCGATGTAGTGTTATACTACAATGAATCAATATAAGTCTTTTTCAGAACATGTTGAGTAATGAATGTTTGAGTTATTATTTGAAATTGAATAATAACTAACTAACAGGAAATGAAAAAAAATAACAAAAAGTGTTGTTTATTGTAACAGCAAAATGCCACCAAGAAGAGTACCACGTAATCAAGGTGTGACTGTAAATCAACCGGAGGGAGGTCCGGTTAACCCCATGCAGGAGTTTGTAAATCTTTTAACCGCAGTGTTTAATAGAACTGGGGCTAACATCCCCGTAAATCCTGGTGTAGTACGAGCTACTACATTTTAGGATTTTAAAAGCGTGGGTCTGCCAGAGTTCAGAGGAACTACGGACCCTATCGAAGCCCAAACGTGGGTGAAGGAAATCGAGAAGGCATTTGTGATAACAAATGTCGACGAGGCCCAGAAAGTTGCTTTTGCAACCTACATGATAAAGGGGGAGGCCAACTTTTGGTGGGAGGCCAATCAAGTTAGGGCTGGGATAGAGGTTCTAATGTGGGCGAGGTTCAAAGAGATATTTTTCGAGAATTACTTTCCCACGAGCATGCAAGGAAGGATGGAGATGCAGTTTCTGGAATTAAAATAAGGGGACATGACAGTTCCCCAATACGCCGCCAAGTTTAATCAACTGGCGAGGTTCGCTCCACACCAAGTGGACACCGAGGTTAGGAAGGCACGACGGTTCGAGCAGGGCTTGAAACCCTAGCTCTATAATTGTATATCGGTGTTCCAAAGTACTTCCTTTGGAATCATATTAGAGAAGGCGATAATCGCCGAAGGTGGTAGTGAGGCGTTGAGACAGTACCACAAAGACAAGAAGAATAAGGGGAAAGTAGACGGGGGAGTGAAGATCGAGGGAGCCAGCGGGAGTGGCGAAGGGTACAAGCGAAAGGTGATTAGCTCTGGGAATACCGGAGTGAAACTAGGGGACTTGAAGAGGAGGATGGAGGCCTGCAAGACATGTGGGAAGACTCATTTAGGAGTCTGTCTCAAGGGTAAGGCCGTGTGTTACAATTATGGACAGGAGGGGCATATTGCGCCTAACTATCCGAGTCCGAAGAAAAACCACGGATGCTTTGTGTGTGGGTCAACTGACCACATGGCAAAGAACTGCCCAAAGAAGGGGATGGATGGGAATAAGGGCATCAATAGTGATAAATTAACTATTGGGGGTCCAGCACAGCCGAGTAGATCAATGGCCCATATGTTTAACATGACCGTTCAAGATGCGATGGCCTCAGGGGACGTAGTCGCATGTATTATTCCGATCAACGACCTAAATGCATATGTACTGTTTGACTCGGGTGCTACTTGTTCATTTATCATATGTGATTTTGCTAGACGATTAGGATTACTTCCCAAAAAGTTACCTATACCTTTAAATATTAAGGTAGCAAACGAAGAGATAATTCCTGTTTAAGATATTCATAGGAGTTGTTGTGTAGACATACGGGGTTGTAAATTATCGGTAGATCTGATACCGATAAAGTTAGGAGAATTTGACGTAATTCTCGAAATGGATTGGTTGGTGAACCATGGGGAAATTATAGATTGTCAAAAGAAATGCGTAAATATTAGAACGTTAAAACAACCTCAGATAGTATTTTACGGTAATAAATCGTCGGGACATTCGTGTTGTCTTACCATGACACAAACTAGAAAATTATTGAGGAAGGGTTGTGTAGGTTATTTGTGCCATGTGGTTGATACCCAGAGAGTGGGAGAGACCATGGAACAAATACCTATACTGAGTGAATTCATGGAAGTATTTTCGAGTGAATTATCGGGTCTTCCACCGGATAAGGAGATTGAGTTCGTGATAGACATTGTGCCAGGAGTGGCACCAGTTTCCAGGGCACCGTATTGTATGGCGCCAGTTGAGATGAAGGAGTTGATGGTGCATTTGCAAGAACTGTTGGACATGAAGTATATACAACCGAGTGTCTCGCCGTGGGGAGCACCGGTACGATTTGTCAAGAAGAAGGACGGATCGTTAAGACTTTGTATCGACTATCGTGAGTTGAACAAGTTAATAATAAAGAATAAGTATCCATTGCCCAGGATCGATGATCTTTTTGATCAGTTGAAAGGGGTAAAGTATTTTTCTAAAATAGATTTAAGGACGGGGTACCATCAGATGAAGGTTAGGAATGAAGACGTACCAAAGACGGCATTCAGGACTCGTTATGGTCATTACGAATTTCTGGTGATGTCATTTGGGTTGACTAATGTACCAGCTGCATTTATGGATATGATGAACAGAGTGTTCAAATAATATTTGGACAAGTTCGTCGTGGTGTTTATTGATGATATTCTAGTCTATTCTAAGACGCTAGAAGATCATGCTGAACACCTAAGGATAGTGGCATTAAGGAAGGAGAAGTTATATGCGAAGTTCACTAAGTGTGAATTTTGGTTAGAGAGGGTACAGTTTTTAGGTCATGTCATTGACCATGAAGGGATTTTAGTAGATCCAGCGAAGGTGAAAGCCGTAATGAATTGGGAACAACTGAAAACACCGACTGAGGTGCGGAGTTTCTTAGGGTTAGCAGGTTACTATCGAAGATTCATTTCGGACTTTTCGAAGATAGCTACTCCGTTGACTAATTTGACAAAGAAGACGGTAACGTACGCGTTGATTGAGAAATACGAGGACAATTTTTAAGAACTGAGGAAGAGGTTAAGTGAAGCGCCTGTTTTGTCATTACCCGATGACACATGAAATTTCATAGTTTATAGTGATGCTTCACATAGAGGACTTGGTTGCATGCTCATGCAGTATGGCAAGATCATTGCATATGCATCTAGGCAGTTGAAGGATTATGAGAAAGTTTACCCTACTCATGATCTGGAACTGGGCGCGGTAGTGTTTGCCTTAAAGATATGGCGAAATTATCTTTACGAAAAAAAATGTGAGATATAGACGGACCACAAGAGTCTAAAATATATCTTAACACAGAAGGAGTTGAATATGAGACAAAGGAGATGGCTAGAGTTGATAAAGGATTACGACTGTGAAATCCTGTATCACCCTAGAAAAGCCAATGTAGTGGTCGATGCCTTAAGTAGAAAGGGTCAGGAGAAGTTGTCTATGTTAACAGCTCAGACTGACTTAATAACAGAGATGGCTAGGATGGAAATAGAGGTGAAGTTGTCGAGTGAAGCGGATCAGAGACTATTTGCGATGGAGATCCAATCTACCATCGTAGAGGGAGTCAAGGAAGTACAACTCAAAACTGATGAGTGTGACCAGATGAAGAAGTAGTTGACCAATGAAAAAGATATTAAGTTTAGTCTTGATAATGAGGGATTATTAAGATTTGAAGGAAGAATTTGGGTTCCGAAGGAGACGAAATTAAAGGAGTAAGTGTTACAAGAGGCTCACAATTCGAGGTACTCGATTCATCCTGGTAGCACTAAGATATATCAAGACCTTCAACAGAGTTTTTGGTGGCCGAATATGAAGAGAGAAATAGCTGAGTATATGAGTAGGTGCTTGACTTGTCAGAAAGTTAAGGCCGAACATCAACGACCAAGTGGCTTGTTACAGTCATCAGAGATTCCGGAGTGGAAGTGGGAGCATATCACGATGGACTTTGTGGTGGGACTTTGAATTACTCAGAAGGGGTATGACGCGATTTGGGTGATAGTGGACCGGTTGACAAAGTCGGCTTACTTTTTGCCAATTCGAGTTAAGTATAACTTAGATCAATTAGCGAAACTTTATGTTAAGGAAATTATTTCTAGACATGGAGTACCAGTTTTGATTATGTCAGATCGTGATCCACGATTCACGTTGAACTTTTGGAGAAGTCTGCAAGAACAGTTGGGGACGCAGTTGAAGTTAAGTACGACATATCATCCACAAACCGATGGACAGCGAGATGACAATTCAGACGTTAGAAGATATGTTAAGATCTTGCGTCATGGATTTCAAGGGTAGTTGGGATGATCATCTACCATTAGTAGAGTTTGCGTATAACAATAGTTATCATGCAAGCATAGGTATGCCGCCCTATTAAGATTTATACGGAAGGAAGTGTCGAACGCCATTGTATTGGGATGAGGTGGGAGAACGCAAAATGCTAGGACCATAATTGGTGCAGCAAATAGTGGATATAGTGAAGCTAATACGAATGCGACTGGTGGCAGCTCAAGACAGACAAAGAAAGTTAAGATTTACATCGAGTAAATGGGGAGTTTGAAGTAGGCTCATATGTATTTCTAAAGGTATCTCCATGGAAAGGAAAGATACGCTTTGGAAAGAAGGGAAAGTTAAGTCCTAGGTTTATAGGACCTTTTGAGATATTAGAAAAAGTGGGAGGGGTAGCCTACGTGGTAGCATTACCTCCAGACCTAGAATGAATACATAACATTTTTCACGTATCTGTATTACGACCCTATAAGCCTGATTACAAACACGTAATAGAGTATGAGCCGATTCATATCTAGAAGGACTTAACCTATGAGGAGGTGCCAATTCAAATTATCGATCGAAAAGAGCAAGTTCTACGAAACAAAGTTATACCGTCTGTAAAGGTGTTATGGAAGAACTACGATGTCGAAGAAGCAACGTGGGAATTGGAAGAAAAGATGAAGAAGAATTACCCTCATTTATTTGTGTAATTTTTTTTAAGAGATTCTGGGGACAGAATCCTTATAAGGGGGAGAGAGTGTAACGCCCCAGAAAATCGAACCATTTGTAAATACGTTTATAATGAATAAAATAATATTATTTATTATTATTATGTGTTAGTAAGATGAATGTCGTTCTATAACCAAGAAACGTCGGAACATCGTAGTATTTGAACCACGTGAAGGAATTAAAGTGTTTGAATTTCCAAGACGAAAATAAAAGCTTTTTAAGAAATTTTACGAAAAACACTATTCATCGTTTATCGCTCGGGAATTATTTTTGAACTTTCGAGAAATACGTAACGTTATAATATCGAGGTGAGATGGATTATGTAATAATAATCTAAGTATAGAAAACGCAATATTTTGCATGCTGACTTAATTCGAGAACATTAAGAAATTAAAGTCAAATAAAATGAATTGTAGGATGTTTTATGAATTATAAGTCCAACTTGATTAAAGGTGTAAGCCCATGTGGGAGTAATAATTAAGCCAAGTGTTTATTAAAGTAAGCCCAAACTATATTAAAGACAATCCCAAAGTATAAGTTAATTTAATTAACATTAAGCCCAAGTTATGATCCATTGGATAATTAGGATCCATGGGGCAACCCATGGGTGAAATGGTGGCCAAGACTTTGTTGTGATGGTCAAGTAATATGAGTGATGAGCAAGATTACTTAGGGCTTAAGTTAGAAATAGTAAGGAGGTTAGTGAGGAGGTGGGATGTCCTAATGACTAGAATATCCTAACCTTAGCCCTTCTATAAATAGTAAGCCTTTGAAATCATTTGTTGCTTGTTATTTTCATACAACATTAAACAACTTAAGTGTTAGAGAGAATAAGCTCTTTGAAGCTTAACTTCTATTGTTAGAATTTTCAAGAAGAAGAAGGACTAGTTCATCAAGGGTAAGGCTCTTGTCTTATATATCCTCCATTTTTATCTTAGAAGGGTAATAAGAGAAGTTTAAATTAATGATCATGTATGTTAATAACTTATCAAGATGGTTAATCAATTGACTTAAGCCGAATACGTAAGGAATAAGTAACTTAAACCCAAATAAGTTATGAACTTATGAAGAACAATGATGAACTTGTCATAGGTTTACCTTAAAGAGTTAGTATGATTCATAAGATACAAGAATGTTGTATAAAGGACTTAATTCAAGAATAAGTCACAAGGAAATGAAAATCTTGTATTGAAGAATTCTTAAGTTAAGAACTTATAAGAAATAAGTCATAACCTAATTTTAATATAAGTTATTGTAATATATATGTTGAGATGTCTAATTAGTGAAATGATTGCATTTGGAACGATGAACAAATCATTAGTAATGAAGTTTTACCAGAATTCACACGATTGGACGATAATCGTCGAATTCGTGAAATTCTCGAAGTTAAGGTCGGATTTTGTGTTTGAACTATGAAACGTTAATTTTCGATGGAGACAAGTCATATTTGGCATTATAGATTTGCGGACTCAAAAATGACCGTATTCCAACTTAGAACGGAGAAATGAGCGTTGAACGTTCACGAACGTTTATCATTTTTCGTTAAAAATAAACTAATAGGTGAATTTTTAGCAAACGAAGTCAAATAGATAAAATTCTTGCATGAACACATAGACTATATGATTTGTGAACCATAGGCTCTTGAACGAGCCAATTCAAACTTATAACGAAGAAGTTATGAGTCCGGGAATCTTACATGTTGAAAAATCTGTCAAAATTATCTGTGGCACAGAGTCCGCGCCGCGGCGCGACTCCAAGCCAAATATCCGGCGCTGCAACGCCAAAATGGCCTTCAGCCCCTAGAAACTCACGCCGCAGCGCGACCTATAACGAAGGGACTCGCGCCGCAGCGCCGAGTCCGGTCTTCTAGCCCAATGTGTGACGTCGCAGCGCGGCACAGAGAGGAATAGCAGGCACCGCAGTGCCAGCCTTAAAACCTAGATAGTAAAGAATATTTACATGTTAAGCATTTATAGTAAATGAGTAACAATTCACTAAGGATCTAATGTAACATTGTTAAGACATATTTAAGCCTTAAGTATGATCACTTAGGGTTAAAGAAAGTCAGTTGCATGTGACCATAAGAATGACGTAATGGAAAGCTGGAACCAATAATAAAAAATCTAATTTATAATTAGATTGAGAAGAAGGGTAAGATTCTTTAGGAACCATGTATGATTATTCATGACCTACTATGTGATGTTATCATCTACTGTAGAGACTTAAGGACTTAAAGTGCACGTGTTATATCTGTAAGCAGACGCTAAAGGCAAGTGTTCCAGTTCGATCTGGACAAGCTTTGTGATTCATGTATTCTTTGCATGGGTTAATGTCTGATGAATTCAACGCCAATTCCTTCGGCTAGACTTACGATACGTTGGATTTATTTTAATCTTTCTAGTATGGGAAATGATTTACCAAACTAATAGTGTTGTGGTTTTCAAAAGGAGACTGAGTATGCCAAATTGTTTTGTCGTCAAACGACAGGCACGTGAGTTTGCCACAACTTAAACGTATACACGTTTAATGAATGTAGTGTTGATCAACATAGAGTACTATAGGTTGATCACCTAGACGTGCTCGTAAGCTATGCCGGACTTATGGACTTCGTGCCGCGATGTCCTTTTCAAAGTACTTATGAAATGCTCATGGTCTTGGACCGGGAATTGATGTTTTACTGAATATTATCGTTGTAAAACGGTTTGAAAGAAAAGAAGTGTTATTTTAAAATTATCAATAGTACTTCGTAACTATTGTTCAGTTATTGAAGATATATGATTCCTTTGTCTCAAGCATGTTATTTTACTAGAATCGTTGTACTTGCTGAGCTAGTTAGTCTCACTCTTGCTTGAACCATATAAATGTAGCTAAGACCAAACGGACTGACGGATCTGGCAAGGATAAAGGGAAGGCTAAGATGAACCCGTAGATTACCTGTGTAATAGTATAGGTTTTGTAATGATAATATTTTATTTTATGACAAGAACAGATATAACGGTTATAAAGAACCTGGGAGAATGTTAATATTATTTTGAATATATATAAGACATATTCGTTCTTTTGAGGTATTTCAATTGAATGATTGTGTGAACTGTAGGACCGTGCAGCACCATCTATCGGGTTGGAAGATACCCGGATTTAGGGGCGTCACATATACTAAATTAGGATGTTTTGTATTTAGTCTTTGTAAAATTAGATTTTCATGATTGTGAATTTATATGCATATATGGTGTTCATATGTTTTCATGTATACGCTTACTTGAATTCATGTTCATAGTGTTTGCTTATGAGTTATATGATTGTTATAGCAATTCAATCCATATAATTTTGATAAACAAGAGGAATTTTGTTCATAATAATTTTTTGTGAATTAATTTTTGAAAAATGGCTTTTGAAACTATCAAATTGATGTTTGGTTATGATTTATTGTTGAAATTGATCGTGTATTATGTTATTATGATAAGAATATGAGTTATCACAATTGGAATTACTTGAATTGGTTTAAAAATGAATTCACAACGAAGAATTTCGCTATGAATGTCAAAAGAAGAAGAAAGAAGAGAAATAGTGAAATTAAAGGTTGTAATCTATGATGTTTATGTATTTTATGTGATTATAAACGTGTTAAAAACATTAGTTTATGTTTCTGGAAACATATTATACCTTGGTTAGGTTGGTATGGTTGTTAGAAAATAGTTTGTAGGCCTAATTTGGCTTTTTGTAGTGTTTGGGATGAAAAATCGCGAATTAGCAGAAGGGACCCCCGCCCCGGCGGGCCCCCTAGTACAAAAACCCCCGCGCCGGTGGGGGGGGGTAGGCTGTCTAACCGAATTTTGGAAAAAAACTGACCGGACATGTTTTACTAAAATTAACATAACCTTTTCATACGAACTCCGATTGAGGTGATTCAAGATGATCCGGAACGAGGACGAGTAGATCTACAACTTTTGTTCTTTATGTTGTTCAATTTGATATTGAGAACAGTGGTCAAAATGGTTATTTTTAGGACTATTGTGTTTTCAAAGACAATCGGAGGGCATCGGGCATGCACGTATGCATGTGTAGTGCTTCTGACGATAAAAGATATTGTTCTAAGTTATAAAAAATAAATGTTTATAAACATAATGATGCTTAACATTAATAAATAATGTATTATATAAGTTATAGAAGCATAGTAAGCATACACAAGAGAGACAAATTGGGCGCGTGACGAATAAAAGTCGAAACGCCGCGATAATTGTTAATGAACATAAAAAGTGTTTTAAGTCAAATAAAATGAACATTATAAAATATGAAATGTGTTTAATAGAAAACCAATAATGATTCCTAGCAATATTTAAGCACTTGAATTGTGACACCCCCAAATCCAGGTACTTCATTTCCTCAAGATTTGGTGTTCACGTAATCAAAACATTCATTATTAACTACCCAATTGATAAAATTGAATAAATAAAACCTGCCCATACAGGATTAAACTTAAATAAAAATCTCCCAGGTTATCTAACCTTTACAAACAATTATTCAAATGTGAAAAATTAAATAACTTCATTACAATCTTTAAACAAGTCTGAAAATAAACTATTCAATCTATTACAGGTCTTCAGCATTATTTCATCTTTCCCTTCCCTTTACTGGTGCTAGGTACATCACCAGTTTCAACCTTAGCTGTAAGAAATTTTACAGGCAAGAGTGAGCAAACAAGGCCCACTTGAAATAACAATAAGTAAATCAGTTAACTTTACATCATGTACCAACACTAGGTTTAATAGAACTGAACAATAAATTCTATTACTTTTTTAAAAACTTTAATCAATTACTGAGGGTCTAATGACCACGAATCATGTCCACAGTTATAAGTAATTTTTCAACTTAACTTTAACAGTCATAAGACTATAAGGACTTCACGTACTTAGGGGGATCAACCCTTCGTACAATGTATTGTGCACAATCATTTCAACGCTAAGCGTAACCTCTTATAAAAGAGTTGTTCTTCTCAGTATTTAGAATACAAGTCCATACCAAAGTGAGTTTGGTTTGGATACATCATGGGGTAATTTAGAATTCAACGGTAATCAACTAAGGGTTAGTTGATTACAAACAACATAACTGTATACTATGGAATAATCATAGTTGAATTGATATTTATAAACTAACATCATGCTTTAGGAATAATTTAATAGCATAATCATGGAATAATCATAACATGCATCCTCATAAACCAATAGATACACGAGCTTAATCAACAATAAATAATCTAACTCTACGAAAGTGTAAAGTTAGCAATTTGTACAATTGAAATGGAATTAAAGCGATAATGTGTTTAACGAATTCAAACTTGCACAATGAAGTTTTGAGTTAGAGAACTTGCATAAGTATAACATAACAGTGAAAAGTAACCTTGCTGAATAATAAAGTAGAAAAGGTTAGGGAACTTGCCTCGCGTGTAGGTTAAACAATTACTATTCACGTTCACCCCAAGTCCTACACATACCATATGCATTGATAATACACATTAGCTACACTAACATTACCTTTATGAGTTCCTTTCTTAGTATAGCTACTAACTAAGTTTAAGTTTAAACAGCAGCACATCTTTCATGAACATTATTTTTTTAGCTTTATTACAACTACCTAAATGATCATGCCATTGCACCACATGTACATTCACAACTTGATACAACATCCTAATACATGTCCAACATGTTATCATTAAGTTATACTAATACCCAAAGGGTTGCACTTGCATTCGTGCATCCCGACGCCCTCCGATTGGCTCCAAATACACAACAGTCCTAAAGATGGCCATTTTTACTACAGTTAAAGACCTCAAATTAAAAAACTTAAAGAATGAAAGTTGTAGGTCTACTCGTCCTCTTTCCGAATCATCTTGAATTACCTAAATCGGAGTTCGTATGAAAAAGTTATGGCCATTTTACTACAGGAGGTCAAAACTGCCCAACTAGGCCACTTTTCCGGCGCCGGGGCGCGGAACAGTGGCGCTGGGGCGCGAGCATCGGCGCTGGGGCACGAGCATCAGCGCTGGGGCGCGAGCTACGGCCCATTTTGGCGCTGGGGCGCGAAAATTGGCGCCAGGGCGCGAAAATTGGCGCTGGGGCGTGAATTTTGACGCTGGGGCGCCGAAACTCAGAGAAACCAACCACGAAGAACAGAGCCAAAACTACTGTCTTAATTTCTTAACAACAATTCACCCCAACAACATGTATAAATAATATAACTTACACATAATTGCTATCAATCATCCATATATCCATCACCAATCATTAATTATCAATACCAAAAACTAATTCTTTGAAACACTGTGTTTTAAAGTAAAAATCCATTGATGAAATATAAATTACAGTGAACGAAAATTTTTACTGTTATCAACAAATTTTGATTCCTTTAAAATACAACTATACCAACATAACAAGTTAACATGTATAGTTCAATTCCTCAGTTAGCATACAATTTATAGAATCACATACAAATACTAAATTAACACAACTTAAACCATAATTTTAGAAAATTAAATACTAGAATAACATATTTTAAAACCCAAAAACTCCATTTTTTGATATTTTTCATAAAAATCAACACTGTGATTTTGTTATTCAACCAAAACAGAAATTTCAAAGCATCATAATTATGTTTTTACATCCTCTAACAATTCTAACAATCAATTTATCCATTTAACAACAATTAAAACCTTAATTTCTATTTTAAAATAGCCATATTCATATATATTGTCATATGAACACTCTGTAATATATTTTCTTTCACAAAACACATATATGCATGAACTAATTTCTCTATAATCATATATAAGTTCATAGAACAACCATATAATCAATAATCATGCCAAACCATATACATAACAACAATTTATCTTTTATAAAATTTTCACAGAGACTTTTTGGGAAGAAAAAAAAACTTTTAGAGCTTACAAAAGAAAAGATGGCCTACCTTGGATTATGAAGAAGATGATACTCTACTCTTTGATTATCAAGCCTTTTCTCCAAAACCTAAAAAACAACTCTCAATTCTCTCAAAATCCTCTCAAACCTTTCTCTGTGTTCTTCTTCTTCTCTATTTTCCTTCTTCTGAACTCTTTTCTCTCTCTAACATACGTACTAAAATATAACGTATATAATTATAATTATAATAATTGTATATTATAAATATAAGATATATAACTGACATCAGTTAAAGGTTTTGAAAATCAAAAGCCATAAGGCTTGTTTGGTTAGTCTAAATAAAATAACTCATTAATCTTTATGCCTTGTTTGGTAAAACTCAATTAGATAAAGAGTTATTATGCCATAAGACATGTTTGGTAAAACCACATTAAACTCTTTTAATTTATTTTGGTAACTCCTATATAGCAAGGTTATTAGTCACACCTTTATTAAATTAATAAATCAATTAAACGTTAATCTATTAAATTACTTTAACACATAAACAATTATAATTCTTTTTACAATTATAATTTCATTTAATCAACTAACATTTCAAACTACAATTTCTCATTTAAATATTATTATTTATTTAAAATCATTATAAGCTCTCTAGCTTATTAAATTAAACTCCATTATTATAAAATCTCATAATAATTAATTTATTTAGCTCCTTAATTATTTACTCAACAAATAATTAATTAAATCACATCAACTCAAATTACCATATAATTCAATAAATATTTAATATTGCCAATAAATATTTAATATTTAATATTTAATTATTTATTCAACAAATAATTAAATAAACCACATCACTCAAATTGAACAATTATTTATTCAACAATAACATATCCAATAAATATTTATATAAATCAATAAATATTTATAACTTACATTTAAAAAATATGGAATGTTACATGAATGAATTTTGAATATTACATAAGTCAAAAAGTTAACACAATCTAATTGAACAGTGTGTGCTAATTAATAGGAAAGATTATGAGATGTGGAGTAGAGTTTACATTACAGTTACTATATGTTGTTATATGACTAATAGTTGATGTGTATGATTATATAATTGTGCAGAGCACGTGAAGTGCAGATAACTGTAAGCTGTTAAACTGTTATTGGTAAACAACGATCAATGCAAGTCTTTCAGTTCCTAATTGTTATGTGAACTTTATGATGAACTGTTTTAAATAGTTGTTGCAAAGAGCATGATGTGTTCTATATATATTGAAAGTATGAAAAGTTAAAGTCAATTTATGACTACGTTGATTGAATAATGAATGTTGATTGAGTAAAGAACTCAATCTTTATACTTGTTATATGAAATGCAGTATATATGTTGTGTTAGTCAAATGTTTATGAGATATATGTTGAGTATGTTATTATGTGCTATGTGATGCATGAAAACTGTTAGATTTTGTTGGGCTGCCCAGCTCAACCTTGCAAATAACTATTTTTACAGGTTAAAGATTTAAGGTAAGGATATGTGCTACGTGAATTATAGAGATCCGTATTCACGAAGATTACTTATCTTTTATGGGAAATGTAGTTAACATTTTGAATGTAACATGTTGAATTGTAAGTTGAGCTATCCGGTGTATATGGATATCTATTTATGATATAAGACCTTGTATAGTCATTTTGTTGTAACGATTCATGATATAAATTTGAATCGAAGAGATGTAATGTAAATGTTGCGATTTAGGGCAATAAAGAAGGAAAAGTATAGAAGTTTTAAATTTTCCGCATTTTTAGTGATTTTAATATCAAATAATGATGTAAAGATAGATTAAAGTTGTATTGTTAACGATCGAGGAGGGGAATATTATTGTATGAATTTTGGGGTTGTTACATTTTCTCTCTCTTTCTTTTCAACTTTTTCTTTTACATTATCAATCTCTTGAACAATTTCTTTTTATCGATTATTTTCACATGTATTTTCTTTTACAAACTCATCTTCTTGATCACTTTCTTTCGAATGTTCACCAGCTTTCTCTTGGTCATGGATATCATCGTGAACATTAAAACCCTATAGCTCTCCTTGGAATACATATTCAATTATATCTTTTTCCTCCTTCGACTGAACTTGTTCCCTTTGCGACTTAGAAGTATTTTGTAGTTGCATCCAACAATCCTCCAATCCCTTGCAACACGCCTCAATGATGTCTTCTTTTATGTTCTTAGATGCCTTATGAATGTCTTATGGTTGTCTCCCATGTGAATCCTCCTTGCGTACATGTCGGTGAACCCTCCTATCATCTTCTAATGTCTATCGTCTATTGCCTTGAAGGTTGCTCTACATGTCTTTGAGATGTATATTCCTCCCTCCTATCTCGCTGTGCTGGAGTAAATTGCTTTCTCATTGGTGTTTTTAATTCTGCCCATGTCTCGATCGAACGCTCTGTGACGCCCCCAAATTCGGGTCTCTTCCAACCCGACATATGGTGCTCCACAGTGCTACAGTTCACACAAACATTCAATTGAAATGCCTCAAAAGAACGAATATGTCTTATATATATTCCAAAACAATACTACCATTCCCCAGGTTCTTTATAACCGTTACATTTGTTCTTGTCATAATATCAAATATTATCATTACAAACCTATAGTATTACATAGGTAATGTACAAGTTCGCTTTAGCCTTCGCTTTATCCTTGACGAATCCTTTGGTTCATTCGGTCTAAGCTGCATTCATATGGTTCAAGCAAGAGTGAGCATAACAAGCTCAGCAAGTACAACAATTTCATTTTAAAAGCATGCTTAAAACATAGGAATCGTATATCTTCAATAACTGGATAGTAGTTACGAAGTACTATCAATAACTCAAAATAGCATTCCTTTTCCTTCAAAACATTTTATCATGACAATATTCAGTAAAACATCAATTATGGTCCAAGACCATGAGTGTTTCATAATTTCTTTGAAAAGGACAACCCGACACGAAGTCCGTAAGTCCGACATAGCCTACGAGCACTTCTAGGTGATCAGCCTATAGTACTCTATGTTGATCAACACTACATCCATTAAACGTGTGTACGTTTAAGTTGTGGCAACCTCACGTGCCCATCGAATACTCGATGAAAAATACATTTGTTTATTCATATTCAGGCTTACCTTGAATCCGTACCAAATAGTTAGCGTAGGATAGCGTTAGCAATTCTATATTGAAAGACTTGTAAATAATTCAATCAACCTATCAGGATTAGTCTAGCCGAGTTAAAACTGGCCTAGACTCTTTCTTTAAAACCATACATGCATCTCATAACTTGAATCATTTGAAAACTTGGCTAACACGAAGGTTAGACAAGGGTTTAAGAAAAACTTGCCTTCAGCGTCTGCTACAGTAAAATTACGTTTCCTTTGAGTCTTTACAGTCTCTACAACACATAATCACATAACTTACCATATTAGGTCATGAATGAACATACATAGCTCCTAAGTAATCTTACCCTTCTTCTCAATCTAATTCCATATTAGATTTGTTATTATTGGTTCCGGCTTTCCGTCATTCTTACCAACTTCGTTCCTTTCTATAACTTAATTGAAATTATTACATCATTACAACTCGGTTCGAGTTAATTATCCTTCCTCACGGCTTACTGACGTCCTTACATTATTAATTGACACTTAATCGGCATTGGTTATGTACACTTATTGTACATCGTTCTTGTTTACCTTTAATTAACTTTCTTTAGCTCTAAGTGATCACACTTGAGTTTTAATTATGACTTAACAATGTTTTATTAAGTCCCTTAGTTAGTTACTAATCAATTTCCCTTCATCTTCTACTTGAAACCATTCTTTTCTGTCTAGCTTTTAAGTCTGGCGCTGCGGCACCAGTGTTGCTTTGTTATGCCGCGTTGCGGCGTCACCTGTTAGGGCTTGAAGACCGGACTCGGCGCTGCGGCCCGAGTCTTAATGTTAACTGTCGCACTGCGGCTTGAAACTCCAGGGGCTGAGGCTCACTTTGGTGCTGCGGCGTGACTTACTTTGCCTTGACTGGTGTCGCGGTGCCAGTACTCAGCACCAGAAAATTTTAATAGTTAACTTTTTATGTGAGATTCCCGGCCTCCTAACTTCTTCGTTATAAGTCCGAATTGGCTCATTCAAGAGCCTACGGTTCACAAATCACATACTCTACGTGTTCATGCAAGAATTTTATCTATTCGACTTCGTTTGCTAGAAATTCATCTATTAGTCCATTTTTAACGAAAATGATAAACGTTTGTGAATGTTCAACGCTCGTCTCTTCGTTCTAAGTTGGAATCTGGCCATTTTCAAGTCCGCAACTCTATAATGCCAAATAAGACTTGTCTCCATTGAAAAAAATGTTTCCAAACTCAATATCAAAATTCGACTTCTATTCCGAGAATTTCACGAATTCGACGATCGTCGTCTAATCGTGTGAATTCCGGCGAAACTTCGTTACTTGAGATTTTTAAACCATTTCAATTGGATTCAATCCATTATACTAACATCTTGACATACATGCTTCATTAACTTATAAACATGATAAGTTATTACTAGTTCGTTGTGAGTTATAACTTATAAAAATATAAATTACTTATATTTTCATTGCTCATAACTTATGTCTTCTTTTCATATAACTTATTATGGTTAATGACTTCTAACCATTATTCTTGCTCCTTATTATCATACTAACTTTATTAATGTAAACATGTTACAAGTTCTTACAAGTTATTATACGTTCATTATTGATCTTCACAAGTTCTTAACTTATATAAGTATAAATGACTTATTCATGACTTTTTACGGCTTAAGTCCATTAACCATTCATTCTTATCATTCTTTAGCATGCTAGTTCTACCAATACCCTATTCTCTAACAAATGAAGAGAAAGAGATTCATGGTTCAAGGTTGCTTACCCTTTGATGATTACTTGCTTAACCTTTGATCTCCTTCTTGCTTCTTGAAAAATGAAAGACTAGCTTTCTAGCTTTTCTAACTTATTCTCTCTAACCAATAAGCTATAAGTTATTGGTGGAAAAGCTAACAAGGAAAGTCTAACTTTATATATGCTTATTCTCTCAACCAAATAAGCTCTCAACTTATAAGTGGGATGAAATGAAACAACCAACAAATGAATGCAAAGCTTGTTATTTATAGGATTTCCAAGGTTAGGGTAGTTTAGTATTTAGGCAATTCCACCTCCTTAATACACCTCCTAACTATTCATTACTTTGTGATTAAGTTAACTTGCTCACCACCTAAACTTGGCCATCACACTTACTTAATCATTAAGTATACTTGTTAATCACATAACTTAGCATTTAAGCTTCATTTACTTGCTCATCACTTAAATTATCCCTTGCTTAGCCCTTAAGTATACTTGATTTAGCACTAGCTTATCCTTTACTTTCTCACCACATTATTTACTTGGTTATTACTTAACTTAGCCACTAAGTTTGCTTGCTCCCTACTTTCGATCATCTATGGGTTGCTCCATGGGTTTAAACCATCCCATAACCCATTGGTTACTTACTTTGGGCTTTAGCTTAATTAGCTTAGTTTAATCATTTGGGCTTGTAATTAAATAAACATTGGGCTTGCATTAATTCTATTGGACTTAACCATTTCCTACATTTGGGCCTTATAATAATTCCCCTTGGACCATACAATTTCCTACACCATTCAACAAATCCATTACATATTGCTTAAAGCCTTATAACGTATAATATACGTATAATTCTCGTAATCTAATGTGTATTACTTATTCAATACATACAACATACCATCATTCATACGTACTAGTATAATATCCCGTATCATACTCATATTCATTACTTCGTATAATACCTATGTATTATACAATCATTGTTTAATTCATTAATCACATTACATTTCCTTCTCATAAATTATTTTCCTTAAACGTTAGGTTTTAAGTCCGCAGGCGAAATATTAAGTTTTTCATAACTAAAATATTATTGGATATTCCATCTCACCTCGATATTCTATCGTTACGTATTTCTCGGAAGTTCAAAAATAATTCTCGAGCAGAAATGCGTGAATAGTATTTTTCAAAAAATTTCTCAGAAAGCTTTTATTTCCGTCTTGGAAATTCAAACACTTTAATTCTATCACATAGCCAAAATCCTACGACGTTTCGATATGTTTAGGTCATAGAACGACCTTCAATTAGCTTGCTCCTATAAATAATCAATTAAATTCATTTAATCCTTATAATTAAATAAAATTTTAATTCTTCTAAAAATTCGATTTTCTCGGGCGTTACACGCTCTCCACAATTTTTGCAAAACTCTTACCATACAATTACATGATTGGAGAACTCTTGAACTGCCCGTCTGACTTTCCTCCGCTCGGAGTAATCATGATAATCAAACTTTCGCTCCATTTTTCTCTCCCATCTCAGATATGCCTCTGTATCAATATTTCCCTGAAAACTATTCCTTCGAGACCCATAAAAACTTTCATAATTGTATCCATACATGTTCATTGCAAAACAAAGGTTAGTAGATAAAAAAATTTCCTCACACACTCTCTTACGTGTTTTGCTCAAATAATGATGAATCTTTCGTGTATCGCTCAAATTTGGCTTTTACCCTCTAATAATCTTACACTATTGCCTTTTACCTCTAATATTCTAAATTATAGGTGATGTGTTAAAATTATGTAACTGCAAGTGCACAGTGTCGAATTGAAGAACTGACAAGTACAAGTCGAACCCACAGAGCCTAGATTAATTTTAATGTTTCCTTAATATCTATTTTAGGCGAATTAGAAATAAAGATTGAGAATTAATTAATTAGAATATGAAAACAAATAATGAGGAAACAATCTAGAAATCTGAATCCACTAAATAATAAACATAATATATAATTCAATCTCTTCTATTTTTATAACTCCAATTATGATTTTGATCTCCCTTCTCTTTACTTTAGTAATTTACAATTAATGTGGGCAAGCATAGACTATGAAAATTTAAGGATTAACTATAACCCATCAAAATTTCTTTGAGCAAGCATGGATTATGAAAAACTCATATCTTAACAATAATCTGTCAAAATCTCTTCATTAATTTAAAATCACATAAGAACTATAAAACGAAGGTATTTCAATAACGAAACATGAAGGCGAAATCAATTAAACATAAAAGCATAAATAATAGAAGAGATAAAAAAAATATTATTACGAATAATTATTTAATTTCACCTTCATCCTAGATTAAAGAAATTAACTAGACATGAAAATAAATAAATTAACTAAAATAAAGAAGAAGCAAAAGATTGAAAATAAATAAGAAAACTCCCTTTATTCACGATCCTCCAACAAGCGTACAATGAAACGTAATTTAATTTACTCCTACTCCTAACCTAAAGTAATACAATACCTAATACTTTTCTCTCTAAAATAAGAGACCTATTTATAGGGAAAATAACTTTGAACCCTAATTTAGGTTCATTGAACTTGGACAGTTTTGTTCCCAATCAACTTCTCAAAAAGATATTCTAGATATATTATTCATTCTCTTGTTGGATTTGACTTGCACACCAAGATTGTTCAACCTCTTTTCTACTCCTTGTAGGATTCTTCTTGGATATTCTTTATATACATAAGAGCATTAAATATCGCTTGATCACCAAGATTTTGACTTTATTGCAACAAATATTAAATCCTACAAAATAAAATAAAACATATTAATTTAATAAACTAATATAATTAAAAGGACAAAATTAGGGATATTAAAAAGTATGAATTACATGTCTATCAAATACCCACATACCTAGCTTTTGCTCGTCCTCGAGTAAAATAAAAATAAAAATAAATCAAAAATTATACTACCCCATTTTCGTAGGAAATACGATTGCACTTAGCATGTGCAACAAGCCTTTAAACCCCAAGGCTACACAAGTGGACGAGTTGTGTCTCGTGAGGGTTTGCAGTGAATATACCCACAAAATTCAAAAAATATTTTTGGGTTCAACAAATTATGAAATTGAAAGAAAACTTCTAAATATCTATGGACATTATACATAAGCAAGATTAAATTCAAAATCACACTTTTACCTTATCAAAAATACTCAATCTTTTTATTCTAGACACAATCATTCATTAAATCAATTCCATGTGATGCATGCATGTGTATATGATATAACTCTTAGTAGAGATTTTTACCATGAAAACCAAGCAAGCTCATTTTTCTTTTCCTTTTTTCCTTTTTTCCATTTTTTTTTCAATTTTGATTCTTGACTTGTGCAATGTCTCATTTTCTTAGGCTTTTCAGAGTTACCCATGTAGAGCGAGCGTTGGACCAATGACTCCCAAACCAGATGGTTTTAGGGCACTAGGTGTAGAGACACCCCTAAAGGCTTACTTACTCGAGTAACAAAGGCCACAAAATTAGACTAGTCAAGCTACTTTTATCTATCACACTTTTCAGCGTAAATATCAATGCTTCCCGAAGCTTGGATACCCAGTTATTTCGTTTAATGGACATTGAAGCAGTTATTTATTCCTTTTTTTTTAACTTTTCTCAACTTCATTTTTTTTCATTCTTTCTTCTTTTATTTTTTTTTCTTTTTCTTTTTTCTTTTTTTTTTGGAAATTACTCGAATCATGGTCTATACCCCACAACTAAGAATTAGTGCAAACGTGAAGTGCAAAAATGCTTGTGAAATCAATTTTAATCCAGATGGTGTTTCGAACTAAGATTTCGTATCTTATCAAAAATTTAAGAGTTCTAAATCTTTCAATCTTACTCATGAGTTTTGCTCCACAAACACTTATTAGAATTAATTCAATCCATAAAAAGTCAAACAATTTTTTTAAGTTTTAATTATATTTTTATTTTTTTTTGTGTTTTTTTTACTATTTTTTTTCTAAAACGAGAAAAATTCTTAATACATTTTTTTTTACTATTTTTTTTTTCTAAAACGAGAAAAATTCTTAATACAATAATACAAACAAACTCCCCCATACCTAAATCATGTATTGTCCTCAATGTATGCAAATGAAGAAAAGAGAACAAAGATGTGAAAGAATTGTACCTTGTATACGGGGCATTTGTTCTGCAAGAAGATGTGGTGAGAAAGAAAACAAATGTACATATCTACAAATTTTATAAATCCTAAAAATTATGTGACTAAAAATGAATGTTACAAATGGATAAGTGAGTGTGAACTTTTCATTATTTTCAAGAGGTCTAGAAAATTGAAAATCGTCAGAATTTTCATCACAGTTATGCTTCAAGTTTACCTCAAGAAAACTTTCATTAACATGTTCAAATGATGGAAGAATTGGTTCAAATACATGTTCTAGTTTAGTTGACTTATTTGTAGTGGATCTCAACGGCTCATTGACCTTATCTAAATATTCAGATTCATTCCAATTTTGGTCAAGTTGATTTAAGAAAAAATCACTTGGATCTTTTTCAATCAAGAGTCTATTTTCTATTATTTCTTGGGTCATTGACAACTCTTGGATCATGTTTACTTTAATGGGTTGGTCCAAAAAATCACTAGGTAATTTTTTAGGAATAAATCTTTCAGGGTATGGAGCTTTAGGTTTATAAACTTTTTCAACCGACTCATCAAATGCAACATGATCAATTTTAGGCATGGACTCATAATTTGTAGACTCCTCAAATACGCTTGACTCAAATTGTGTAGAATTGAATATAAAATTTTTACTTTCCTCATCATTTCCACAACCATCAAGATTTTCAAAATTAACCACAGAGTTACTAGAAAATTCACCCACCTCTTATTCATTTAATATGGTGGCTAATCGACTCATTTGAATTTCTAGACGAGATATAATACTAAATTGCTCTTCCATTAAAACTTCTGTAGTTTTCTCCAAGGCACTAAGTCTTTCCTCTACTTCATTTGATATTTCTTGTGGATATTGAGGTTCTGGATCCGAATATGGATATGGATATGAATATGGATATGGATATGAACTTAGATAAGAATTTTCATAACTTGGAAAAAATTGATTTACTTGGTGTGCATTAAAATTTTCATAGGGTTCTTTATTCCAAGCAAAATTATTATTCCAACTATAATAACAATCCATTTTTTCACAAATAACAAAATAAATAGACAACTAACCACGAAAGTCGCACAAAAAAAATATATAAAAATAAAAAACAAAAAACTAAACTACTATATATTTTTTTTAATTTTTTTTAAAAATATGGAGATACAAAGTACCGAATAAAGCGCAGCAACAAAATTTTTATCTTTTCGCTCCTTCGATCCGCTTCAATAATCCTGGAAAAAAAAATATAAGAGAAAAAAACTAATTCGAATAAATAAAAATTAAGGAATATAAAATTAAGTCTAGTCCCCGGCAACGGCGTCAAAAACTTGATGTGTTAAAATTATGTAACTGCAAGTGCATAGTGTCGAATTGAAGAATTGACAAGTACAGGTCGAACCCACAGAGCCTAGATTAATTTTAATGTTTCCTTAATATCTATTTTAGGCGAATTAGAAATAAAGATTGAGAATTAATTAACTAGAATATGAAAACAAATAATGAGGAAACAATCTAGAAATCTGAATCCACTAAATAATAAACATAATATATAATTCAATTTCTTCTATTTTTATAACTCCAATTATGATTTTGATCTCCCTTCTCTTTAATTTAGTAATTTACAATTAATGTGGGCAAGCATAGACTATGAAAATTTAAGGATTAACTATAATCCATCAAAACTTCTTTGAGCAAGCATGGATTATAAAAAAACTCATATCTTAACAATAATCTATCAAAACCTCTTCATTAATTTAAAATCACATAAGAACTATAAAACGAAGGTATTTCAATAACGAAACATGAAGGCGAAATCAATTAAACATAAAAGCATAAATAATAGAAGAGATAAAAAAAATATTATTACGAATAATTATTTAATTTCATCTTCATCCTAGATTAAAGAAATTAACTAGACATGAAAATAAATAAATTAACTAAAATAAAGAAGAAGCAAAAGATTGAAAATAAATAAGAAAACTCCCTTTATTCACGATCCTCCAACAAGCGTACAATGAAACGTAATTTAATTTACTCCTACTCCTAACCTAAAGTAATACAATACCTAATACTTTTTTCTCTAAAACAAGAGACCTATTTATAGGGAAAATAACTTTGAACCCTAATTTAGGTTCATTGAACTTGGACAGTTTTGTTCTCAATCAACTTCTCAAAAATATATTCTAGATATATTATTCATTCTCTTGTTGGATTTGACTTGCACACCAAGATTGTTCAACCTCTTTCCTACTCCTTGTAGAATTCTTCTTGGATATTCCTTATATGAATAAGAGCATTAAATATCGCTTGATCACCAAGATTTTGACTTTATTGCAACAAATATTAAATCCTACAAAATAAAATAAAACATATTAATTTAATAAACTAATATAATTAAAAGGACAAAATTAGGGATATTAAAATGTATGAATTACGTGTCTATCAATAGGCTGTTTTTGAATTCACCAAATAAATTCACAGTTTTATAATGCAATTCAAAAGAAACTTATTAAGAACAAAATATAGAAGGTATGACTATCGGAATAATACAAATATCACAGATTGATTATCTTGTACTACTCTTGTATGCCTTTAAATTTTTCGAGTAGGTTTTTCCAGAAAATTATTGTCTTGCTTGTCGGAATTGATGATGAATGGTAAATGATAGAATGATCATATGGTAGAAATGTGTGCTATAAGTTTGGTTAGCACAGTAGAAATAGAATATATATATATATATATATATATATATTCTTTTTATACTCTTTTTTTAACAAAATTTTTAACAATATATTTCGACAGAAAATTAAGATAAATAACTAGCTAGAATGCTTATCTTTGATACCAAAAAATGGACTCCACGACACACTTGCGTGCGAGACAAGAACCAAAAGTACAATCGACGATTGATGCGGTAGAAGATGCCACATACAACTATGTATTATTATATGATAAGTCAATAATGAATCTCAAGAAAACTCAGAACTAGTCTAGGAATTCTTAAAGAACCAAAAGATGAGAAGAATCTCACAAAGTAATTTTATTAATCAAAAAGTCTCTTCCTATTACATCAGCTATGTAATCTATTTATAATGATGGAAGAAATCCTAATTCTATAAGAAATAAGAAATTAAAACCCTAACTACCTACTATAAGGAATAAAAATTTGAATGGAAATAGAAATTCTAGCAAACAAATCAATATGGAAATCAAATCCTATCTAATAAATATCCTAGATACATTAGAAATATGGAAAGATATGGAAATCCCTCAAAATAAGGAATAAGTCTGATCAAAAATGCATTTCTTGGAATATGTGCCGCACAACTAGCGCCCCCTACGCTGCTCACAAGGCCAAACTGGCGTGGCTCGCGTTGTATATGCATAATTTTTCCCCGCCTAATGCTCCCTGCGCCGAACCTAGTGTATTCTTAGCGCGCCCCGCGCCGAATCGTCAGAATGTTCTTTCTGTGTTTGTAAGTCCCAAAATTAAATTCTTGTCTATTTTGCTTCCTCTAACAAACTTGAAGTTTTGTTTAGACCAAGTTAATGAACTTAGAAACATCTCCCACAATAAACGTTTTGCCATGCATTCTCGATCCTTCTCCTTTGTTTCGTGCATTACATAATGACTTGAATTGCGTTGATTTACATTTGCTAAATAGATGGTATCTAGCAATCCCAAAACATATGACTGATCCTTTCCTTACAGTTCACTTGAATTAAACCCCAATGTAAGCCTCCTTGAGTAGATTTGAGCCCCATTTCTTAAGATCTCTTGAATTATCCTTGAAACTCGAGTTTAGTAAATATCGTTTGATGTTAACCTGGCCAGGATGTTATCAATGTGAAGCTGAGTGTTGGGATGCTATGGGGCATTCTGAGTCATTAGATTCCACTATCTCTCCACCCGAAATTAGCTTATCTCACGATGAGGAGCTGAGTCTATAGGTCGCATCTCAGGATTCCCTAGTAGTAGTACCAACAGGTATCAAGTGTGAAACCTACCGAGGGTACCCGCGTGTACACTACCTGGAGGTATTTATATTTAGTATGGTTCTTATTATATCAAAATTTATATAAATAGTATAAATTATTATTAATAATATTATATTTATTTTCATAAGCTCTAGTCAGCGCCAACGTCCGTGAGCATCTGTTGGACCATCTCATATGGGTGTTGGCTTGGACGATGAGCTATTCCAGAAGGTTATGGCAATGGTGTTAGAGATGCTTGGTACATATTCGATATTCTGTCGTAAGGACTTGACTAGTTGTGCTTTCCTTCACCAGCTTGGTAAGGACATTACTGTAGGGGTCACCATCGTAAGTACGTGTATCCCTCTAGAGCAATTCATCGCGATACGTAAGGCTGTAAAATGAGCAAACAGTTCGGGCTCGATTCGTACTCGCTCGACTAAAAGTTCGATTCAAGCTCAACTCGAAATATAAATGAATGAAATATGAGCACATTTTAAAGTTAGATAAATTACTCGAACCTTCTCAAATTATTATTTTCTAATTATACTCGGATCATATTCGTTGAAAAAGTTCAAACTGCTTGGGCTCGATTCGGAATCGTGCTCGACTCGGTAGCTAAATGAGCCTCAATCAAATTTTATTTTATATTCGATAAATTTTGTGAACCAACTCTGAGCAACTCAATACTCGGATCGACTCGGTTCATTTACACCCTTAACGATGCGCGATGAGGTGGTCCTGATGGTGGTTAACCTACTCTCGGAGGCTTTTGGGTAGAAGCTAAGTCAGCTTATGACTACTCATATATTCTATTCATTTTAAGTTGATTATTATGCATGTTATTTAATTTTCATTAGTTGTCTCTTTAATTCTCTCATACGGACTAATAGATTATTTTTAATTGTATGAACATGGTGGCGATACTGAGCAGGCTGGCGATGCCGATCACGAGTGGGGGGATGATGGCGTTGATTTTGTGACACTAGAGCAGTAACGTTGGCCCCTACTCGAAGATTATCCTCTTGATTTACTTAGATGTTTTGTAAAACATTGTATAGTTATTTGGTTTTATGTAAATCATTGTAGTTTAGCTTAATTATTTGTAAATAAATGTAGTTTACTTTAGTTTTGTAAATACGTTATATGTTGTTGGAAAAGTAGTTATATATACACGTTAAAACATGTATATATGTTGTTGAAAAAGTAGTTACATTGTATTATTGGTTGATTACGATATATGTGGTCGCGTGAAAAAGTAGTTATTGGTTGATTACTGTATGTGTTGTTGGGATAAAACTGGTTACAGGTACTAAAATGAGGTTTAAAAACATGGAAACTATATTAAATTATAAAAAAAAAACCATTACTTCCGACGAAATAGTATAACCCCGATGAAACATCCGTCAAAAATAAGAATTTATAATTAATTATAAAAAACTAAATTTTTGACGGATCATGTTTTATTTCCAACAGACCTTCTGTCAAAATTATGAATCCCCACACGAGCAGAAACTTGACACGTGTACATGTTGTTACCGATATAATTAGTGTGTTGGAAATAGTTTTGTCGAAAACAGTCTATCTGCGATGGACCGTTCATCGGCCATAATTCCGTCGACAATACTTATTTTTGACTGAATTTTTGACGTACTTATCTCTGAACAACTTTATTATGACTGAATTTTTGATAGAATATTCCGTTGGAAATAGGCTTATTCAGAATAAGCCTATTTCTGATGGAATATTCCATCAAAATAAAGCCTTTTTCTTGTGCTATCTGGGCTTGGTGTTTTGTTTTGCTATAGTAGAAAATTTTTCCTCCCCTCTATTTTTTTCTTTTCCCCCTAATTTCTGCTATCTGGCCTTGATTTTGAGAATTATATTAAATGAATTTGTGTGTAACTGGGTTAATTTATGGTGGGACAAAATGCTCTGTTGTAGATTCTTTAAATGGTGTGATCCTCCATTTATAGAGAGATCAATGGAAGTGATATTGTAGCTGAAAGAAAAGATAGAAAGAAGCAATGAAGAAAATGAGAGTTTGATGGAAGTAATAAAGAATATGGAAACTGGGAACATACTGATGAGCAAAGGTGAGATAAACAATGAAGAAACAAATCAAGAAAAAGAGGCTTTCGTGCTACAAAGAGAAGTTCAGTTGAGGAAGAAAATTGACAAGAAAAGTTCGATGGAGAAGAAATTATGGATTGTTTTAGTGTCTTGTCTTTTTATTTTGGGTGTTTTGAATTGCTCAACTTCTGATGTTTAAATGTTTGGTTGAATCACTTTTAGGCCTTTAATGGTAAATATTCAATCTGTGTTGGCTTTTAATAATATAACCAAGATGTATTGGTGATGAAGGTTGTTTATAATTTGTGTATTGAAGGCTATTTTGGTAAGTATGTATTGAATGCTTAAGGTTGTTTATAATTTTTTTATTGAAGGCTATTTTGGCAAGTAACACCAAGAAATGAATATGACCACATGTTTAATACAACACCAAAAAATGAATGTAACAGATAGAAATGCATGTGGCACCAACCTATGCACCTAACAAGTTACTAAGGCAAAAAAATACAGAACCATGACATTTTATAAAATTCACTGATGCATAATATATTCATTTGATAAAACCATAAACATTCGATCCCAGCCAGAGCATGAGTATAAAGCAAACATTCGTGACATAATTACAGAGCATTCATATTCCAAAATGCATTCACGAACTTGTTATACCTGTAAGAAGTAATCACAAAAATCATTCAATCCCAACCAGAGCATGAGTACATAGTAAAACACAAAATCATAAACATTCACTTCAAAGCATAATATATTCATATTCAAAACCATACGCATTTGATGAGTGAGTTTTATACTCATAATTGAGTGCGTTTGAGCTTAATCTTTTGGTTGATTTTAAGTGTTTGTGTCTATTCATGCATGTTTTATGTTGTTTTGTAGGAATTGGGACAAAAGTTACTTGGATCGATGTTTGGAGTGGCTAGATTCGTGTTTTCGGCTTGGCATTTACACAACAGTCACTTCAGAGCCAATTTGAGTATTGCTCCAGACCTTATTTCGAAATACTCAAAGAATGAAAGTTGTAGATCTATGTCTCTTCTTCCCGGAACATCTTGAATCATCAAAATCGGAGTTCGGACAAAGAAGTTATGGCCATTTTCCCAAAGGACGTCGGAGCAGAAAATTTCCAGGAATGAGGCCAGCGCCGGGGCGCCCAAACAAGGCTTATGCCCAACGCCAGGGCTCTAGGGAGCAGTGTTCCAGCGTCATGCCCAGCGCTGGGGCGCTGGGGAAGAGTTTGGTGATGCTTGGACGCATTTTGGGACGAATTTTGACACCTTTTTGACTCTAAATTGGATTGGGTTTGTTCCTAAGCTAAAAATTGGTCTTGTAACCTATAAATATATAATGTAAGACATAAAATAAAGAGAGATTACATAGATTAGATTAGAGATACACTCTATTAGATTAGACATTAACCCTAGTTTTTATTAGTTTTGGAGATTGAAGCAACTTGGAGATCATTGAAGATCAAGAATAGGAGCAAGAGGAGAGCATCAGATTTTACTGACAACAGATTCTATTCTTTTCTCTTATCATACTTTTATCTTTAATGTCTATTCAGTTGTGGATTCTTGGTTTCAATTCATTAATTATGAACTAACTCTTTTATTAAGATTACAATTGAACCTTTTATGTCTATGAATTAATTATTTGATTTATTCCAATTATTTATGTCAAAGTGAATTGTTTATCTCGTCTTGAGCTTATTGATTAATTATCTGATCAGTAATTACCTTGTTACTCTAGAAGGAATTGAAAGAGGAACTCTAGGGTTAGAACTGAGCATGATAACATGTGACTTAGTTATTTGCATGGTGAATAATTAGGTTTGTGAATTGAATGGAAATATATGTTCACCGCATGTAACACATAAGGAATTGGAATTGAAGAAGTTTAATTCAATTGTTTTGCATAGGAATATAGCAAGATTAATCTGGATTAAATAGAAGTCAATTGATCACTTGGAAAAGGACTTTTGGCATTGAGAATTCCTGTTAACAATTCAGTAGGCGTAATAATTGGGATAATTAGATAATTGATTTATAGTTCATAATTGGGGATATTGTAGTCTTAATCTTTATTTATTTGAATTCAGTCATAAAGCAATTCAGTTTAATTAGTTAATTTAGTTTTCTTAATTATAAAAATCACGATTTGAGATTGTTTAAATAAAATTAGTTTGGTTAAGAATTAGTACTTGGTGATTTTTATTAAACAATTCCTCGTGGGAACGATACTCTACTTTCACTTTATTACTTGTTGACCGTGTATACTTGCACGTATTCATTGATTGCAAAATCGATCAACAACTTTTTGGCACCGTTGCCGGGGAATTAGTTTAATAATTTTGCCAATATTAATTTTTATCAAATTAGTTTTAATTTAAACATTTTTTTCTTCTTTAATTCTCTTTCAATTTTTTTTTCTTTCTTTTTTTTCAGGTACCATGGATGAATTTGCGTATCAATGGCCATACACGAACATGACTCAACCAAGGGAAACAGGGATTGATGGACTTAATACATTTTCTGTAGAGCCAATACAAATTTAGGCAAATTTGAAGACGTTATAGGTTATCGCAGCCCAACGGAGGCGAATGATGGCAAACATGACTCAACCAATGGAAACAGGGATTGATGGACTCGCGACACTTTCAGAATTGGCAGCACAGGTGTCCGTAATAGCTAAGAAAATGGAAACATGGAGTCCACCATCCACGCAGCAAGTAGCTATGGTTTGTGAGTTATGTGTTGGGAGTCATGCTACAGATCAATGTGCCATAAATGTTGAATCAACTCAGTTCGTAAGGAGCTATAGTTGGTCTACCCAACCATATCAGAACCAGAACGCGTATAATCTGGGTTGGAGAAATCATCTGGGATTTTCTTGGAGTAACAATCAAGCTCAAGCGCCTAGATAACAAAACACATCCTAATTTCAAAATCAGACTCAACAACAACCAGAGAGGAAATCAAGTTTGGAAGAAGCCTTGGAAAAATTCATTAGAGCTTCTGACAAAAGGAACGAGGAATAAGACAAAAAAATGAATCAAGTAGAGCTGAATGTGAAAAGCCAAGGTGCGTCGATAAAAAATCTGGAAAATCAATTGGGGCATATAGCACGTGCGTTGAATAACCGTCCACATGGAACACTCCTTAATGATACAGAGATAAATCCGGGCAGAGATGAACATTGCAAGGTTGTGACTTTACGTAGGGGAAAAGAATTGCAAGAGACTCTCAAGGACACAGAAAAAAGGGACAACGCAACAAAGGAACAACTAATCAATGCCTCGAACATTTGTCCTCAATACACTTGGCTCTATGACATGGATTCCGAGACCGATGGAGAGCCCGAACAAAATCTGCAACTAGATGAGCCACAAGATGTTGAAAGAGAGGAAATAATTGGGAACTAAGAAAAGGAGATCGACGAAGAGTTAACAGTAAGATTCAACGAAGATGAACTGATTTCATTAGTATCCCATGTGCCTCCTCCACCAAAGTTCAAGAATTCGGGCAGTTTTGCAAAACCATGCCCAATTGGCAGTCATGTCGTAGGCAAAGCTCTTTGTGACATAAGAGCTAGTACAACTGTGGAGTCATGGTGGGTTGAAAAGGAGGAGATAGAGGAAGAGCCCATTGTGTTTGACAAGCTTCCATGCCATAATTTGATCACAAACACAATGAGGAAAGCACCTAGTGGTTTGCCGTACTTAATGGGGATCCTATCTAAAAAGATCATGCTAGGTGACTTAAATTCAAGGGCCTTTGCTAATGGGAATCTCCCAAAAGAGACATTGCTACTGATGGATGGAGGATTCCTCAATTTTTGAAGGGGAATTGGATAGAGAATTAAAGAAATCAGGCTGAGACTATAAAACAAGCGCTTATTGGGAGGCAACCCAAGTTTAATTTTTAATTTTTTGTTATTGGGTTTTATATTAGTAGCTTTGAATTGGCATTTATTTAGGAATTAATAAAATTGCTTCGTTCATGGTTTTACAGGTTAGTCAAGTCAAATTCAAGTGGTGCCCAATTTGTTTCATGTGCCTAGCCTATTCTCCAAACTTAGCGAACAAGGAGGAATATTGCTATATTATGTCAGGGAAGTCCTCTCTTTTAATTTTTTCTATCTTAGCCATTGAGGACAATGTCTGTTTTAAGTTTGGGGGTATTTATCATGTTTAGTATTTACTTGGGCAATATTTTAATGGAATTTGATTTTGGCCAATGATAAGTGGGTGGCTGATATTGTTAACTCTTAGAGAATTGTTGAGCATGCTTAGTCTATATTTTAACTCATTAATTGGTTTTCACATTACTTGCGAAATTTTTAAAAAATTTTACACATCCATTTGTTTAGCCAGTTGGGATTGGCATTTTTTTTTGGCTAAATGCTTATAAAAGATACCATTGCAACTTGAGAAATCTTATTTGAGCATCATTCGAAGTGAAAATTAGGCACTCACATAAGTTTGGGGGAAATCTTGGGGTATTTTTGAAAAAAAAAATATTGGAACCTTCCCGAGTTGAATAATTGAAGCATGTGGTGGGTCGAGATGGAGCGTAAAATGCACTCCCCATAAACACAGGCACGAGATGGAACGTAAAACGCACTCGTTCATGAAAAGTGGAAAGTGAGATGGAGCGTAAAACTTACTCACTAAATAGAGAAAAGAAAATATATATGTTTGAAATACTTGGGAAGGGTTCATATGAGCTTAAAAGTTGAATATCCGGTTGATCCTCAAGAAAAAAAAATGTGATTTGTCTATTTTAGCGGTGATTGATGTGATAAGAAGTTTTGAGAGTTGTTTTAAAAATCTTTTATGTGTTGGTTGATCTTAGCTAAATCATGACTAGTTTGAACATATGGAGGTACACACGCAGTTAAAGGATCATGAGTAGATGTGAAGCCAATGAAAGTTGTTAAAATTTTAGACATGACATTGTTTTGAAATTTTCTGCGGGTTATCATTTGTTGTAACCTTTGAGGCCATTGTGCGAATTCATATTGATTCATTGTATGGGTGGATCATTGCTAGAGGATGAATTTTTCTAAATTGTATTTTTGCTTGAGGACAAGCAAAGGTTTAAGTTTGGGGGTATTTGCATTCAATCCCAATTGTACAAAATATTTGTAACCCTCTCCTAATCTATCCACCACAACTTATCAACATTCAATTCCTGTTATGTACCATCATACACTACCATAATTACCAACAAAATAATATACCTACAAAATACTATATCCAATTATAACTACATATGTAGTTTAAACAGTTTCAAAAACATTACATCATGACATAATTAGTTAATCTCCAAAAAACTCACTCCCAATTATAGATATTCTATATTTTTTATCTAACTTTGATCCACCCTACTTCCTTGAAATTTTATATGGCCTTCGTGTGGATTATCGGCTTCCAACAACATCTATCTTCCTTCTACTCCCTCCTGTAGTTTGAATTGAGGAGGAAAGTGAGCTGATACTTGGTGTTGATAATCTCATTCCACTATTTAGAGGGGTGTTATTGGTGGGAAAAGCAGTATTATTCATCACACGTGGAGTTGGCATCTTCAAAAGATAAAAAAGTTAAAAATTAACTCAATAATTAAATGATAGCATGAAAAGTAGAGCAATATATGTCTTTAATGTTAGGTTTATATGTAGCGCGTACATGCAATCAAATTACATAAACATAGCAGAAGCGCGATAAAATCAAATTTTAAATTTTTTCATACAAACCATCACTATGATCATCTTTGTGCTCAATTATCAATTAAACGAAAGAAATGGAGATATATAATCATACCCTCATATATTAAAGATTCCTCAGGTACAAGTTCATCTCTAATTCCTTCACGCTCTCCTTGAATTCCACCGATAAGATTCCTTCTTTAGATCAATATTAGCTACCCAAGTGTTTGGCATCTAGAGGTGATCCACCAAGAAATAATATCTATTCAAAAAGATGGGTGTTGATAAACCCTAGTTTTTATCTTTATTAAAATTGTAAGTACTCTCCCAACTATTGGAAGTGTGTGTCTTGTGTAACCCTAACCCATAATAAGACTTCTTATTTATAGATATAGGCAACCCTCCTAAACTATTTAGGAATATTAAACTCTTTTAATTAATTAAACTCCTAATCCAATAAGGAATTTATGAAAGTACTCTTATTAATTAATTCCTAAACCATTTAGAAATTAAAAAATAAAAGTAATAATATTAATAAGACTCCTCTTATTAATTTATATTTAATATTTCTAAAATATTAAACTATTTAATTTATTCTATCATCGTAGCATAAATTAAATATACTTAACATATTATTACAATTATGCCTTTTACTTTTTAAATAAATATGTTCTTTTTATGGTGTGATCCTTTAGGTTCTCCACATTAAACTAGTTGTGAATAAATAAATTAACTATTTAATTTAATTAAATAAATAATATTTATTCTATAATAAGAGTAAGCCCCCTTAGCGATCAACGACTTTCTAGATAATATAAATTTTAACATTAATCATAAAAGAATATTTCGGTGAAAAGTTACCGTACAATTTAATCCATTTACTATACAATGTGTGACGCCTCCAAAATAGGTATACATCACCCATCTTGAGTCGCCAAATACATGGTACAAAATTTAAATACAAACTTCTTTTATACAGTACAACAAAACGTAGCTGAGAGTTTCAAAACAGATAATGTCTCGTAGAGAATATCCAAACTCAAAAAAAAAATTCGCATTACAATTATTATCACACTATTTCACTGAATAGTGAGGACTAATAATGCAAACATCTGGACCATCACTCCGTTCCCCGACTAGTCCCAGCTATGTTCTCATTTCCTGAAGAGAACAGTGAAAGCAAAAGGGTGAGCTCAACTAGCCCAGTAAGAAATATTATGACTAAGATAATGCAGAATAAATTATCGTTAGCCTTCAACAGTGTTAAACTAATAAAATATAATAAACATCAAGTTTAACTACAGCGGAACAAGCAATCCATTAGAAGAGTCAAGTAGAGCATGATATTTACTATCTTCTATGATTTAAAAAGTTTATCATCAATTTTATCGCTGAGACTCAGCTTAATAAATAAACCACATCATCGAATCATCCCTGCACTGCGGGCCAATGATATTCATGTAATCATCAATGGTCATGATTATACCAAATAATCTCCAGTCATAATCATACCAACAACTATCTATCAATGCACTACAGGCCAATGAGGATTTTTACCATATCATTTGTAACATTACGGTCATGACTATACCGAATAATCCTTGGTCATAAGCATACCAATCAATAGTACATCTATGCACGTAAGCCACAGATGACTTTTATCACAATATAAGCATGAGGATGTTGACAATGATATAAGAATTCAATTAAAAGAAAGCCAATGATAAATTTTTAAAGATTATAACTTAATTTATCCATAATTCAATAATGTCTAAATTGTCAACATGATACTGCTTTATGGAGTAAAATTCAAGAATAATATTGTATCAAAAATAATTTTGACAGCAAAGAAATCAATTTTTGTCATGAATAATTCCTCGGATGAATAGTACCCGAGTGAATAGTACCCCGTGAATAGTACTTTGGGAATACTACCCCGTGAATAGTACTTTGTGAATAGTACTCGTGAATAGTACATTGTAAATAGTATCTATGAATAGTACTTTATGAATAGTAACCCGTGAATCAATCTTGCACCACCTTCCCTAATAGTACATGCATGTGAATCAATAGTACACACATGTGAACAAATAGTTTTAAGCATATGAATTAATAGCAATTAATTGCTCATTTATCCGATTAATTACCCGATTGGTCAATATAACCTCCAAACATCCATTATTATCGAAATAGATGTCGATTACCATTAACACTATTAATCTCAACACAATGAAAATATCAATTTTATCTTTAATCAACACGAACTTAGTCATCATTAATATTATAACTCACAATATTTAACAACTAGATCATTCCCAGGAAAGAGGGGGCTTTCTGATAAGGAATTTTTCCTATTAGCGCGCAATTAGGTGACTAAACCTCTCCTTGATAGAATTTTCTAGACATTGTCAATATTACAAATAATAATATGAATAACTTTGTCGTCTCAATTATTGATTTAAAAATATAAAATATTATGCAGATGATACTGTGATAATAATTGAATCAATAATATGAGAGATAATATGCAGCAACTACTGTAGCAATAATTGAGTATAACTGAGTGACTTCTCACGTAAGCATCAATAATCAATACTGTGTGCTACTATGCAACCACGTGTATTATTGTACATTTACCACCGGGTAGTTCAATAGTTTAACGGTAAAACTTTCGCCGTTATTTTTATAAAAAGATAATTCTGTCGTTTTCTAACTACGACAATAATTCTGTTGTGTTTTTCAAATAAGTTCTGAGTTTGTCAAAGCTATTCTCAGTGATTATCAAGTGTTGTCAGAACAAATTAAAGGTAGGTTGTATAAACCTTATCATATATGTTTACATTATATAGTTTTTGAGAAATTTTATGTCTCTGTTTTTCTTGAAATAACCGTGTATAAGTTTTTACCAAATTTGTCTATAAACCTTATTTTAGAATTTGTTTTGGTATTACATGATTTTTTGTTATAATTGTTATAACTAGCATGTATGTTTTTCAGAGTACCAAAATTTATACTTGTATTGTATGATAATCATGGAATTTAAATGTGATTATATGAATTGGGTAAGAATTAAATAGAATATAGTTAGAATAAATCAAATTATTTTCTAACTATGATTACAGTGCTTACTATATCAACAATGGAGTTTTAATTTTTAAAAGTTTGATTTTAAAGAAAAACAGTGTTTTCAAATAATTAGTTCTCTGATATTGTTGTTTAGTTGTGTAAAATTCGTAAACAAATGCTTCATAACTTTTATGTGTAATTTTCATGAAGTTATACATGTTATTGGATGTCATTGGCTGTTAAAAAAAATAAGACAGTAGCTTTGCTCTATTTTTCTGGTTTGGTTTTGTGAGTTTCGGCGCCCCAGCGTCAAAATTCACGCTCTAGCGTCAAATTTCACTCCCCAGCGCCAAATTTTGCTCCCCAGTGCCAAAATAGGCCAGGAGTTCACGCCCCAGTGCTGGAATTCGCGCCCCGGCACCACTGTTTCGTGCCCCAGCGCTGGAAAAGTGGTTTGGGTCGGACACTTTTGACCTCCTATAGTAAAACGGCCATAACTTTCTCATACGAACTCTGATTGAGTTGATTCAAGAAGATCCGAAACGAGGACGAATTGACCTACAACTTTCATGCTTTAAGTTTTTTAATTTGAGGTCTGTAACAGTAGTCAAAATGACCATCTTTAGGATTGTTGTGTATTTGGAGCCAATCGGAGGGCGTCGGGATGCACGAATGCAAGTGCAACCCTTTATGTATTAGTATAACTTAATGATAACATGTTGGACATATAATATGATGTTGTATTAAGTTGTTAATGTGCATATGGTGCAATGACATGATCACTTAAGTAGTTGTAATAAAGCTAAAAAGTAATGTTCGTGAAAAGATGTGATGTTGTTTAAACTTAAACTTAGTTAGTACCTATACTAAGAGTAATAAAGTAACTCATAAAGGTAATGTTAGTGTAACTAATGTGTATTGTCAATACATATGGTATGTATAGGACTTGGGGTGAACGTGAATAGTAATTGTTTAACCTACGCACGAGGCAAGTTCTCTAACTCTACTTTTATAATTGTGCAAGTATCTAGCTATCTTTAAGCAAGTTTTCTAATCTATTATCTTGTTAATTCAAGTACTATTTTCAATTAGATTATAATATAATAATGTAAGTTATTTTGGAGCAAGTTACTCTTGTATTTAACTTGTTGTTTAGCATGCACAACTATATATATACTAATGTCGAACATTTCTATCGGTCAAGCTACTATGTATGCTTAGTATTCAATTCTAATTAACCTTGGCTTAGTATTGTTCAAGCAAGGTATGCTATAGTTATTCAAATGGTATGCTATTAGATTATTCCTAAAGCATGACTTTAGTTTACTATGATTGATTCAATCACGGTTATTCTATAGTATAGTGTTATTAGCTTTATTCAACTACTCCTTAGTTGATGTTCGTTGAATTCCAAATTTCCTTGAAAGCTTATCCAAACTAAACTTACTTTGGTGCGGACTTGTATTCTAAATACTGGGATGAACAACTCTTTTAATAGAGGTTTACGCTTAGCGTTGAAATGGTTGTGCACAATACATTGTACGAAGGGTTGATCCCCCTAAGTATGTTGAGTCCTTATAGTCTTATAACTGTTAAAGTTAAAGTTGAAAGATTACTTATAACTGTGGACATGATTCGTGGTCATTAGACCCTCAGTGAATGTTATAATTTTCAGAAAGTTAATAGAATATATTGTTCAGTTCTATTGAGCCTAATATTGGCAATTGATGTGAAAGTTTAAAGATTTACTTATTGTTATTTCAAGTGGGCCTTGTTTGCTCACTTTTGCCTGTAAAATTTCTTACAGCTAAAGTTGGAACGGGTGACGTACCTAGCACCAATAAGGGAAAAGGAAAGATGAATAAATACTGAAGACTTGTAATAATTTTGATAGTTTACTTTCAGAATTTGATTTAAAGATTGTAATGAAGTTATTTAATTTTTCGCATTTGAACGATTGTTGTTAAAGGTTAGATAACCTGGGAGATTTTTATTTAAGTTTAATCATGTATGGGCAGGTTTTCTTTTATTATTCAATTCTATTATGATTGGGTAGTTAGAAATAAATGTTTTGATTACGTGAACACCAAATCTTGAGGTAATGAAGTACCGGGATTTGGGGGTGTCGAACTCCGATTGAGTTGATTCAAGATGATCCGGAATGAGGACGAATAGACCTACAACTTTCATTCTTTAAGTTTTTTAATTTGAGGTCTGTAACAGTAGTCAAAATGGCCATCTTTAGGACTGTTGTGTATTTGGAGCTAATCGGAGGGCGTCGGGATGCACGAATGCAAGTGCAACCCTTTGTGTATTAGTATAACTTAATGATAACATGTTAGACATGTAAAAGGATGTTGTATTAAGTTGTTAATGTGCATGTGGTGCAATGACATGATCACTTAAGTAGTTGTAATAAAGCTAAAAAGTAATGTTCATGAAAAGATGTGATGTTGTTTAAACTTAAACTTAGTTAGTAGCTATACTAAGAGTAATAAAGTAACTCATAAAGGTAATGTTAGTGTAACTAATGTGTATTGCCAATACATATGGTATGTGTAGGACTTGGGGTGAACGTGAATAGTAATTGTTTAACCTACGCACGAGGCAAGTTCTCTAACTCTACTTTTATAATTGTACAAGTATATAGCTATCTTTAAGCAAGTTTTCTAATCTATTATCTTGTTAATTCAAGTACTGTTTTCAATTCTATTATAATATAATAATGTAAGTTATTCTGGAGCAAGTTATTCTTGTATTTAACTTGTTGTTTAGCATGCACAACTATATATATACTAATGTCGAACATTTCTATCGGTCAAGTTACTATGCATGCTTAGTATTCAATTCTAATTAACATTGGGTTAGTATTGTTCAAGCAAGGTATGCTATAGTTATTCAAATCGTATGCTATTAGATTATTCCTAAAGCATGACTTTAGTTTACTATGATTGATTCAATCACGATTATTCTATAGTATAGTGTTATTGGTTTTTTTTAACTACTCCTTAGTTGATGTTCGTTGAATTCCAAATTTCCTTGAAAGCTTATCCAAACCAAACTTATTTTGGTGCGGACTTGTATTCCAAATACTGGGATGAACAACTCTTTTAATAGAGGTTTACGCTTAGCGTTGAAATAGTTGTGCACAATACATTGTACGAAGGGTTGATCCCCCTAAGTACGTTGAGTCCTTATAGTCTTATGACTGTTAAAGTTAAAGTTGAAAGATTACTTATAACTGTGGACATGATTCGTGGTCATTAGACCCTCAGTGAATGTTATAATTTTCAGAAAGTTAATAGAATATATTGTTCAGTTCTATTGAGCCTAATATTGGCAATTGATGTGAAAGTTTAAAGATTTACTTATTGTTATTTCAAGTGGGCCTTGTTTGCTCACTCTTGCCTGTAAAATTTCTTACAGCTAAAGTTGAAACGGGTGACGTACCTAGCACTAGTAAGGGAAACGGAAAGATGAATAAATACTGAAGACTTGTAATAGTTTTAATAGTTTACTTTCAGAATTTGATTTAAAGATTGTAATGAAGTTATTTAATTTTCCGCATTTGAACGATTGTTGTTAAAGGTTAGATAACCTGGGAGATATTTATTTAAGTTTAATCTTGTATGGGCAGGTTTTCTTTTATTATTCAATTCTATTATGATTGGGTAGTTAGAAATGAATGTTATGATTACGTGAACACCAAATCTTGAGGTAATGAAGTACCGGGATTTGGGGGTGTCATATGTTGGTATCAAAGCCTTAGGTTATGAACCTTAGGTGGGGGGAAAAACCGTAGGAAGTAACCTTTGAAAAGATAGTGAAGATAACTCTTATCGAGTTTTAAGAAAGAAGTAATAAAACACTTATGTGCTTATGTGATTATAATTTATGTACTCGTGAGTGTCGAGTAGTAATGATTAATAGTTAAAACTTTAAAAACTTTGTTGTCAGGATGACTATTGTCAGAGAATCCAGTCAAGCTAGGAAGGAGGGACCTCAAATGCCTATAGAGGAGGAGCCTCGCGACTTTCAGGTAGTTTGGGAACAACTACTGCCACGGGAGTCAGCCCCGTTGGTCACAGTAGTTGAGGATGAGGATGATGAGGTGGAGACAGACGAGGAGGATCCCGTTGAGTTACCACAGGAGGATGAGGATGACGAGGACGAGGAGGAAAGGATTCCACTTAACTCGATAGCAGGCCGTATATACGATGAGGTGCATGACCGTAACGTGGAACTTCAGGATATAGTTGAGGAGTTACAGGAGATAGTAGCTGAATAACATACTGTAATGACACAAAAAGACGGCGAGATCCAGGATCGTGAGGAACGACTAACAAACGCTAAGGAGAAACTAGTACAGACCGAAGGAGAAAAAGAACAATTGATCGAGGTCGTTGCTGAACTGAAGAGCAAGCTGAGGGAAGAAGCTGCTAAGAGGGTAAGAGCTGAAGATGCATACGAGGAAGCTTATCAACGAACTGGAAGAGCAGCGAGAGACGCGTAGGTAAAGAGGATGAAGATGGAAGAGATGGATAAAGTATTTAACACCGCAATTAATCGAGCTCAAGATCGGGTCATGGGATATCCGATTCAGTTTGAGACGCTGCCATCATTCGTGTTAGATCGCAGAACAATGTTTCGAGTCATGGAGGAAGAACGTGATAGGGCTAAGAAGTATCTTAATAGAACATCGTAGATGTATTACGATGAGTGAAAGGTTAAATAAATTGTAAATCCCAAGTGTTATGCAACCTATGGGATATGACTATGATGTTGTCCTGAAACTTTTGTAGTTCAGGAATGTAATGTAGGTAGTAGTGATGCTATTATTTTATGTTTTCCAAAAAGGTTTTGAATACATAAAAGTTGTTACTTTATTCAAAGTGTTATGCGTTATATGGCTATTTCTTTTATGGAGGCAAGTTAATTAGAAAATACTTAAAGAAGCTGAGTAATAGTCTAATAGATGTTTTGTTTTAACAAAAAATGCCTCCCAGACGTGAACCACCCCGACAGAGAAACAATGAGAGAACTACCAATAACGACAATGTTGACGATAACCCCGTTCAACAACTAGTGACACTACTGACAGGAGCGTTGCAGAATCAACCACAAAACCATGGTACAACGTTTAAGGAATTCAAGGCAGTTGGACCACCTGAATTCCGTGGGTCCATGAATCCAGTCGAAGCACAAACCTGGATTATGGAGATAGAAAAGGTGTTCGATGTCGCTAGGGTAGGGGATGATCAGAAGACTGCTTTCGCAACTTTCATGTTGAAAGCAGAAGCTAGTTATTGGTGGCAGGCCAATAAAACTCGTGAAGGGCCAGGAGTGATGACCTGGGATAGGTTCAAGGAGTTGTTCTTCGAGACTTATTTCCTGGAAAGTTCGAAGAGTCAGCTAGAAGTGCAGTTTCTGGAACTAAAACAAGGAACGATGACGGTATCTGAGTATGCCGCGAAATTCAATGAATTGGCAAGGTTTGCGGCATATCAAGTCAGCACAGACAAACGTATGGCGAAGAGATTTGAACAGGGACTGAAGCCCTGGCTGTACAGTAGGGTTTTTCTGTTCCAGTTGAATACATTTGTAGCGGTGATGGAGAAAGTAGTACTCGCTGAAGGAGGAGGCGAGGCAGTGACAAAGTTCAATCAGGAACAGAAGAAGAAAAAGAATGAGAATGAGATTAAGAATGGAGGTGGTATCAGTGGAAACAACAACAACAACAACAACAACAACAACAACAACAACAGCTTGAAGAGAAAGTGGAATGGGAACATGGGTGCTGGAAACCATCAAGGTAACCAGCAAAACAAAAAGTTTGAAGCATGTGCGACATACGAGAAATTTCACAAGGGTGCGTTCTTGATGGGGAAACGAGTTTGCTACAATTGTGGCCAGGAGGGTCACATCGCCCCAAATTGCACTCAACCAAAGAAGAAGGCGTGCTTCACGTGCGGATCCAAGGATCATTTTTCTCGTGAATGCCCTAAGAAGAAGGAGGGAGGGACAACCAGAAGCAATGGAGGTAACAATGGAAGTACATGGGCCATTACAGGACCTGTAGCATCAAACAAACCCACAGCCAGAACCTTCAACATGATTGTGCAAGCTACTGTGCAATCAAAAGATGTGGTGTCAGGTATTATCCCAATCAATGATATTAATGCATATGTATTATTTGATTCGGGTGCTACTTGCTCGTTTATATCTAATGAATTTGCCAAGAGGTTAGAATTGCCTAGAGAAGAACTGAATTTTCCTTTGAACATAGAAATTGCGAATAAGGAAGTAATCCCTGTTAGATTCGTATACAAGAACTGTAGGGTGAACATTAAGGAGAATATCTTGTTGGTAGATTTGATTCCGATTAGACTCGGGGAATTTGATGTAATTTTTGGAATGGATTGGTTGTTCAAATACGGAGCGGTAATTGACTGCCAAAAGAAGTGTGTAAACCTTATGACTCCGTCAAAGGTAGTATTTTATAGTAGAAAATCGCCTAGACAAATGAAATGTCTGACGACTATGCAGGCCAAGAAATTGTTGAGACAAGGTTGTGTGGGCTATTTAGCTTACATAGTCGATACTCAAAAGAAGGGGATAAAACTAGAAGAAATACCGATAGTGAGAGAATTCGAAGACGTGTTTTCAAAGGATTTGCCAGGACTTCCGCCTGACCGAGAAATTGAGTTCGTGATCGACTTAGCGCCAGGAACAGCACTGATATCGAAGGCCCCGTATAGAATGGATCCGGTAGAAATGAAGGAACTGATGGTACAGTTGCAAGAGTTGTTGGACAAGAAATATATTCAACCAAGCGTATCGCCGTGGGGATCGCCAGTTTTATTTGTGAAAAAGAAGGACGGATCAATGCGTCTTTGCATTAATTACAAGGAGTTAAACAAAGTCACTATTAAAAACAAATACCCGTTGCCAAGAATAGATGACTTATTTGACCAATTGAAGGGTGCCAAATACTTTTCGAAAATAGATTTGAGAAGTGGGTATCACCAGTTGAAAGTGAGGAAGGAGGATATACCACGAACGGCATTCAGAACTCGGTATGGACATTACGAGTTTCTGGTGATGTCTTTTGGTTTAACCAATACACCTGCTGCGTTCATGGATTTGATGAATAGGGTGTTTAAACCATTCTTAGACAAGTTTGTAGTGGTATTCATCGATGACACTCTAGTGTATTCCAAGACTCAAGAAGAACACGTGGAACACTTACGTTTGACATTGGAGACACTACAAAAGGAAAAGTTGTACGCGAAATTCTCTAAGTGCGAATTTTGGCTCGACCGTGTACAATTTTTGGGTCATGTTATTGACAAGGATGGAATTTCAGTGGATCCATCAAAAGTGGAAGCTGTAATCAATTGGGAACAACCAAGAACACCGTCAGAAGTGAGGAGTTTCTTGGGACTGGCTGGTTATTATAGAAGATTCATTCAAGATTTTTCTAAGATAGCCACTCCGCTAACAAATTTGACAAGGAAAGTTGCAAAATTTGTGTGGACAGAGAAATGTGAAGAAAGTTTTCAAGATTTGAAGAAGAAGCTAAGTGTGGCACCTGTGTTGACATTACCAGATAATACAGGAAATTTTGTGGTGTATAGTGATGCCTCACACAAAGGGTTGGGTTGTGTTCTTATGCAGAATGACAAAGTTATTGCGTATGCATCAAGACAACTGAAGGATTATGAGAAAGGGTATCCGACTCATGATTTGGAATTGGCTGCAGTTGTATTTGCTCTGAAGATATGGAGACACTATCTTTATGGAGAGAAATATGAGATCTACACAGACCACAAAAGTCTGAAGTATATTTTCACTCAGAAAGATTTGAACATGCGTCAGAGAAGGTGGATGGAATTGATAAAAGATTACGATTGTGAGATCTTTTATCATCCGGGCAAAGCGAATGTGGTTGCAGATGCTTTAAGCAGGAAAGGTCGGGAAAAGTTGATGCTGATAACAACTCGGGAGGAACTCATCTCAGCAATGACAAAATTGGAGTTGGAAATCCAATTTCCAAAAGAATCTGACGAACAACTATTCCAGATAGAAGCTGGTCCAACTTTAGTGGACAAAGTGAAGGATGCTCAACTACAAGATGAAGAGTGTGGAAAAATCAAAGAGAATCTGGTTGAAGGCGGTGATGTAAAATACAAGGTCGATACCGAAGGATTACTACGGTTCGAGAAAAGAATTTGGGTTCCAGCAGTGCTAGAACTGAAAGACGAAATCTTAACCGAAGCACACAACACAAGATATTCGATTCATCCAGGAAGCACGAAAATGTATCAAGATTTGCGCGACATTTTTGGTGGCCAAACATGAAAAGGGATGTTGCTGAATGCGTAGTGAAATGCTTGACATGTCAGAGAGTAAAAGCCGAACATCAAAGACCCAGCGGATTACTCCAACCGTTGGAAATATCGGAATGGAAGTGGGAACACATCACGATGGATTTTGTGGTGGGTCTTCCAACTACTCAGAAAAGGATACGATGCGATTTGGGTAATAGTGGACAGATTGACAAAATCTGCACACTTTTTGCCAATAAAGATTAGATTCAATCTTGATCAACTGGCAAAGCTATATGTTAAAGAGATCGTTGCAAGACATGGAGTTCCAGTGTCAATTGTGTCAGACAGAGATCCGAGGTTCACATCAAACTTCTGGAAGAGACTACAAGAATGTATGGGAACACAGTTGCGAATGAGTATGGCATATCATCCGCAAACAGATGGCCAAAGCGAACGAATGATTCAGACATTGGAAGATATGTTGAGAGCATGTGTCATGGATTTCAAAGGAAGCTGGGATGAACAATTACCATTGGTAGAATTTGCCTACAATAATAGTTACCACGCTAGCATCGGTATGTCGCCTTACGAAGCATTATACGGCAGGAAGTACAGAACTCCACTGTGCTGGGATGAAGTCGGTGAACGCCAACTGTTAGGACCAGAATTGGTGCAACAAACTGTTGATGTTGTTAAACTCATCAGGACAAGATTAGTAGCAGCCCAAGACAGACAGAAAAAGTATGCTGATCAACACAGACAAGATCGTGCATTCGACATAGGAACTTTTGTATTCCTAAAAATTTCTCCCTGGAAGGGGAAAATTCGTTTCGGTAAAAAGGGAAAGCTAAGCCCAAGGTTTATTGGACACTTTGAAGTGCTGCGAAGGGTGGGAGAAGTGGCTTACGAGGCAGTTCTACCTCCAGAGTTGGAAAACATTCATAATATTTTTCACATTTCGGTGTTACGACCATATAAACCCGACTACAAACATGTGATCGAGTATGAACCGTTACAGTTCGAGAAAGATTTGTCTTATGAAGAGGTTCCTATCCAGATAGTCGAAAGGAAAGAACAAGTACTCAGAAATAAAGTGATACCTTTTGTGAAGGTTAGATGGAGGAACCACAACGCTGAAGAAGCTACGTGGGAACTCGAAGAGAAAATGTTGAAAGAATACCCTGAGTTATTTGTTTAATCTGTGTCTTCGATTCTGGGGACAGAATCTTTGTAAGTAGGGAAGAATGTAATGAATGTGTTGTTTAAGTTGTGATTCTGGGGACAGAATCCTTATAAAAGGGGAATGATGTAACATTCCAAATTTTATAAATGTAAATTATAAATATTTATTGGATGTATTTATTATTGAATAAATAATTGTTTAATTTGATTGAGTTGAGTTAGTTAATTATTTATTTATTAAATAATTAATGTCTTATTTGGATTGAGTTATGTCATTAAGTAATTTATTTAATAAATTGTTATTAAATAAAGTGTGACAAATAATTATGTTATAAAGAGTTATTAAAATAAATTAAAGTAATTTAAGTTGATTTTATCCAAACAATGCTTAAGGTTATTAAGTGTTTAATTATAAATTAGTTAAGCTAAACAAAGCCTACGGCTTTTGGATTTTGAAATTTAAATGATTAATAAAATAATAATATAATATATATGTTAGCTTTGTAACTGATATGTTATTAAATTAGACGTATTAAGGTTAGCGGTTTTATTTTACGCGTTATAGTTGTCGGTTGTTTTCTTTTTACACATTCTAGATTTCTAGTTGCTGAGAAAAGAGAGAAGAACATTAAGAGAGAATTTCAGTGAAAGTTTAAGAGAGAAAAGGCTGTGTTTTTCAAATAAGTTCTGAGTTTGTCAAAGCTATTCTCAGTGATTATCAAGTGTTGAACAAATTAAAGGTAGGTTGTATAAACCTTATCATATATGTTTACATTATATAGTTTTTGAGAAATTTTATGTCTCTGTTTTTCTTGAAATAACCGTGTATAAGTTTTTACCAAATTTGTCTGTAAACCTTGTTTTAGAATTTGTTTTGGTATTACATGTTTTGTTGTTATAATTGTTATAACTAGCATGTGTGTGTGTGTGTGTGTGTGTGTGTGTGTATATATATATATATATATATATATATATATATATATGAGTGGTATTTTAATCATGTGTTAAAGAAAAAGAAATAGTTTTACTGTGAACATAAACATGTATGAATGTATGTTTTTCAGAGTACCAAAATTTATACTTGTATTGTATGATAATCATGGAATTTAAATGTGATTATATTAATTGGGTAAGAATTAAATAGAATACAGTTAGAATAAATCAAATTGTTTTCTAACTATGATTACAGTGCTTACTATATCAACAATGGAGTTTTGATTTTTAAAAGTTTGGTTTTAATGGAAAACAGTGTTTTCAAATAATTAGTTCCCTAATATTGTTGTTTAGTTGTGTAAAATTCGTACAAAAATACTTCATAACTTTTATGTATAATTTTCATGAAGCTATACATGTTATTGGATGTCATTGGCTGTTAAAAAAAATTAGACAGTAGCTTTGCTCTATTTTTCTAGTTTGGTTCTGTGAGTTTCGGCGCCCCAGCGTCAAAATTCACGCTCCAGCGTCAAATTTCGCGCCCCAACGCCAAATTTCGCTCCCCAGCGCCAAAATTGGCCAGGAGTTCGCGCCCCAGCGCTGGAATTCGTGTCGCGGCGCCACTGTTTCGCGCCCCAGCGCTGGAAAAGTGGTCTGGGTCGGACAGTTTTGACCTCTTATAGTAAAATGGCCATAACTTTCTCATACGAACTCCGATTGAGTTGATTCAAGATGATCCGAAACGAGGACGAATAGACCTACAACTTTAATACTTTATGTTTTTTAATTTGAGGTCTATAACAGTAATCAAAATGGCCATCTTTAGGACTGTTATGTATTTGGAGCCAATCGAAGGGCGTCGGAATGCACGAATGCAAGTGCAACCCTTTGTGTATTAGTATAACTTAATGATAACATGTTGGACATGTAATAGCATGTTGTATTAAGTTGTTAATGTGCATATGGTGCAATGACATGATCACTTAAGTAGTTGTAATAAAGCTAAAAAGTAATGTTCATGAAAAGATGTGATGTTGTTTAAACTTAAACTTAGTTAGTAGCTATACTAAGAGTAATAAAGTAACTCATAGAGGTAATGTTAGTGTAACTAATGTGTATTGTCAATACATATGGTATGTGTAGGACTTGGGGTGAATGTGAATAATAATTTTTTAACCTACGCACGAGGTAAGTTCTCTAACTCTACTTTTATAATTGTGCAAGTATCTAGCTATCTTTAAGCAAGTTTTCTGATCTATTATCTTGTTAATTCAAGTACTGTTTTCAATTCGATTATAATATAATAATGTAAGTTATTCTGGAGTAAGTTATTCTTGTATTTAACTTGTTGTTTAGCATGCACAACTATATATATACTAATGCCGAACATTTCTATCGGTCAAGTTACTATGCATGCTTAGTATTCAATTCTAATTAACCTTGGCTTAGTATTGTTCAAGCAAGGTATGCTATAGTTATTCAAATGGTATGATATTAGATTATTCCTAAAGCATGACTTTAGTTTACTATGATTGATTCAATCACGATTATTCTATAGTATAGTGTTATTGGTTTTATTCAACTACTCCTTAGTTGATGTTCGTTGAATTCCAAATTTCCTTGAAAGCTTATCCAAACTAAACTTACTTTGGTGCGGACTTGTATTCTAAATACTGAGATGAACAACTCTTTTAATAGAGGTTTACGCTTAGCGTTGAAATGGTTGTGCACAATACATTGTACGAAGGGTTGATCCCCCTAAGTACGTGGAGTCCTTATAGTCTTATGACTGTTAAAGTTAAAGTTGAAAGATTACTTATAACTGTGGACATGATTCGTGGTCATTAGACCCTCAGTGAATGTTATAATTTTCAGAAAGTTAATAGAATATATTGTTCAGTTCTATTGAGCCTAATATTGGCAATTGATGTGAAAGTTTAAAGATTTACTTATTGTTATTTCAAGTGGGCCTTGTTTGCTCACTCTTGCCTGTAAAATTTCTTACAGCTAAAGTTGAAACGGGTGACGTACCTAGCACCAGTAAGGGAAAAGGAAAGATGAATAAATATTGAAGACTTGTAATAGTTTTGATAGTTTACTTTCAGAATTTGATTTAAAGATTGTAATGAAGTTATTTTATTTTCCGCATTTGAATGATTGTTGTTAAAGGTTAGATAACCTGGGAGATTTTTATTTAAGTTTAATCCTGTATGGGCAGGTTTTCTTTTATTATTCAATTCTATTATGATTGGGTAGTTAGAAATGAATGTTTTGATTACGTGAATACCAAATCTTGAGGTAATGAAGTACCGAGATTTGGGGGTGTCACAAACTCCAGTCCCAACAACGTTGCTTCACCCACCTCATCCCATTATACTGGGAGAACGACACTTTCTTCCATTCAACGCCTCAAATGGAGCCATGTCAATACTTGCTTGATAACTGTTGTTGTAGGAAAACTCCACCAATGGTAAGAACTTATCCCAACTTCCTTTGAAGTCAAGGACACAGAGTCTTAATAAATCTTCAAGAGTTTGAATAGTCCTTTCCGACTGCCCGTCCGTTTGAGGATGATATGCCGAACTAAATCGTAAATTTATGCCCATAGCTTTTTGCAAACTAACCCAAAATCGTGAAGTGAATCTTAGGTCTGGATCAGAAACTATAGATACTGGCATACCATGCAATCTTACAATCTCATTTATGTACATACGAGAAAGACGTTCATGTGTATAAGTTTCTCGCATCGGTAAGAAATGAGCAAACTTAGTCAATCTATCAACAATGACCCAAATCGCATCTATGCCTTTACAAACCTTGGGAAGACCAGTAACAAAATCCATGGTAATGTGCTCCCACTTCCATTCTAGAATTTCAAGTGGTTGCAATGGACCTTTTGGCACTTGATGCTCCGCCTTGACTCGTTGACAAGTTAGACACCTTGAGATAAACCCCGCTATCTCTTTCTTTATATTGCTCCACCAAAATGTATGTCAAAGATCACGATACATTTTGGTACTCCCAAGATGGATTGCAAACGGTGTGTTGTGCTCCTCCATCATGATTTTATACTTCAAGTCAGAATCGTTAGGAACACAAAGTCTGTAGTTGAATTGAAGTATTCCTTCTTCATCGATTCTTGCTTCTGGAATAGCACCTTTTTGCACTTCTTCCTCATACGCATCAGCTCCATGTCTGTAGCTTGAGCAGCTTTAACTTTGTCAATTAAAGTCGGTTCTATTCGTATATTCGCCATCATCACATGGGTCCCTGGAGTCTTTAACTCTATCTCCATCCTTTGTAAGTCATACAAAATGGGCCTTTGCATTGACAATATCGCACTCATACCCGCATATGATCTTCTACTCAATGCGTCAGCTACTACGTTCACTTTTTCAAGATGGTATTGAATGGTATAATCGTAATCTTTCAATAGCTCAAGCCATCGTCGTTGTCGCATGTTGAGTTCCTTTTGAGTAAAGAAATGTGACACCCCCAAATCCCGGTACTTCATTACCTCAATATTTGGTGTTCACGTAATCAAAATATTCCTATCTAACTACCCAATCATAATATAATTGAATAATAAAAACCTGCCCATACGGGCTTACATTAATAAAAACATTACCTCCCAGGTTGTCTAACCTTTAATTACAATCATTAAAATGCGAAAATTAAATTATTACATCACATCGTTATGATCGTTATTTAAAAGTCTATAATCATAACGATAAAATAAAATTACAAGTCTTCATTACTTGTACATTTTTCCCTTTCCTTTGCTAGTTGTAGGTTTATCTTATCTACCTTCTCAACCATAGCTGCACTAAGTGTATAAATATGCAAGAGTGAGCAAACAAAGCTCACTTGAAATAAGAATAAATATATTTACAACATTTGTCAAATAACAGGCTTAATAGAACTGAATGATATGTTCTATTAACATTACAACATTTTCCAAATCATAGGCTCAATAGAACTAAATGATATGTTCTATTAACATTCTTAAACATACTACTGAGGGTCTAAGGACCACGAACCATGTCCACAATTATAAGTAATCTTTCAACTTTAACTTTAACAGTCATATGACTATAAGGACTCCACGTACTTAGGGGGATCAATCATTCGTACAATGTATTGTGCATAACCATTTCAACGCTAAGCATAAACCCCTAAACATAGGGTTGTTCATCTCAGTATTTAGAGTACAAGTCCGCACCAAAGAAAGTTTGGTTTGGATAAGCTTTCAAGGGTAATTGAAGTTTAATAATCATCAACTAGGGAACTAGTTGAATCAACAATGCTTGATAACACAATAGTTGTTTAATAACAACATAACTTAGAACATTTGAGAATCATAAATGAACTGATTATACATATCAAACTCATGCTTGAAATAACTATAGAGCATAAGCATTCAATAAAATGAATAAAATGGTTAACATTTGCTTGAACAGTAAAATAAGCTAAGGTTCGAGTCTTATAACATTAGAGATGAAAATCCTGAACGTACATTTAATTGATAGCAAGCTGGAAACTAAAAACTTTCCCAACAAGGTATTAACTCATGCAAAGAATTAAAACAGTTCAATAATATAGACGAGAGTTCAAAACTACGTTCATTATACAATAATAGAACATACAAAACTTGCTTAACTGTAAACAAGTTATAATGAATCAATCAATAAGAATTTCCAATAACATTAGAGTTAGAGTTTGGTCGAATGAAATTTAGGAACAATTGACTTATTCAATAACAGTTAAGATAAAAAGCTTGCTCAATCAAAAGCATGAAGTTATACAATATAATAAGAGAACTAACTCAACGAAAGTGTAGAGTTAGAAAACTTGCCTCGAGCGTAAGCTAAAATATTAAAACTCACGTTCACCTATACACAAAATTAAAACCACAACATCTATTAGACATACTAATATTCACTTTTCAATATAAAACGCATTACTAGCTAAACTTGTTATTTTAGCACAAGTCTTATGCTACCATTTACATTTCAGAACTCCCAAGTGTTAATCATCACAACACTTAACTAACGTTCATTGTATAAACTAAGTTATCACAGAACACGTTCTCGATTTACTAATCATTTTTGCAACTTTGAATTTACTAACCACAATTCACTATGTTATGCTAACCTTAACATTACACATTTAACTTGCTAACATAACTTCAGACCATGTTATGATGTTTTCCCAAATCTGCAGAAATAACAGAAGCCAGAATCTCAAACAAGGGTATGTCGCATCTACGCCATACAAAGGCTTGGGACCGGCGCAGCTGCGCCATTTTCTGCCTTGGCACCGGTGCAGCTACGCCGGTGTTCAGACAGACGCAGAGAAGGCTAATGAACAGTAGCCGACTTTAGCCCAACAAACATAAATTTCACCTAATAGACAGAAATATCAACACGTAAAATAAATATACAAATATCATTAACATGATTGCTCACATTTACAACCGATTAGAACAATTTAACACCAACTAAAACTATTTTAATTTCTCAAAATTCATATTTTTATACAAAAACTCAATTTTTGATATTCATTCTAAAAATCATCATTGTGAATTCAATACTTGACCAAATCATCTCATTCAAATTACGTTATGTTCGTATCTCAATGAACTATCATATACAAGCGTCAATTTACAGTTTAACATAAGAATTGACCATCTAAATTGGTACTTACCTAAGCCATACAAAGAATACATATACTGACAAATTTTCTTCCTACTGTCAAACGAATTTAGCATCCAATTCTCTTGTTTAAACATAAACTCTATCATTATAGCATGTATAACCACCATAACTAAATTACATAATAAGATTCGGAAGAAATATAATTTACAGAGCATAGCAAAACTTTGCCGTAGTTCACATATGTAGACATATACATATATATATTAGGGTTGTATAAGAAATACATTCATATTGCTTGCAATCCTTTTTTATAAACACTGAAAAATGCTCTGAAATCCTTCTCTCTCAAATTCTCTCAACTCTCTCTGTAATTCTCTGAACTCTCAAACTCTTCTCTTCTCTAAGCTTAGACTAGACAACTAACAAGTATGCGTAAAAATAAAACTGATATAACAATAATATGTATACTTATTAGGATATCAGTTATAAAAATAACGTATAAGTTATTATGTTTATTATTTAATTTGTTTTATTTATATTATTTATTTTATTTAATTTTCAAAAATTAGAAATTCCAAATGCCATAAGGCTTGTTTGGCAAAACCCCTTTAAATATAAAGAATTAATATACTTGAAACTTGTTTAGATAAAATTAAATTAAAACTACTTTAATTTATTTTAATAACTCTTTATAATATAGTAATTTGTCACACTATATTTAATCAAGCTTTCATATTTATTTTTAATTAATTCAAATCACATTTAATTAAAAAAATCCTTTAATCACATAATACAATACAAATAATTAACCATTAAATTGAAATAACAATATAATAATCATTTTCTTAATTCATCAATTATTTATTTAACAAATAATTTTCCAAATAAAATTAAATCAATTAAACAAATATTTATTCAATGATAAACACATCCATTAAATATTTATATAATTCAATAAATATTTAATATTACAATTAAAATTCTGGAATGTTACAAGAAATATTTGAGGCTTTTATGATCCGTATAGATCTCCACCTTCTCTCCATACAGGTAATGCCTCCAAATCTTAAGCGCAAAAACGACAGCTGCCAACTCTAGATCATGAGTAGGATAATTCATCTCATATTCCTTGAGTTGTCGTGAGGCATAGGCTATGACTTTCCTATGTTGCATGAGAACACATCCTAACCCTTTGCCTGAAGCATCACTGTAGATGACAAATCCCTGAGAGCCAGATTGTATTGTCAGAACAGGTGCTAAAATGAGTCTCCTCTTGAGTTCTTGAAAACTCTTCTCATATTCCTCGCTCCAACCAAATTTTATATCTTTCTGAGTCAGCTGAGTTAATGGAGTGGTGATTCAAGAAAACCCTTCTACAAATCTCCGATAATAACCATCTAAGCCGAGAAAGCTACGTACTTCGTGTTAGGTTTGTAATATTCAAGAACGCAATCAAATTGCATAAATAAGCGGAAACGTGTAAAATTAAAGTTTTAAAATTTTATAAACCATATACCCGGATCACCCTTTATGCACAATTATTAATTAAACGAAAAGATAAGAACAAGAATCATACCCTTGAAGATCCGAGCTTCCTCAGGTACAAGTTCACCTCCAATCCTTTTCGCGTTCAACTTGAATCAACCGGGTTTGGTTCCTTCCTTTGATCAACGTTAGCCACCCAAGTGTTTGGCCTCTAGAGGTGATCCACCAAGAAAGAATAGAGATTCAAGAAGATGGGTGTTTGGCAAAACTCTAGTTTTTTTTATCTCTCATAGAAAAAGGCGTACTCTCCCAACTATTGGGATTACGTATTCACTTGTTGTGAAAGTGTCAATCTACTCACCTATAATAAGACTCCTCTTATTTATAGATGTAGGCAACCCTCCTTAACAATTAAGAAATTAGGTTTTATTTAATTAATTAAATTCTTTTAATTAATTATGATCCCTAATCTTATTAGGGATAATTAATTAAACTCTTTTAATTAATTTAACATCCTAATCTTATTAGGAATATGTGAGAGTACTTTTATTAATTAATTCTCAAACTCCTTTAGGAATTAAATAATAATAATAGTAATAATAATAATAAGACTCCTCTTATTAATTTATATTTATTTCCAAAATATTAAATAATAAATATTAAGCTATTTAATTTGTTCTATCACTATAGATTAAATTAAATATACTTAACTTATTATTACAATTATGCCATTAACTTCTTAAATAATTATTCTTCCTTTTATGGTGTGACCCTTTAGGCTCTCCATATTAAACCGGTTGTGAATAAATCAATTAGAACAATTCTAATCTTATTTAAATAAATAAATTAAACTAATAATTTATTTAAATAAATAATATTTATTCTACAATAGGGATAAGCTTTCCTAGAGATCAACGACTTTCCAGATAATATAAATTTCAACATTAATCATAAAAGAACCTTTGAGTAAATAGCTACCGTACAATTCAATCCTTCCACCATACAATGTCCCAATTAAATATAAGACATGGAATTACTGTCAAGTCTTATTTATTTAATTATATGTATTTCTACTCTTAAATGCACAACACCAAATAATACAAATTAGAAACTCCTTTCTAATTTCATTCTGTCTTGGCCAAGGACTATTGGGTTGTCATTTATCGAATCACATAGGACATTTCTCTTCTTTTACTAGAAGTGGTAGATTCTTTATTAATCATTTATTATCTCCATGTACAACTTATTATACCCAAGCATACCCTTTGATATACCCTAAGGGTCTTAAGGAATAAGTCAAAGTATAACTCATCATACACAAGATACTATGATGATCTCAAGTCCAAGGATCACGTGTACTACTATCACTACAGGAATTCCTATTGACAGACAAGTAAAACTCTATTAGGTATTCTTTAGCGAGCCACGTTCAGTGAACTTATTCTCTAATAAGCACCTACATACTTGCTTTAGTGTTTCCACACAAATGATCATGAGATCAATCATCATCATCCTATGAGCAAGCAACGTATGTACCAATCTATCCGGATTCACTAATCCCCAATTTAGTAATCCAATGATTAGGAACTATTTTAGTTTTAAGCTTTCTAAGAATTTAGATCTCATTAGAATGATCATCATCATTATTCTAAAAGAATTGCTTAAAACTATGGGTTTATCACATATTATAAAACAGCATCATGTAGATAATTAAAAGCCTTTAATAAATTAATACCTTTTATTAATAAATGAATAAGATTGTTACAAAGTATATGTTTTATCATCAAACATGATTGACTTGTATGCATACTACTTTCAATCTCCCACTTGCACTAAAGCCAATCGTCATGGTATATCATACTCTTCTTCTTTAAGTGACGATTATCCTGCTGTTGGATAAGCTTCAGTAAATGGATATGTAATGTTGTTCTTGAGAGTCCACTATCTCTATAGTGATTTCCCATCTTTCAATGATTCCTATAATCAAATAAAAGTGCCACAACACATGTTTAGATCCAAGATGAGACTTAGGAACTATTTCTAGTTCTGTAATGAACTTTTATCCAAACAATGAACTTGCAGCTTCATTTATAGCTACTTACTTTGTCTTTATCACTAAACCAGCAACTCTTTGCTATTTTGAACCTTTCCAATTCACTGCACCACTGTTCAAGGTAACCATTTACCTTAAAGTGGATTTTCTATCGTCTTGGTCTGTTTAAAAAACTTGAGTCTGTTAAGTCCTCTAGTTTTAATTCAGACTCGCCATAAATCTGATCACATCCTTAGTGCCGGTTAAGTACTTTAAGATGTTTTTCACTGTCTCACAGTGAACTTCTCCAGAATATGACTGATCAACATCACGTCTCGTACATTTCATTGCATACATGATAATTACTCATGCGATCTCTCTTTTTGGAGTCTTTGGGGACTATTAAGAGAGATACACTTCATGTCTCATCAACATGAGATATCTCTTGGAGTTTGCCATGCTAAACGACTTTAGCATCAAATGAATGTACGTTCCTTAGGTTAAGCTGAGCATCCTTTTAAATCTATCTATATAGATTTGCATCCCCAATTAAGATATTCTTCCCAAATCATTCATGGAGGAATGTTTAGACAACTTTATCTTTACTGATTGTAGCATTGGTATGTTATTCCTCATCCGTAGTATATCAACATATAATACTAGAAATTCCACGATGCTCCCACTGACCCTTTTGTACACACTAGAACTCTTACCTCATCGTAAGTAACTAGATTATCATCTTCTATGATACGTACCTCATCATCATCATTCATGATGAATCCATACCTCCCAGGTATGTTCGGTACTATTCCAGATTTACGATTCGGTTGTGGTACAATAGGTCTATCTACAGGTTCCTCTTATTTGACTTATAGTATTTTGTGATTCTTGAACTCTTCAAGAACTATTATCCTCCCACTAGCCCCTTCAATGATAAACATTTTTATCTTAGAAGACAGTGTGTTTCACAATAAACACCTTTTGCTAAGTAGGATTATAGAACATATGCCCTAAACTTACTTTAGGATGTTCCACAAATCTGTACTTGTTAAATTTTGTCCCAAGCTTATCCTTTGAAACCTTTTCATATAAGTTGGACAACCCCTTATCTTAACATACTTAAGATTAGGAATCATCCATGTCCATAACTTTTATGGAGTCTTGGGGCCAGATTTTGAGGTTACCTTTTCGTAGATATGCAGCCATTTCTAGGGCATGACCCCAGAAAGATACTGGAATGTCGGTAAAATCATTATGGACCGCATCATGTCTAACAAGGTACGATTTTTTCTTTCAGATACATCAATCAATTATTACGTATCAGGAGGCGTCCATTGTGAGAAACCATTTGAGATAATCTAAAAACTTATTGCACAAGTATTTATTCCTTGATCTAATCAAAGAATCTTAATACTTTGCCAATTTGTTTCACTTCTGAATTCTTCGAACCTTTCAAACAATTCACAATTGTATTTTCATCAAATACAAACATTCAACTCTTTGAATGATCATCTCCTTTTCTTATACTAATTTGTTCAATATGTAAAATTATTTTTCATGTAAGTCAAGTACACAAAATCCATTAATTAATATTCAAGTTCTATACAAAATATTATTATTATAAATAGAATAACAATTGGTCTTAATTATAATACCAAAGATTTCATTGTCTAACAATAAAATGGAAATATTGTTTCTAACAAGAACTGGAATATAATAACAACTTATTGACTTAATAGATTTGCCCTTACGCATTGCTAAACTATAAGTTTCTATGGCTAATGTAGCAACCTTTGCTTCATTTCTCACACAGAGGATTAATTTGTTTAGCTTTCTACTTCTGCTTGGTCCATTCATAAATCTATATTTATGATAACCAAAGTCGGTATCAAATACCCAAGTAGAACCTTGACTTAAAGAAAAAATTATTTTAAATCATGAACAAATTTGTATTTATAACAGAAACTTCACTAAGCTTCTTTGGTTAGCCTCTGTAAGATGCTTCTTACAGTTTCTTTCCAGTGTCCAGGCTTATTGCAGTGGAAGCAAACTCCTTTGCTATCCATATCAGTTTTGTTCTTATTATCCTTTGTTTACGCCTTTCTGTTTACCTTCTTTGAATAGTTCTTCTTTTCAGAAGATCCTTTGGCCCCTACCGGTAAGACATAGTTTGTCTTGGTTGAAAAGTGACTCTCAACATTTTTCAACATGTTAAGTAAATCAGCGAGGCTGATATCTAGCTTGTTCATATGAAAAATTCACAACAATTGTGAAAGGAGTCCGGGAGTGAGTGCAAGATCAAATCTTGGCTCAACTCTCCATCCATGACAAAACTTGTTGTCCTAATTGATCAATCAAACTGATTATGTTAAGGACTTGTGTCTGTACTGTTGTGTCATCGGTTATTCTAGATTGGAAGAGCTCCTTAAATATCTGATATTTATTAGTCCTACTTTCCTCACCATCAACTACTTGATGTGCAGGAATATAGTAGGAGCATCCATAGTTTCATGCTGACGCTGAAGCTCGTTACTCATGGATGCGAGCATGATGCATTGAGCCAACTGTGCATCATCTTGCCACTTTCTAAAAGTAGGAATCTCTTCCTCAGAGGCATTGTCTGAAACCATTGCAGGGATAGACGTATTAAGGACATAAGATAGCTTTTCAGCCATGAGAACTATTCTCAAATTCCTTAACCAATCCATTTAATACGGTCCAGTTAAATAGCATCTAATATGCTTCGCAGAGATAGTAATTTAGACATTGTAAAATTCTATAAATGAATTTGTAATTAACAATATTTTAGCATACATTCTTTTATTAATTACCAAAATAATTTAGGTCTTGTTTTAAATTGGTATCTCCCACTATTTTTTTCAAACAATATTACCCTCAATATATATAGTTCGGCAAAATCTAACTAAAGATTTGCTAGTGAGAATAAGGATCTCATTTCAAATGTATATAGCATTGTGGTGACACAACAAACTATATATAAATAAATAGGTAGACAACTCTTGTCAATTACATCAACTATGCAACTACTTGTATTTTGCCTCTTAGATTATTTTGATCAAGTGGTGGCACATCCGAATCAAAATTGTCCAAGTTAAGTCCAACATAGCACTCCATATATTCAAAAAAGAAAAATATCGTCCTTGTGGTGACACATCAAAATAATACTGTTCAATTTTTTTATAAGCATCAAATGTGATAAATTAACATCTTAAATACTTGCCTTGTGGTGACACAACAAACTCATATTAAATATTTAATACTCTATTAATTTTATCATGCTAGAAGACGACGTTCGATATTCCAAATATCTTTGAACGCTTAGGACTTAATATAAAATATTTGAGGAGTTTGTTATTAATTTGTCTCATCTTGTTTAGCGCGCATGCACATATATATATAAAATACGCGTCATATTAATGAACATGCGAATCATGTTTGTATAATATAATATAATATATATATATATATATATATATATATATATATATATATATATATAGTATAAGCATGCACATATAGAATACTATATTCTACCCGGATTGATTATGGACTTTTATTCTAGTTTGGTTCACTAGAGCCACCAAGTGAACCAAAATGTCAAACCCTAGGGGTGCAAGAATTAATATTTAAATATAACTATTACATTTAAGCCCGGGCTCCATTACAAACGGGTCTTCAAACGCTCCTTGCTCCTTGATCTCCAAATTTTCAAAATTAATTCTAATTATTCCTATTACAAAACTATTTTAAAATAAATAGAAACCTTGATCAGCAGTCAAGGAGAAGTACATAGGAGGAATATAGAATTTACATTAAGAAAAATTAGAGAAGACGGGGTACGCAGACCCCATTTAATAAAACTCACACATTCATGCATCTAACTAAAATAAAATCCAATCACATTGGTCAATAGTCCATAATCAATCTCATTTATTATCATACACATCACCATATGCATCAATAAATAATATTCATCTCATGAATAATAAACATTCAATATATATATATTGATATCATTTAATAGGCAAATTTAGTTAGTATAAAATCTAATTTTGAATTAAAATAAACTCCTTTATTTTAATCCAAATTTAAATCAAAATAAAATTATTTTATTTTAATTTATCCAATTTTGAATAAAATAAATTATTTTATTTTAATCAAAATCATTAATCAAAATTAACTTCTTTATTTTAATTAATTATGGAATCCAATTCCATATCAAAATAAACTCTTTTATTTTGGAAAACACGGATTCTCTTTCCTATTCACAAATAAACTCTTTTATTTTGAATAAAATGAAATTTTATTTCATATTTAAATAAACTTCTATATTTAAGGAAACACGGATTCATTTTCCTATTCACAAATAAACTCTTTTATTTTGAATAATATGAAATCTTATTTCATATTTAAATAAACTCATTTATTTAAGGAAACATGGATTCATTTTCCTATTCACAAATAAACTCTTTTATTTTAGAAAATATGGAATCCAATTCTAACTCTAATTAGTTATCATGGAATCTAATTTCAACTCTAATTAGTTAGCAAGAAATCTAATTTTAAAATTAAAATAAACCTTTTACTTTAAGATTAAAATAAACCTTTTATTTTAAAATAAAAAAAAATAATTTTTTTTTAAAATTTTTTTATTTTAAAATTAAAATAAACCTTTTATTTTAAAATTAATATAAATTTTTATTTTGATTATAAAATTATTAAGAATATATATATATATATATATAACCGTGGTATATGATTCCCCTGGAGCATACATCCCTTGAATCTCCTTTAATGATTAATGTGATGCAGGAGTATTATATATTATACACGATAATATAATATATAATAAACATGTAAATAGTTATCCTGTTGCGGAATCACAATATATATATATATGGGATATGATCCATAGCAATTATTTGCTATGGAAGAAATTTGGGCAAATAACATCATATCCGTCCATTCTATGAATCAAAGGCATAGATTAAAAAATAGAAATAGGCTTACGCTGGACCGTCTAGCGTACGGTGAATTATATAAGGCACTTACGCTACTTGGAGTAGCGTACACTGAAAATTAAAACAAGCCCATACGCTAGTTCGTCTAGTGTAACTGAGAAAAAGGATTTTCGGACTAAATTCTCCCAAATTGCAACAGTCAACGCGTATGGGCCTATCTTCTCCCTTCTTCAACCTCGGCGTCTTGCTTATACTCCCTACTGGTAACCGCAGTTTTCATGGTCGTCTTTGTAATTCCTACAATTCTGTCTTTTATTGCTCAAATCTTTAGGCCAAACACGGCTAAAAAAAGCTGGGATTCATTAAATTTAGTTCTAGTTCTATTTGCTCTGCTCTTTGGATTTCTTAGGAGAAACAGAAACGATAATAATGATTCAAGTTTTGATCATCAATATCATCGTCAAACTAGTTCCCATCCTACAAATGTTGTCCAAAATTCAAACCCATCAACCCCGAATAAATGTTATGATTATCCAGATCGGACGATTTTTAATAATCCTACTAGATCAATGGGTGGACTAATGAGAAGGAATAGTACCTCAAACCCTGAACTTCATCTACGTGAACTTTCATTACCATGGGCCACCGGAGATGATCAGTGGCGATTTTATGACGATACCCACGTCAACAGCTATCGGACTGTAGATTCCGATCACCGTATTTATTATCGTCGCCGGAGCTGGAAAGAAGCTGATAAACAAGATATTGAAACTAAAAATATTCACGTTGATACATTTGTTTTTAAAGTACCAGAAGAAGAATCTCCATATGTTTCGCCGCCTCCCTATCCTCCATCGCCGCCGCCGCCACCTCCGCCACCACAGAGGCGAGCAGCTAAACAGAAGGAAAAAAGAATATATTAGAGTATTGCACATGAGGAGAAAACACGCCCAAAGTACTGTGAGGAATGATTTAGAACAGGCGGAGTATTTGACACCACCACCAGCAGCGCCACCATTTCCGAAAATCCTTTTTCTCAGTTATGGGTTTATTTTATTTTCAGTGTACGCTACTCCAAGTAGCGTAAGTGCCTTATATAATTCATCGTACGCTAGACGGTCCAGCGTAAGCCCATTTTTATTTTTTAATCTACGCTTTTGATTCATAGAATGGACGGATATGATGCTATTTGCCCAAATTTCTTTCATAACAAACAATTGCTATGGATCATATCCCTATATATATATATATATATATATATATATATATATATATATATATATATATATACAGAATTCACGTTGGATGAAGCAACAAGAAAACATTATACTGATTAAACGCGAATCACGAACCCGGCAAAAAAAATATTGTACCATTTTTTTTGTATTTTTTTTTATAAATTTTATACAATAAAATTATGCCTAATTAAATTATTCTAAACACATATCAATATACATATTAAATTAAAACAATTAATAATTTGCATAAAGATTTGGCTCTGATGCCACTGTTAGGTTTGCAATATTCAAGAACGCAATCAAATTGCATAAATAAGCGGAAACGTGTAAAATCAGAGTTTTAAAATTTTATAAACCATATACCCGAATCACCCTTTATGCACAATTATTAATTAAACGAAAAGATAAGAACAAGAATCATACCATTGAAGATCCGAGCTTCCTCAAGTACAAGTTTACCTCCAATCATTTTCGCGTTCAACTTGAATCCATCGGGTTTGGTTCCTTCCTTTGATCAACGTTAGCCACCCACGTGTTTGGCCTCTAGAGGTGATCCACCAAGAAAGAATAGAGATTCAAGAAGATGGGTGTTTGGCAAAACCCTAGTTTTTTTTATCTCTCATAGAAAAAGGCGTACTCTCCCAACTATTGGAATTACGTATTCACGTGTTGTGAAAGTGTCAATCTACTCACCTATAATAAGACTCCTCTTATTTATAGATGTAGGCAACCCTCCTTAACAATTAAAAAATTAGGTTTTATTTAATTAATTAAATTCTTTTAATTAATTAAGCTCCCTAATCTTATTAGGGATAATTAATTAAACTCTTTTAATTAATTTAACATCCTAATCTTATTAGGAATATGCGAGAGTACTTTTATTAATTAATTCCCAAACTCCTTTAGAAATTAAATAATAATAATAGTAATAATAATAATAAGACTCATCTTATTAATTTATATTTATTTCCAAAATATTAAATAATAAATATTAAGCTATTTAATTTATTCTATTACTATAGATTAAATTAAATACACTTAACTTATTATTACAATTATGCCATTAACTTCTTAAATAATTATTCTTCCTTTTATGGTGTGACCCTTTAGGTTCTCCATATTAAACCGGTTGTAAATAAATCAATTAGAATAATTTTAATCTTATTTAAATAAATAAATTAAACTAATAATTTATTTAAATAAATAATATTTATTCTACAATAGGGATAAGCCTCCCTAGCGATCAATGACTTTTCAGATAATATAAATTTCAACATTAATCATAAAAGAACATTTGAGTAAATACTTACCGTACAATTCAATCCTTCCACCATACAATGTCCCAATTAAATATAAGACATGAAATTACTGTCAAGTCTTATTTATTTAATTATATGTATTTCGACTCTTAAATGCACAACACCAAATAATGCAAATTAGAAACTCCTTTCTAATTTTATTCTGCCTTGGCCAAGGACTACTGGGTTGTCATTTATCGAATCACATAGGACATTTCTCTTCTTTTACTAGAAGTGGTAGATTCTTTATTGATCATTTATTATCTCCATGTACAACTTATTATACCCAAGCATACCCTTTGATATACCCTAAGGGTCTTAAGGAATAAGTCAAAGTATAACTCATCATACACAAGATACTATGATGATCTCAAGTCCAAGGATCACTTGTACTACTATCACTACAGGAATTCCTATTGACAGGCAAGTAAAACTCCATTAGGTATTCCTTAGCGAGCCACGTTCAGTGAACTTATTCTCTAATAAGCACCTACATACTTGCTTTAGTGTCTCCACACAAATGATCATGAGATCAATCATCCTCATCCTATGAGCAAGCAACGTATGTACCAATCTATCCGGATTCATTAATCCCCAATTTAGTAATCCAATGAATAGGAACTATTTTAGTTTTAAGCTTTCTAAGAATTTAGATCACATTAGAATGATCATCATCATTATTCTAAAAGTATTGCTTAAAACTATGGGTTTATCACATATTATAAAACAGCATCATGTAGATAATTAAAAGTCTTTAATAAATTAATACCTTTTATTAATAAATGAATAAGATTGTTACAAAGTATATGCTTTATCATCAAACATGATTGGCTTGTATGCATACTACTTTCACTTCGGTCACTTACTTAGGTTGCTCCCAGCTTTGAATTGCTTCAATCTTTGTCGGGTCAACATATATTCCATGATTTGATATCACGTGCCTAAGGAATGCTACTTCCTTAAGCCAGAACTCACATTTCTTCAACTTGGCATATAACTTATTTTCACGAAGCTTTTGGAGTATCAGCCTCAAGTGTTGCTCATGATCTTCACGGCTTTTGGAGTAAATGAGGATGTCATCAATAAAGACGACCATAAAGTGATCCAAATATTTCTTGAATATTCGGTTCATCATATCCATGAAGGCAGCAGGAGCATTAGTCAATCCAAAAGACATGACTAGAAATTCGTAATGTCTGTACCGAGTTCTGAAAGCAGTCTTTGGAATGTCATCAGTTTTAATCTTCAACTGATGATATCCAGAATGAAGATCGATCTTTAAAAAGATTTTGGGGCCTTGAAACTGGTCAAACAGGTCATCAATGCGAGGCAAAGGGTACCTATTTTTGATGGTGACATGATTCAACTTTCGATAATCAATACAAAGTCGCATACTTCCATTTTTCTTCACGAATAGAACAGGAGCACCCCAAGGAGACATACTAGGTCTAATGAAACCGATGTCTAACAATTCCTGCAGTTGGGTTTTTAACTCCTGAAGTTCAATAGGAGCCATTCGATATGGGGCTTTAGAAATGGGTTTTATACCGGGTTCAAGGTCGATACCAAACTCGATTTCACGCTCCGAGGGTAGGCCAGGAAGTTCTTCGGGGAATACGTCAAGAAATTTATTAACAATTGATATATCATTCAAATCTGACGTATTTTTGTTTAAATCTGTGACATGAGCTAAGAAATCTTGACATCCGTTATTCAATAAACGAATAGCTTTATGGCTTGAAATGACCGTGATTGATTTTAATGGTTTGGTCGCTTGAATTCGCATAATAAGTTGATTAGGAATATGAAAGCTAACAACCTTACGAAAATAATCAATTTTAGCATGATGAGTAGTTAACCAATCAATCCCTAAAATCACGTCAAATGCAAGTATTTTTAAGGAGATAAGATCGACAGGTAACATGCGGTTACCGATTTGAATCAAACAAGACTTATAAACAGTGGATGTAATGAAGGTTTCTCCCAACAGAGTTTCAATAGATAAGTCAAAGTCTAATTTCTCCAGAGTTAAATTTAAACGTTGAGCGCAAGTAGGAGAAATAAACGAATGGATAAAACCGGTATCAAATAAGGTATAGATTTTGCTAGAGTTTATGATTAGCTTACCCGTGATCACCTCGTTCGGATTCCTCACTTTTTGGGAGGTTACGACAAACGCTCTCCCTTGAACTACCGATTTTGTCTTGTCTGGGATGGCCTTTGATTCCTCCATCCCAGCTAGACTTGACTTCGGTGCATGACAAAATTGGGCTAGGTGACCTTCTCTTCCAAAATTATACCATGCTTTGGACTGCTACGTATAGTTTGGACTGATGTGTCCTTGCCCTTCGCATTTGTAACATACGACCGGCAGTCGTTCTCCTTCCTCAACAACAGGTGTTGGTGCTGACGTCCTTCCATCATTATTGAATCTCCTCTTCTTGAAACTCCCACTTTTATTGTCTTGGCCATGATTACCACCAAAGTGGTTACCATTTCTGGCATGTTGATTCCCTCCATGTTTGTTGTCACCGCTTCGATGACTGCTACCACTGGTATTATCATTTTGTCGGATGCTCTCTCTTGGTTGGGTTGACTCGTTATCGCGCTCCAATAACTGAGCCATATTTAAACATCTGAATACAAACACAGTTTGTGAGCAATTAAGTATTGACGTATCTCGGGTTTCAAACCTCTTAGAAACATCCGCGCCATTCTCTCTTCATTATCAACCAAGTGGGACGCAAACTGGGACAACTCGGCAAACTTAGCTTCGTACTATGACACGGTCATATTGTTCTGCTCTAGCTTGATGAACTCTACCTCCTTCATGTAATGAATACTTTCGGGAAAGTACTTGTCGTTGAACAGTTCTTGGAATTTCTCCCAAGACATCTTCTGTGCGGCAGGTTGAGTACGCTTTACCGATTCCCACCAGTAATCTGCCTCTCCTCGCAACATAAAGGTGGCAAAGGGAACCTTTTGCTCCTCGGAGCATCCCAAGACATCAAATATCTTGGTGATCTACTTTATCCACGTCTCCACCTTAAGTGGTTTTGACTCTCCAATAAACTTCGGTGATCACAGCTCCTTGAACTATTTAGCGATGACCATCCAAGAGTTGCCAGTGTTTCCACCTGCATTTTGAACAGGAGCCGCTCTCGCCTGATGTTGCACGAATTGCATAAAGCCTCTGAACATCCTATCGTTCATCATTTGGTCAGCGTTGTTATTTTCTTGAGGATTATTACCATCCTGATGCACATTATCCTGAGTATTGATCGTTGGTGACTCAACAGTCTCATGTGCTTCATTGCTTATCTCAATATTTTCGGATGCTATTTTCAAATACTGCTACAAAACAAGGGTTAATTGACATGTTACATATTATCCCTATACTCTGACTGACCAATTAAATACTAAATAAACTTAGGTAGGTCATACTAGCGAAGGAATTCCTCGTCTCTCCCCTCCTAGTTCTTGTTTCACATCTCAGCCAGGGATCATATCCCTAAGCTTTGATACCAACTGTGACGCCCCCAAAATAGGTATACATCACCCATCTTGAGTCACCAAATACATGGTACAAAATTTAAATATAAACTTCTTTTATACAGTACGACAAAACGTAGCTGAGAGTTTCAAAATGGATAATGTCTCGTAGAGAGTATCCAAACTCAAATAAAGTCCTCATTACAATTATTATCACACTATTTCACTGAATAGTAAGGACTACTAATGCAAACATCTGGACCGTCACTCCGTTCCCCAACTAGTCCCGGCTACGTTCTCATTTCCTGAAGAAAACAATGAAAGAAAAAGGGTGAGCTCAACTAGACTAGTAAGAAATATTATGACTAAGATAATGCAAAATAAATTATCGTTAGCCTTCAACAGTGTTAAACTGATAAAATATAATAAACATCAAGTTTAACTGCAGCGGAACAAGTAATCCATTAGAAGAGTCAAGTAGAGCATGATATCTACTATCTTCTATGATTTAAAAAGTTTATCATCAATTTTATCGCTGAGACTCAGCTTAATAAATAAACCACATCATCGAATCATCCCCGCACTACGGGCCAATGATATTCATGTAATCATCATTGGTCATGATTATACCGAATAATCCCTGGTCATAATCATACCAACAACTGCCCATCAATACACTACAGGCCAATGAGGATTTTTACCACATCATTTGTAACATTAAGGTTATGATTATACCGAATAATTCCTGGTCATAATCATACCAATCAATAGTACATCTATGCACGTAAGCCACAGATGACTTTTATCACAATATAAGCATGAGGATGTTGACAATGATATAAGAATTCAATTAAAAGAAAGCCAATGATAAATTTTTAAAGATTATATCTTAATTTATCCAGAATTCAATAATGTCCAAATTATCAACATGATACTGCTTTATGGAGTAAAATTCAAGAATAATATTGTATCAAAAATGATTTTGACAGCAAAGAAATCAATTTTTATCATGAATAATTCTTCGGGTGAATAGTACCTGAGTGAATAGTACTTTGAGAATAGTATCCCGTGATTAGTACTTTGTGAATAGTACTCGTGAATAGTACTTTGTGAATAGTACCCATAAATAGTACTTTATGAATAGTAACCCGTGAATAGTACTTTGTGAATAGTACCATAAAAATGAATACTACTCATGGACAGTACTCCGATATGTAAAGCTTAAAATTTAACAAGAATGTGCAGAAAATATCCTTGTGAAACGATACTAGATGAAGCGTAAATTTCAAGGATATTCTACTAATTTCACGGAGTATAGAAGCAATACTTTAACAAAATGAGGGTATAATCAGGAATACGAGATGAAATAATATTACTCACATACTACAGAGTATAGAAGACAATGTTATTCCTATGAATACTGAAAAAAATAATATCCCTTACCTTAGAATAAGACTGTATACTGGAATAGTGAAGTAGTAGACTTCTCTTCTACTTTCTCTCTAAAACTTCTCTCTCTATAGCTTCTCTTTCTATAATTTCTCTTGTGAGTCTTAGTGAATTGGTGAGAATGAAAGAAGAATGAGCTTCTATTTATAGAAAAACATAGTTTCGATAATTGCACGTTTTGGGGCTCGAAATATTACAGTATAATACCTTTATCTTTTCTTTCATTTTTAATTTAGTCTTGCAAGTATTATCAAACTTGCACCACCTCCCCTAATAGTACATCATGTGAATCAATAGTACAATCATGTGAATAAATAGTATAATCATGTGAAAAATTTAATTACAGTATAGTACCTTCGTCTATACCTCTATTTTTAATTTAGTCATGCAAGTATTATCAATCTTGCACCACCTCCCCTAATAGTACATGCATGTGAATCAATAGTATACACATGTGAACAAATAGTTATAAGCATGTGAATTAATAGCAATTAATTGCTCATTTATCCGATTAATTACCCGATTGGTCAATATAACCTCCAAACATCTATTATTATCGAAATAGATGTCGATTACAACTAACACTAATAATCCTAACACAATGAAAATATCAATTTCATCTTTAATCAACACGAACTTATTCATCAATAATATTATAACTCACAATATTTAACAACCAGATCATTCCCAAGAAATAGAGGGCTTTCCGATAAGGATTTCTCCCTTTTGGCGCGCAATTAGGTTACCAAACATCTCCTTGACAGAAGTTTCTAGACATTGTCAATATTAAAAATAATAATATGAATAACTTTGTCGTCAATTATTGATTTAAAAATATAAAATATTATGCAGATGATACTGTGACAATAATTGAATCAATAATATGAGAGATATTATTGTTGGGTAAAATCTAATTACGCACAACACGCAAGTATACGTGGTCAACAAGTAATAAAGTGAAAGTAGAGCATCGTTCCCACGAGGAACTGTTTAATAAAAATCACCAAGTACTAACCCGTAACCAAATCAATCTTATTTAAACGAATGAATTTCAATTTATAAGTAAACTAATTCTAATTACCGCTAGTTAAATTAAGATTACGGAGATTTAAGATCACAACTTCACTTATTGCTTCATTTAAGTTAACACACTTTTCATCAATTATTTTCTATCTTGAATTGTTAATCAAGAACACTAAAGCAGATAAAACCACCTCTCGATGCATAATACCCATACTCACTTAAATCCACAGATGATAGAATTAAGCAAGACACCCTAATTAACTAATCCACTATATCTCTATGTGATTTACAATTAAAAAGGATTTAAAGCACAAGTTCTCTATAAGATTACATATGGCGTAAAGGCATATCTCTATCCTAAACACGAATCATGAATTCCATCTAAGCAGAAATCACAAACACATGCTATTATGATAAGATCTAAATCAATACTTCATCTCTCGAGTTCATATAGATTATCACGGTAATTGTTAGCTATGCAATTAAGCAATTAAGTCCAAATCACAATAGACAATCCTCACGATAGAACATAATAATTGATAGCGAAGCATATTAAAATAAACTACACAATAACATCCATTGTAATCTCAAACAAAGAATTAGTTCATGATTATTGAATTAAAACTAAGAATCCAAAATTGAATACACAATAAAAGACAAAGATAGAAGAAGATAAGAAGATAGAATCTATTGCCTGTAGATTTGAAGCTTCCTCCTCGTTCCTACTTTGAATCTTCAATGGTCTCCAAGTTACTTCATTCTCCAAAACTCATTAGAACTATGATTTTGATCTAATTTACTCTAATCTAATCTAATGAAATCCTCTCTCCCTAGTCTCTAATCTCCCCTAATCCTTGTGATTCTCCTCCTTTTATAAGTCTCTTCATATATCTTTAAGTCCTCTTGGAAGTCCTCTTAAAAGTTCTTGAGTCAATCGGATCGAAACAATCCTTCTCGGACTCAACTTTGACCAAACTTTGCATTTTCTGGGCATACCCCCGCCCCGGCGGGGGTCTAGGCTTGAAAAGGGCCCTCCCTGGTGGGCTAGGGGCCTGCTTTGTGCCTTGCATGCCAACCCCGAAGGCAGTTTTATGAAGGATACTTTTCTGCTCTGATGTCCTTCGGGAAAACGGCCATAACCTTTGATCCGGGAAGAGTTACGAGGCCTGCCACCTATCAAATTGAAGATATCGACGAGATATACAACTTTTATTCTTTGAGATTTTAGAAATAACGAATGAATGAAGGTCGAAATTGGGCTGGAAGTGACTGTTATGCAAATAGCCACCCAAAACAATGACGTTCGACGTCCGTTGGTACAAAGATCATAACTCTTGTCCGAACTCCGATTGGAATGATTCAAGTTGTTCCGAAAAGCTAAGAAGAAGCTCTACAATGTAATCCAAGTTCCAAGCCAAGAACATGAAATGAACATGAAAGCCCAAACAATGTCCGATTTGCTTTTCTTTGCGATTTCATACTCCCAAGCATACAATCTACAAAATGAACACAAAATGCATGAAAAGTAACTAAGAAATATGAGATTAAGCAACTAATTCAAGTAATAGATAGCGGATAAGTAGGTATAAATCTTATTTATCAAATACCCCCAAACTTAAACCTTTGATTGTCCTCAAGCAAAAACACAAAATAATAATGCAATGCAATGCAACTAATCAACATGCCTACGAATCCAGCAATAATGACAGAAACAAGTCTGTTCAACTGGCCTTAGAGAAATCAAATAAACACGATAATATATCATATCAAAACCAATCAATAACTTCTCAATCAATCATCAAATCTTGGACTGTTATCACTAATATAGTGCGTGTGTGCTCCACAACAATGTTAACTGATATAAAATCAAATTTAATACATAACAAGTCTCTTCGAAGGCATCATACAGTGTAAACTCAAGAAATCCAAAAACAAACTAGATCCAACTAAAATCAAACAATTAAAAATATCGACGGTCAACATGGGATACTTATGCTTTATTTTTCATCTACGGGGGCTTTTTGCTCTTATTTCTCGTTTTATTTCTTCTTCTTTTTTCTTTTTTTTTAATTTTTGGATAGTGAGTGTGTTTTACGCTCCATCTCACGCCTGTGTTTATAAGGAGTGCATTTCACGCTTCTTCTCGACCCACCACATGACTCACTTTATTCAACTCAATATCTTTTTTTTTCCTTTTTTTTAGAAGCTTATATACCCCACTTTTTCCCCCAAACTTAGGTTCTTGCCTAATTCTTCGCCTTCACTGCCTATTCTTGTCATTCTCTTATTTAAACTAGCATTATCCTTTAGAGGTCCTTTATGTATCAATTTAAACTCAATCATTCAACAAGTTATTTTTACTGTGCTATCCTTATTATACTAGTTTCAAACAGAAAAAGACTCAATTCATAACAAGAAATCACATCAAAGCTCTAATGGTCAATATTATACTTGTCTACCCAATTCCAATCTCATCATTGGCCAAAATAAACTTAAACTATCAAACAGCTGGACTCATGCAAGATGAACATAATAACTAACTATTATTTTTGATTTTTGATTTTTGTTTTTGAGAAAGTGAATGCAAAAACTAAATGTAACTATATGAAATACAATGTAAATAACTAACTATATGCAATACGACACTAAAATGCCCCCAAACTTAAACTAGACATTGTCCTCAATGGCTGAAATAGAAAAAAGTAAAACAGATGACTTTCCTGAAAATATAGCAATCCTCCTCCTTGTCTGCTAAGTTTAGAGAATAGATTAGGCGCATGGAACAAATTGGGCACCACACTTGAATTTGACTTAAATAACCTTTTCATAATCTTTTGTCTGTCCATTGAACCTCCAATACCTACAATGAAGAGAGACAACATGGATTAGAATAGCACTTGGATTGGTAAGAGAACTTAATAAGCTAATTAATTCCTATCTACTAAATAAACTAGTAAAGCAAATAAATAGAAAAAATTATGGGATGCCTCCCAGTTAAAGCTTGAATTATAGTCTTTCAGCCTGACTTTGTCTAGTCAACGCTATCCAATTCCACTTTGGTAATTGAGGAACCCTCCATCCATCAGAAATAATGTAGCTTTTGGTAGGTTCCCATTTGCGATGGCTATCGAATTAAAGTCACCTAACATGCTTTGTTTAGATAAGATCACATTCAAGAACGTCCAATATCTAGGTGTTTTCTCCATTGTGTCTGCAAATAGATTCTGGCATTAAAGCTTGTCAGACACAATAATCTCTTCTTCTATCTTTTCCAGCTCATCGCACCATGGCTTCGAAGTTGTACTCACTTTTATGTCACAAGGAGTATTGCCGACGACATAACTACCTAGCGGACAAGGTTTTGCAAATCTAACCAGATCCTTTTACTTTGGTGGAGAAGGCAGTTGAGGCATTAATAACATCGGCTCATCCTCGTTAGTACTCATAGTTAGTTCATCCCCACTTGTCTCCTCTTTTTCAACATCTCGTGTCTCATTCAGTTGTAGATTTGGTATGGGCACTTCATCAATCTCGGAATCCTCGTCATAACACCAATTATTTTGAGGACAGATGTTCAAGGCTTTGAGCATTTGATCCATCTGATTCTGCAGATTTTGAATTGATATCTCTTGATTCTGAATTAACCGCTCTTGATTAATCCTTCTCTCCTCATTTGATGCTACGAACTTGGAAAACAATTCCTCCAACCTTGAATTATCTGTCTCATTCTTTGAAGCCATGTATTGAGGACCATTGGTTGAAGTGGTGATGAGTTGTTCCATCCGATTATTAAAATTTTGAGTTGACATTTCTTGGCTAATCCTCATCTCCTCTAGATTTGCTATGCCCTTCAATATTACATCCCTCAGATTTGGCTTTTCTTCTTGTGGCAATGGAGGTGGACATGAAAATTCTGGTGTGTATGATGGATTTGGAGCGTAATATTGGTCATCATAAATGTAGCTCCCTGAAGAATCTGGGTGATACCCCCAAACTTGATGATAATCAGCATATGTATAATCGTTGAGGTATTCACCACCGTGTTGTCCCGGCCCAAAACTAACGGTGCATTGATGACTCGGATGATTACCATCACAATAATTGTAATTAACTGATATCCTTCGATTACGTTGGGCTACAACAACGTCCAACCTCCTCGAAAGTGTCTCAAGCTGTGATGATAATACAGAAAATGCATTGAGACCATCAATCCCCACTCCCCTTAGCGGAGTCATTCTCGTATACGGCCATTGATAATTAAATTCCGCCATGGTACCTGAAAAGAAAGAAAAATAGGAAGAGAATTAAATAAAAAGAAAAAAAATGTTTAAATTAAGACTAATTTAACTGAAGCTAATATTGAAAGAAAAATAGGAAGAAAATTAAATAAAAAAAATGTTTAAATTAAGACTAATTTGACTGAAGCTAATATTAACAAAAATATATTAACTAATTCCCCGGCAACGGCGCCAAAAACTTGTTAGGTAAAATCTAATTACGCACAACACGCAAGTATACGTGGTCAACAAGTAATAAATTGAAAGTAGAGTATCGTTCTCACGAGGAATTGTTTAATAAAAATCACCAAGTACTAACCCGTAACCAACTCAATCTTATTTAAACGAATGAATTTCAATTTATAAGTAAACTAATTCTAATTACCACTAGTTAAATTAAGATTATGGAGATTTAAGATCACAACTTCACTTATAGCTTCATTTAAGTTAACACACTTCTCATCAATTATTTTCTATCTTGAATTGTTAATCAAGAACACTAAAGCAGATAAAACCACCTCTCGATGCATAATACCCATACTCACTTAAATCCACAGATGATAGAATTAAGCAAGAAACCCTAATTAACTAATTCACTATATCTCTATGTGAATTACAATTAAAAAGGATTTAAAGCACAAGTTCTCTATAAGATTACATATGGCGTAAAGGCATATCTCTATCCTAAACACGAATCATGAATTTCATCTAAGCAAAAATCACAAACACATGCTATCATGATAAGATCTAAATCAATACTTCATCTCTCGAGTTCATATAGATTATCACGGTAATTGTTAGCTAGGAAATTAAGCAATTAAATCCAAATCACAATAGACAATTCTCACGATAGAATATAATAATTGATAGTGAAGAATATTAAAATAAACTACACAATAAGATCTATTGTAATCTCAAACAAAGAATTAGTTCATGATTATTGAATTAAAACTAAGAATCCACAATTGAATACACAATAAAAGACAAAGATAGAAGAAGATAAGAAGATAGAATCTATTGTTTATAGATTTGAAGCTTCCTCCTCGTTCCTACTTTGAATCTTCAATGGTCTCCAAGTTGCTTCATTCTCCAAAACTCATTAGAACTATGATTTTGATCTAATTTGCTCTAATCTAATCTAATGGAATCCTCTCTCCCTAGTCTCTAATCTCCACTAATCTTCGTGATTCTCCTCCTTTTATAAGTCTCTTCATATGTCTTTAAGTCCTCTTAAAAGTTCTTGAGTCAATCGGATCAAAAAAATCCTTCCCGAACTCATCTTTGACTAAAATTTGCATTTTCTGGGCATACCCCCACCCCGGGGAGGGTCTAGGCTTGAAAAGGGCCCGCCTCGACGGGCTAGGGGCCTTCTTTGTGCCTTGGATGCCAACCCCGGAGGCAGTTTTGTGAAGAAAACTTTTCTGCTCTGACGTCCTTTGGGAAAACGGTCATAACCTTTGATCCTGGAAGAGTTACGAGGCTGCCACCTATCAAATCTAAGATATCGACTAGATCTACAACGTTCATTCTTTGAGATTTTCAAAATATCAAACGGATGAAGGTCGAAATTGGGCTGGAAGTGATTTCTATTCAAATGGCCACCCAAAACAATGACGTTGGACGTCCGTTGGTACAAAGATCATAACTCTTGCATCCGAACTCCGATTGGAATTATTCAAGTTGTTCCGAAAAGATAAGAAGAAGCTCTACAATGTAATCCAAGTTCCAAGCCAAGAACATGAAATGAACATGAAAGCCCAAATGATGTCCGATTTGTTTTTCTTTGCGATTTCATACTCCCAAGCATACAATCTACAAAATGAACACAAAATGCATGAAAGTAACTAAGAAATATGAGATTAAGTAACTAATTCAAGTAATAGATACCGAATAAGTAGGTATAAAACCTACTTATCAATGAGTATAACTGAGTGACTTCTCACGTAAGCATCAATAATCAATATCGTGTGCTACTATGCAATCACGCGTATTACTGTACTTTTACCACCGGGTAGTTCAACAGTTTAACGGTAAAACTTTCACCGTTATTTTTATGAAAAGATAATTCTATCATTTTCTAACTACGATAATACTTCCGTTGTGGGGTTCACCAATGATTGTGCCGTCGTACGAATATTCCCTATTAAAACAAATATTTTCCGACCAATCAAATATTATATAACCACTTGCTTACTTTGTAAAATTTGTAATTAATACCCACAACTATAACATTATATCAAATCCACACCATAATATTCAAAAATATATTTTGAGAAAAATTAATCTTTATTCATAAAAGTTGGGGTCTTACACAATGTCCCAATCAAATATAAGACGTAGAATTACTGTTAAGTCTTAATTTTATTTGATTATATGTATTTCGATTCTTAAATGCACAACTCTAAATAATGCAAATTAGAAAATTTTTTCTAATTTCATTCTGCTTTGACCAAATATTACTGATTTGTCATTTATAGAATCATATAGGACATTCTCTCCTTTTACTAGAAGTGGTAGATTCTTTGTTGACCATTCATTATCTCCATATATAACTTATTATACCTAAGCATATCCTAAAGGTCTTAAGGGATATGTCAAAGTATATCTCATTATACTCAATATACTATGATGATCATAAGTCTAAGGTTCACTTGTACTGCTATCACTTAAGGAATTCCTATTGACAGGCAAGTAAAACTTTATTAGGTATTCCTTTAGTGAGCCACGTTAAGTAAACTTATTCTCCGATAAGCACCTACATACTTGCTTTAGTGTATCCACATAAATGATTATGAGATCAATCATTCTCTTCTTAAGAGCAAGCAAAGTATGTATCAATCTATACGGATTCACTAATCCCCTTTTTAGTAATCTAATGATTAGGAACGATTTTAGTTTGTGAGCTATCTAGAATTTAGATCTCATTAGCATGATCATCATCATGATTCTAAAAGCATTGCTCAAAACTATGGGTTTATCAGACTTAATTTAACAACATCACGTAGATAACAAAAATGCCATTAATAAATTAATTCTTTTATTAATAAACGAATAAGATTAAAAAGTATATGCTACATCATATCAAATATGATTGGCTTACGTGCATACTACTTTCATTTAATACTTACAAACATAAATGCTTGTGTTGGTATATCTTTACTTTTGTCATTAGAGCATCATACCTTTTCTTTACCTTTTCTTGTGGGCTGTAATATATATCATAGTTAATCTTTATCATGCTATGTAAAAAGATATACATACTAAATGCAAGTTTAAGTCAATAAGTGGACATGTAAACTTACATTAGGTGTTGGAATATTCACTTGGTTAAATTGATCTCTTTCTCTAATTACTAAACCAGGCAGTGCAGTAGTCTCTTTAATGGGCTCTTGGACAGGCTCTACATTGGGCTCTTTAACTGGACATTGTTTCTTTCTATGATCAGATTTTCTATAAATTCTATAGCCTAAGGTTCTTCCCCTCATAAGTTTTATAACCTATTGCTTTGATACCAACCTGTGACACCCCCAAATCCGAGTACTTTCAACCCACAGATATGGTGCTACACGGTACTACTAACTATACATTCATTCTATTGAAACAACATCAAAATGAGGGTATTTACTACATTCTTATTATAATAATAATAAATCCTTTCCCAGGTTCTGTAACCAATACATTCTTCATTTGTCATAGTATAATTCACACAAATATACTAGTCTATTACAGGATAAACTACTTATCCATCTTAGCTTTGCCTCTATCCTTACCAGAACTCTCAATTCGCTCAGCCTTAACTACAATCATATAATTTAAGTAAGAAGTGAGCATAACTAGCTCAGCAAGTCTAGCAGTACATATTACATACAACACATCAAGAATTATATGATTATTCTTCATTAACTAAACAAATAGTTATGAAGTACTATAAAAGATTGAAATAGCTCTTATCATTCTCATAAACCAATTCCAGAGTACATACAGTAACTTAGGAAATCTGAGCAGGTTAAAAGATCATGAACATTCTCTTTGATTTTCATTCATAAAAGGACAACTCGGCACTAAGTCCGTAAGTCCGATATATCTTACGAGCACTTCTAAGTGATCAACCTATAGTACTCTGTGTTGATCAACACTCATCCATTAAACGTATCTACGTTTAAATTTTGGCAACCTTATGTGCCCATCGAATAATAGATGTAAAATACTTTTGTGTATTCATACTCAGGATTACTTTTGAATCCGTACCAAATAATTGACATATGATAGCATTATCAATACTATATCGAAAGACTCATAAACAAATCAATCAAACTCTTAAGGTTTGTCTAGCCGAGTTAAAATTGGCATGAACTCTTTCGTAAAATAATTTATGCACATTATAACATGAATCACAATAATTCCTATTGACAAGTAAGTAAAACTCTATTAGGTATTCCTTAGCGAGTCACGTTCTGTGAACTTATTCTCCAATAAGCACCTACATACTTATTTTAGTGTCTCCACACAAATGATCACGAGATCAATCATTCTCATCCATTGAGCAAGCAACGTATGTACCAATCTATCCGGATTCACTAATCTCCTTTTTAGTAATCCATTGATTGAGAATATTTTTGTTTTAAGCTATCTACGGATTTAGATCTCATTAGCATGATCTCATCATGGTTCTAAAAACATTGCTTAAAACTATGGGTTTATCACATATTATTAAAACAGCACCATGTAGATATATAAATGCCTTTAACAAATAATTCTTTTATTAATAAATAAATAAGATTGATTACAAAGTATATGTTTTATCATCATACATGATTGGCTTGTATGCATACTACTTTCAATCTCCCACTTGCACTAAAGCCAATCGACATGGTATCTCATACCCATCTTCATAAAGTAACGATCGAACTGCTGTTGTGTTAGCACTTTAGTAAATGGATCTGTAGGATTGTCTTGAGAGCCCACACGCTCTAGGGTAACGTCTCCTCTTTCAATGATCTCTCGGATCAAATAAAACTGCTGCAATACATGTTTGGATTTCTAATGAGACATGGGTTCCTTAGCCTGAGCAACAGCTCGGGTGTTGTCACAGAATAAAGGTATTGGTCCTCTAATGTTAGGAACCACACCAAGTTTGGTTATGAACTTCTTCATCTAAACAGTTTTCTTTGCAGCTATGTACTCTGCCTTTGTCACTGAATCAATAATTGTTTGCTGCTTAGAACTTTTCCAACTCACTGCTCCACCATTCAAGGTAAACACATACCCCGAAACGGATTTACTGTCATCTTGGTCTGTTTGAAAACTTGAGTATGTGAAGCCCTTTAGTTTCAATTCAGATCCACCGTAGATAAGAAATGTGACGTCCCCAAATCCGGGTACTAATCACCACAAACCTGGTAAATCAATTCTATAACTATTGCGGAAGATATAAACATAAATTATTTATATAATGACCTTTACAACATAATCCCCAAGGTCGATAACCTTAACTTAATACACATATTCATATACTACAGGACTTACAATGTTATTTGCCTTCAATACTATTTACAATTTTAACTGTTCAATAATCCATTCTTGTAACTTGTCTTTGCCTTTGCCTTTACCTGTGCCCGAAGTTTTCATCTTAATCTGAAATGTTTATCATGATATAGCAAGGGTGAGCAACAAGTTTGCCCCATAATTTTAAGTTCAAAAAAAGATATATCATGATTGAAAGAATGAATAATAAGCTGGCTGACAAACTTTCAACAATATAATAATTGTGAAAGAACATGAATCAATTTTCATAACTGAATGACCGAGTCAAAAATAATGAATGACCAACAATGAACATGAACAAATATAACTGAATAATATGGTAATGACAGTGATCAATCTTTCATACATGATGAACATATACAGCGTGCACAACGTGTGAATCAATAAACCATAGACGTGGTATAATCAACAATAATTATCTACTACTGTGCTTGAAAAACAATAACTAAAGTTAGAGTTAAGGAAACTTGCCTGCACCGTCGATTACTGTTACGCAACCTATTTTAGCTTCATCTGAAAGACCTAATATTGATAATAGTGTTCTCTCAATTAATAATATCATCATATATACTACTGTTAATTACGGTCATTATACAACTTAAACACTTATCACATAATCAAATATTAGATTACTCCTTAAAACGTCATTATTATTATTGTCCTTTGATAAATCATTAATCACTATATCATATACATTATTATTTAACACTTTAATCTTATACATTATAAGTTCTTCTTTAAAATCTAATAATTCAAGTACTAATCCAGCAACCAGGATTATCCAAACATACCAATCCAGCAACCGGATAGCCAATCCAGCAAACCAAATTGCAATCCAGCAAACTGGATTCCAAATCCAGCAACCGGATAACCAATCCAGTAAACTAAATTGCAATCCAGCAAACTTGATTCCAAATCCAGCTACCAGATTGCAATCTAGTAAGCCTGGATTCAATTGACACCCAATCCAGCAAGTCTGAATTCATTAAGTTTCAATCCAGGAAATTGGATTCAACATATGTTTAATTCAGTAAACTGTTTTCCAATCCAGCAAACTGGATTGAAGAGATTTTTCAATCCAGCAAGCTAGATTCATTATCTCTTTTCACGAAAATACCAAATCACTTTATTATTTTTCTATCCTTTGCCCAAACATATATACATATATTTTATACACAAAAAGAATTTTTTCATAATTTTTCAACTCCTTTTAGTATTTTTCAAAAATCATTTTTTGTCCGTAGCTTAAGAAATTAGCCCTATCATGCTCAACTCTAAAAATTCTCATCTCTTGACATAATCTTATATGTGTTAACATGAACCTCCAATTTAAAATTCGTGGCCATCGGAATTATAGAACTCCGATTATAGTCGTTTTCGTCGAAAAATCCCAACAATTGAAATGATCATAACTTGGTCATTTTGAGTCGGAATTAGCTCATTTTTGGACATGAGCTACTTTATATCATATATTTTGATGTCCCAAAAGCCCGAAACGTATTTCATAAATTAAGTGGCCAAAACTGACCTTTCAAAATCTGGAACAGTAGCTTGTTGAAAAAAGAAAGACTTTTTTGTACTTTGCTAAAAATAGTTCATACGGAAATTCACAACTCCTTTTTCAGTGATTCCACTTGGAGATGTTAGAAAACTCATCAAATTATCGTCCCAATATTTTCTAAAATTTTTGAATATTAGAAAAATGACAAAACTACCCCTGGCACTTACTATACCAAAACAGTCTATTTTTCTTTTTAATAACGAAACTGTTTTTGCTAAAACAGCCACTACGGCTTGTGTAATCAACATTTTTGAGTGATATCACTTGAGTTTAGTAGTTAACTTACATATCTAGCACCTCTTATTGATGGATCACAAAAAAGTAGGTGTAGATCAAAAACGGTGGAAATCCAAAGTACATAAAAATTTATGGTTTATAAACTAGAAAAATCACTTTTCTTTTCTTTTGATTTCCAAAACAATTAACACCCAATATGGGTATATCTAAATATAAAACACTCAACACTAAGTATATTTATGGTTTTTAAGTTTAGAAGCATACATTCAAGGTTTGATTAAGAATAATCAAAACTACATAAACAAAAGGTATTTATACCTTTGGTTCCCATGCTCCCCTTCTTCTTCTTCCTAGTTTGATTATGAAACTTGATAGCTTTGCAAAAACTCTATCCCCTTCCTTCCTTTAATGACTGCCACCCCACCTCTTTCTCTCTCTCTTTAGTTTCTTATGTTAGCTAAATGAAGGAGATGAAAGAGAAAGAAATAAGATAGCTTTATTATTTAGACGATATATTATAATTATCTCCACATGCACCTCTCCCTTTCTCCCACAAATTAACCACCAGCCATTTGGCCTTTTATCTCCCACATGTTAGTTAACATGAGTGGCTTAGCAATATAATGACACCTAAAGCATAAGTGGGTAAAATATCTTTTGCAAAATGTCGCTTAAAATGATGACATGCTTCCTCCTTTTCCTCTCCACTTAATATCCGCCCAAGTGGCCATTTTTTTCAAGTTCTGTTTTCTTTTAATTTCTTATTTAGTATGCTAAAGGTCCAAAATACCCCCCTTCAATTGGGCTAAAATTGGGCCACCATATTTAATCTCTTGGCCTTTTAATTTAATCTTTGGGCTAAGGAAAATTATCATAGTCCAACACTTTTAATTTTATCCTATCCTAATCATTTAATTAGGGTTTTCATTTTCTCAATTATAATTTAATTACTTACTTACATACACTAAATTTCTTAACCCAATTAGACTTGCTTTCATTAGGTTATAAAATTAATTAATTAAGATGTATAAAATAAATCTTTTAGAATTTGTGTATATTTCATTATTCTCCCAAATAATAACACTTACATTATTCAATTTTTTCATTCCTAATATATAATTAGGTTACCTTAGTTTCTTTTATTTGTTTATAATAAACAAATAAAAATAAACACATAATATTCATATTCACTTACTCACATATTCACACATTAATTTAGTAGGTGGAGACATGATCCACAAATCTCTTAAATTAGGTCACTAGTATAAAATTAAATACTAGGACCAATAAATAAAGATAACCATTTAGGTTATTGAATTCCAATACCTAATTTATAATTAGGTTATGTAACTTTCTATTTAATTTTTCTTTAATAAATAAATATATATACTTAATATATTTATTTATATACATACATCAAATAAATCAAAAAAAACATTTATCCTTATCATATCTCTTTATTGAAATTTATTTCCTTAATAAATTTTCCACATTCGTAATCTATATCTTTCTTTAAAAAATATAAATCATTCCTCTATTTTCCACTCTAGGTTTTATTCTTTAAACTTTAATTTAATCATTTAAAATCTTATGAATTTTCGGGATGTCACATTCTTCCCCCCTTATACGGATTCCGTCTCCGGAATCACTATTGCAACAAAAGTACATATATTTAACATCTTCTTATGAGAATTTCATCCTTGAAATTTTAGCCTACTACAACCTACTCCTTTCATTCACCAAAACTAGGTTTTCGATACAACCTTTACATAATCATATCAGATTATACCCGTATGCAACGAGTTCATACTATTTCATACCCATCATCATATGCTACCCAAAATATCATTCCCAAGGGTTAAAATTTTCAAATCATGCTGAGGAGTCATACAAACCATGAACTTTCATTTTTATTTTTCGAAAAGGTTATACAAAAATTCATCCGTAAACCGTCACGACTTACGGACACAGAGGGTGATCAGCCCGTTATGCCCTATTCTGATTAGGTACTACATGTTAGAACGATTTTTTCGTTCATCATATCTGCCTTGGGCGCACAAAAGTTTCCCAATTTTGGGATGTTCACCTCAGTCTTATCATAGGATTCCGCACCAAAATAATTTGGTTTGGGATAAATTTTCAAAGAATACTTGGATTTTTCATAAACGTTGGTCTAGCTGAATCAAATAGCTTAGACTCATACCAATAATTCAATTTCAATCGAAACATGTATGGCCAAACCTTGTTGACAATAATTTATCTTTGAAATTCTATAAAATAATTTTACGAGACGTCATAATACCGTATTGTATTTACAGCCCGTTTGAGGATTCCGTCATTATGTGACTTTGTCATAATACATCATACCATAGTGAAATGACAATTTTTAGATCGTATTCAACACTAAGAACTTCTGCATTTATAACTCCATCATTTTTATCATATTTGCACTAGGTTACATGATGCATTAATGATATACAATAAATTTTGATATATTCAAATCATTTTCGTCTAGCCGAAACAATTAGCATAGACTATTCTTTAAACAGTTCAAAAATCATTGCAAATCAGTTTTATAATCTCAACAGGTAACTATGTGTCAGTGCCCCGAAGTCCACACATACACAATTGTCACTATGTGTTGAGAATAAAAATTTATTTTTAAAAGGCACATAGTGTGTATTTAGCTTGATGTCAAAAATTTCAAAATCAAGCATAGCAAGAAGATTTTGAATACCTACGCTTCCACTAACAATCCATTACTTAATAATTCTATCTATTCCTATTATCCTCAATACTCCATTTACAACTAAGCTATATCCCAGTTCATCAAACTTACCACACTTTGAAAGTTCAGGAACTTGCCACAATAATATGAGTTTAAGAACTTATCCTAGTCAGACCATAGGCGTGCATTCGTTGAGGGGTTCAAAAACATACCATATGATTATGAGTCACAAACTTACCATAAGTGTGAGTTTTAAGAACTCACACATAACCTTATATGTAATGCCCCTAAAATAGGTATACATCACTCATTCTGAGGCGCTAAATACATGGTACAGAATTCAAATATAAACTTAATTAATACAACTGTCGTGTAAAATGCGACAAAACATAGCTGAGTTTTTGCACGAATATTATCTCAAAGACAATATCCAAACTCAAATTCAATCCTCATTACATTTATTATCACACTAAATAGAGAGGACTACTAAAATAACCATCTTGGACTGTCACTCCATTCTCCGACTAGTCCCGACTACGTTCTCATTTCCTGAAGAGAACAATAAAAGAAAAAGGGTGAGCTCAACTAGCCCAGTAAGAAATATTATGACTAAGATAATCCAGAATAAATTATCGTTAGCCTTCAACAGTGTTAAACTAATAAAGTATAATAAACATCAAGTTTAACTGCAGCAGAACAAGTAATCCATTAGAAGAGTCAAGTAGAGCATGATATCTACTATCTTCTATGATTTAAAAAGTTTATCATCAATTTTGTCGCTGAGTCTCAGCTTAATAAATAATCCACATCATCGAATTATCCTTGCACTACGGGCCAAGGATATTCATTAGTATCACGTCCATGAATTATACATGCACTACGGGCCAAGGATAACCGTGTTATCATCAATGGTCATAATCATACCAACAATTGTCCATCAATGCACTACGGGCCAATAATGACTTTTACCACATCATTTGTAACATTACAGGTCATGATTATATCAAATGATCCTTGATCATAATCATACCGATCAACAGTCCATCTATGCACTATGGGCCAAAGACGACTTTTACCACATAATAAGCATGAGGATGATGACAATGATATAAGAATTCAATTAAAAGAAAGCAAAGGAGAAATTTTTAAAGATTTATAATTTAATTTATCCAGAATTCAATAATGTCCAAATTGTCAACATGATACTGCTTTGTGGAGTAAAATTCAAGAATAATATTGTATCAAAAATGGTTTGGACCGAAAAAAATCAATTTTTTGTCATTAATAGTACCCCGGGTGAATAGTAACTGAGTGAATAGTACTTTGAGAATAGTATCCCGTGAGTAGTACTCCGGCATGAAAAAGTTAAAACTTATCAAGAATGTTCAGAATAATATTTTCATGAAAAGATATTGGATGAAGTACAAATTTCAAGGATATTCTACTAATTTCATGGAGTATATAAGCCAAAACTTAATAAAATGAGTGTAGAATTCAGAATCTGAAACGAAATAATATTAGTTACATACTACAGGGTATGAAAAAAATTATTATTTCTTACAAATATTGAACAAAAATAATATCCCTTACCTTAAAAAGTAGAGTATTCCAACTGATATAGCAGATATATTCTTGAAGAAAACTTTCACTGTTTTCTATACTCAAAGCTTCCTAAAACTCGAAAGAAATACGTTCAATATTATAAAAGAAGAATTCACTGATTCTAGTGTAATTTTCAATTCTTAACTAAGCATCCTATTTATAGGAGAATGGAAGGGGTACTATTTGAAAAAGTTTTTCACGGACCAACAATTGCACCAACACAGACGCCGAATTCTGATTCACAAGAAGTTACTATGCACTGCATAGTAAAACACTATACAAATAAAATATAATATATTCTATTTTTCATAAAAAATAAAATTTATTATAATATATATATATATATATATATATATATATATATATATATATATATATACTGAATAACTTTCTACCAATTATTTTGAAAAATGAGTAAGTGTGGGTCTAAATAATAAGCAAAATTTACAACAAATACTTCATAAAATCCCTTCAATATTTTTAACAACATTTTTTTTATCATTATTATAACTCGTAATATTAACAACCAAATCTTTTCCAGGAAAGAGGGGGCTTTTCGATAAGAATTTCTCCCTATTGGCGCGCAATTAGGTGACCAAACCCCTTTCCTCGACAGAACTTTTTAGACATTGTTAATTATGCAGATAATAATATGAATAACTTATCATCTCAATTATTGATTTAATAATATATAAAATATTGACAATAATTGAATCAAATAACGTGAGATACTATGCAGTAATTATTGTAGCAATAATTAAGTATAACTGAGTTACTTCTCACGTAAGCATCAAATACCGTGTGCTACTATGCAACCACACGTATTACTGTACTTTTCATCGCCGGGTAATTCAACAGTTAACGGTAAAACTTTCGCCGTTATTTTTATAAAAAGATATTTCTATCATTTTCTTACTCCGACAATAATTCCGTTGTGGGGTCCACCAATAATTGCGCCATCGTACGAATATTTGCTGTTAAAACGAATATTCTCCGACCAATCGAATATTTTATAACAACTTGCATACTTTACAAAATTTATAAATATTACCCACAACTAACATTATATCAAATCCACACCATAATATTCAAAAATATATTTCGAGAAAAATTAATCTTTATTTATGAAAGTTGGGGTCTTACAACCTCCCCTTCTTATAAAATTTTGTCCTCGAAATAAGGTACGTACCTAGTATGTCGATGAGGTGAGGATACCTTTATTTCATTTCAGATTCTAACTCCTAGGTTATTTCCTCAATATCGTGGTTTCTCCACAAAACTTTGACTTGAGGTATAACCTTGGAGCGTAGAATATGTTCCTTCTTATACAAGATTTTAAAAGGTACCTCTCCATACATTAAATCTTCTGCTATTTCGTCTAGTTCTAATTCAATAACGTGGTTCGGGTCTTCCGCATATTTACGTAACATAGATATGTGAAAAATATTATGAACACGAGGCATACTTGGCCATAAAGCGAGTCTATAGGCCACAGTTCCTACTCGATCGAGGATTTCAAATGGGCCAATGAATCGAGGATTGAGCTTCCCTCTCTTTCCAAATCTCGTAACTCCTTTCCATGGTGCCACACATAACAACACATGCTCTCCAACATTAAATTCCATGTCATTTCGATGAAGATCAACATAACTCTTTTGTCGATCTTGTGAGATTTTTATACGTTGTCAGATCATTTGAATTTTCTCCATAGCCATACGTACCAATTCTGGCCCCAACAATGTTGCACCCACCTCATCTTAGCATACTGGAGAACAACACTTGTGTCCATACAACGCCTCGAATGGAGCCATGCCAATACTTGCTTGATAACTGTTGTTGTAAGTGAATTCCACCAATGATAAGAACTTGTCCCAACTTTCCTTGAAGTCAAGGACACAGAGTCTTAATAGATCTTTAAGAGTTTGAATAGTCCTCTCTGACTGCCCGTCCATTTGAGGATGATATGCCGAACTAAATCGTAAATCCGTGCCTATAGCTTTTTGCAAACTAACCCAAAATTGTGAAGTGAATCTTGGGTCTCGATCAAAAACAATGGATACTGACATATGATGCAGTCTTACATTCTCATTTATGTATATACGAACAAGACGTTCAAGTGAATAAGTTTCTCGTATAGGTAAGAAATGAGCAGACTTGGTTAGTCTATCGACAATGACCCAAGTCGCATCTATGCCTTGAGAAACCTTGGGAAGACCAGTAACAAAATCCATGGTAATGTGCTCCCACTTCCATTCTGGAATTTCAAGTGGTTGTAATGGACCTTTTGGCACTTGATGCTCTGCTTTGACTCGTTGACACGTTAAACACCTTGAGATAAACTCCACGATCTCTCTTTTCATATTGCTCCACCAAAATGTATGTTGAAGATCACGATACATTTTAGTACTTCCAAGATGGATTGCAAACGGTGTGTTGTGCGCCTCCATCATGATCTTATACTTTAAATCAGGGTTGTTAGGAACACACAGTCTGGAGTTGACTCGAATTATTCCTTCTTCATCGATTATTACTTCTGGAATAGCACCTTCTTGCACTTTCTTCTTCATACGCATCAGCTCCAGGTCTTTAGCTTGAGCAGCTTTAACTTTATTGATTAAAGTCGATTCTACTCGTATATTTGCCATCATCACGTGGATCTCTGGAGTCTTTAAGTCTATCTTCATCCTTTACAAGTCATACAAAATGGGTCTTTGCATTGACAATATCGCACTCGTACCCGCATATGATCTTCTACTCAACGCTTCAGCTACTATGTTCGCTTTTCCAGAATGGTATTGAATGGTATAATCGTAATATTTCAATAGCTCGAGCCAATGTCGTTGTCACATGTTGAGTTCCTTTTGGGTGAAGAAATATTTAAGTCTTTTATGATCTATATAGATCTCCACTTTCTCCCTATATAGGTAATGCCTCCAGATCTTTAGTGTGAAAATGACTGCTGCCAACTCTATATCATGAGTAGGATAATTCCTCTCATATTCTTTGAGTTATCGCAAGGTATAGGCTATGACTTTTCCATGTTGCATGAGAACACATCCTAACCCTCTGCCTGAAGCATCGTTGTAGATGACAAATCCCTCCGAACCAGATGGTATTGTCAGAACATGTGCTAAAATGAGTCTCCTCTTGAGATCTTGAAAACTCTTCTCACATTCTTCGCTCCAACCAAATTTTGTATCTTTCTGAGTCAGCTGAGTTAATGGAGTAGCGATTCGAAAAAATCCTTCCACGAATCTCCGATAATAACCAGCTAAGCCGAGAAAGCTACATACTTCAGTCACTAACTTAGGTTACTTCCAGCCCTATATTGTTTCAATCTTTATCGGGTCAACAGATATTGTATGATTTGATATCACGTGCCTAAGGAATGCTACTTCTTCAAGCCAGAACTCGTATTTCTTCAACTTGGCATATAACTTGTTTTCTTGAAGCTTTTGGAGTATCAACCTCAAGTGTTGCTCATAATCTTCACAACTTTTGGAGTACATGAGGATGTCATCAATAAAGACAACTACAAAATGATCCAAATATTTCTTAAATACTCGGTTCATCATATCCATAAAAGCAGCAGGAGCATTAGTCAATCCAAAGGACATGACTAAGAATTCATAATACTCGTACCGAGTTCTGAAAACAGTCTTTGGAATGTCATCAGTTTTAATCTTTAACTGATGATATCCGGAACGAAGATCGATCTTTGAAAAGAATTTGGCACCTTACAACTGGTCAACCAGGTCATTAATACGAGGTAATGGGTGTGACGCCCCCAAAATAGGTATACATCACCAATTCTGAGTCACCAAATACATGGTACAGAATATAAATATAAACTTAATTTATACAATTGTTAAGTGTCGTGTAGAATACGACACAACATAAGCTGTGAGTTTATATACAAATATTATCTTCTAGACAGTATTCAAACTCAAAATAAGTCCTCATTATATTTATTATCACACTATTTTACAGAATAGTGAGGACTACTAATACAAATATCTGGACTGTCACTCTGTTCCCCGACTAGTCCCAGCTATATTCTCATTTCCTGAAGAGAACAATGAAAGCAAAGGGTGAGCTCAACTAGCCCAGTAAAAAATATTATGACTACGATAATACATAATAAATTATCGTTAGCCTTCAACAGTGTTAAACTGATAAAATATAATAAACATCAAGTTTAACTGCAATGGAACAAGCAATTCATTAGAAGAGTCAAGTAGAGCATGACATCTACTATCCTCTATGATTTAAAAAGTTTATCAACAGTTTTATCGCTGAGACTCAGCTTAATAAATAATTCACATCATCGAATCATCCATGCTCTACGTGCTAAGGATATTCATTAGTATCACCAATGGTCATGATCATACTAACAACTGTCCATCAATGCACCACGGGCCAATGATGACTTTTATCACATCATTTGTAACATTACGAGTCATGATTATACCGAATAATCCTTGGTCATAATCATAACAATCAACAACCCATCTTTGCACTACGGCCAAAGATGACTTTCATCACACTATAATCATGAGGATGATGATAATGGTATAAGAATTCAATTTAAATGAGAGCAATGATAAATTTTCAAGATTTATAATTCAATTTATCCAAAATTCAATAATGTCCAAATTGCCAACATGATACTGCTTTGTGGAGTAAAATTCAAGAATAATATTGTATCAAAAATAATTTGGACAGAAAAGAAATTAATTTTTATCGTGAATAGTATCCAATGAATAGTTACCGAGTAAATAGTACCTCGTGAATAGTACTTCGAGAATAGAAACTCGTGAATAGTACCCCGATATGAAAAGATTAAAATTTATCAAGAATGCTTAGAATAATATTTTCATGAAAAGATACTGGATGAAGTGCAAAAATCAAGGATATTCTACTAATTTCATGGAGTATAGAATCAATACTTATCAACATAAGTGTAGAATTAGAAATATGAAACGAAATAATATTACTTACATACTACAGAGTATGGAAGAAAATATTATTTCTTACGAATATTGAACAAGAATAATATCACTTACGAATACGACTTAAATAATACCCATTACCTTAGTAGGAGATTGGATACTGCAATAGTGTAGTAACAGAATACTCTTCTTCTTTCTCTCTTATTCTCTTTATACTTTCTCTCTCTATAGCTTGAATGAATTGGTGAAAAATAATGAAGAAATGAGCTTCTATTTATAGGCTTGGCAAGGTAAGGGTAAATTAGTCTTTTCGCCATAATTTACAACATCATCACTTACATCATCAATCATATTACATCATTGCTTACCTTATCGTCCGTTGACATCATCGCTTACCTCATGGTTCGATGACATCATTGCTTACATCATAGAAATTCATATTCAATTTGTTCTCTTCCACATCCTTTTACTTTTATACCATGAATTTACTATAATAATGTTACCATTCAAATTATAAAAAACATACTATTATATAATCACATCATACAACTATAATGTAATATTATAATAATATATTTGAATAAATTATTTTATCGAAAAAGATACAATACCAACGTTCAACAAATGTCACATGCTAAAAATTCCTCAGTGTAAATCAACATTGAATAAATATTTTCTAATCATATATATCAACAATTAATTATTCATAAATAATATTACAAATTATAATATTGACAACCAGGTCGTTCCCAAGAAAGAGGGGGCTTTCCGATAAGGATTTCTCCCTATTGGCGCGCAATTAGGTGACCAAACCCCTTTCCTCGACAGAACTTTCTAGACATTGTCAATAATGCAAATAATAATATTATTCAAATAATATGAATTATTGATTTGATAATTTGAAATATTATGCAATGAAAATTATTAAATCAATAATATAAAATATCAACGTAGCAATTATTGAATCAATAAAATAAAATATTGAACAGTAATTACTGTAATAATTATTGAGTAGTGACTTCTTATGTAAGCATCAATAATCCAAGATATTGTATAATACCGTGTACTATGCAACCACACGTATTACTGTACTTTTATCACCGGGTATTTCAACAGTTAACGGTAAAACTTTCGTCGTTATTTTTATAAAAAGATATTTCTGTCGTTCTCTAACTCCGACAATAATTTTGTTGTGGGGTCCACCAATGATTGTTCCATCGTACGAATATTCTTCGACCAAAAAGAATATTCCCCGACCAAACGAATATTTTATAACAACTTGCTTACTTTGTAAAATTTATAAATATTACCCACAACTATAACATTATATCAAATTCACACCATAATATTCAAAATGATAATTAGAGATAAAATAATCTTTATTCATAAAAGTTGGGGTCTTACAACCTCCCCTTCTTATAAAATTTCGTCCTCAAAATTAGGGTACATACCTGGTATGTCAAAGAGGTGAGGATATCTTGACTTCATTTCAGATTCTAACTCCCAGGTCATTTCCTCAACATCGTGGTTTCTCCACAAAACTTTAACTTGAGGTATAACCTTGGAGCGTAGAATATGTTCCTTCTTATCCAAGATTTTAACAGGTACCTCTTCATACGTTAAATCTTCCCCTATTTCATCCTGTTCTAACTCAATAATGTGGTTTGGGTCTTCCACATATTTATGTAACATGGATATGTGAAAAACGTTATGAACACAAGACATACTTGGCGGTAAGGCGAATCTATAAGCCACAGTTCCTACTTGATCGAGAATTTCAAATGGGCCAATGAATCGAGGATTGAACTTTCCTCTCTTTCCAAATCTTGTAACTTCTTTCCATGGAGCAACACGTAACAACACATGTTCTCCAACATTGAATTTCACGTTCTTTCGATGAAGATCAGCATAACTCTTTTGTCGATCTTGTGAGGTCTTTATACGTTGCCGGATCATTTGAATCTTTTTCGTAGTCATACGTACCAATTTCGGTTCCAAAAATGTTGTTTCACCCACCTCATCCCAGCATACTGGAGAACAACACTTTCTTTCATATAAGACCTCGAACAGAGCCATTCCGATACTTGCTTGATAACTGTTGTTGCAGGAGAATTCCACCAATGGTAAGAACTTGTCCCAACTTCCTTTGAAGTCAAGGACACAGAGTCATAATAGATCTTCCAGAGTTTGAATAGTCCTCTCTGACTGCCCGTCCGTCTGAGGATGATATGCCGAACTAAATCGTAAATCCGTGCCAATAGCTTTTTAAAAACTGATCCAAAACCGTGAAGTGAATCTTGGGCCTTAATCAGAAACTATGGATACTGACATACCATGCAGTCTTACAATCTCATTTATGTACATACGAGCAAGACATTCAAGTGTATAAGTTTCTTATATAGGTAAGAAATTAGCAGACTTGGTCAATCTATCGACAATGACCCAAATTGCATCTATGCCTTGAGAAACCTTGGGAAGACCGGTAACGAAATCCATGGTAATCGGCTCCCACTTACATTTTGGAATTTCAAGTGGTTGCAATGGACCTTTTGGCACTTGATGCTCCGCCTTAACACGTTGACAAGTTAAACACCTTGAGATAACCTCTGCTATCTCTCTCTTCATATTGCTCCACCAAAATGTACGTCGAATATCATGATACATTTTGGTACTCCCAGGATGGATTGTAAATGGTGTGTTGTGCGCCTCCATCATGATCTTATACTTCAAATCAGAGTTGTTAGGAACACAAAGTCTGGAGTTGTGTCTAAGTATTCCTTCTTCATCGATTCTTGCTTCCGAAATAATACCTTCTTGCACTTTAACTTTATCGATTAAAGTCGGTTCTACTCGTATATTTAACATCATCACGTGGGTCCCTAGAGTTTTCATCTCTATCTCCATCCTTTGCAAGTCATACAAAATGGGCCTTTGCGTTGACAATATCGCACTCGTACCCGCATATGATTTCTACTCAATGAGTCAGCTACCACGTTCGATTTTCCAGGATGGTATTGAATAGTATGATCATAATCTTTCAGCAGTTCAAGCCAACGTCATTTCCGCATGTCGAGTTCCTTTTGAGTGAAGAAATATTTGAGGATTTTATGATCCGTAAAGATCTCTACTTTCTCCACATGCAGGTAATGCCTCTAGATTTTAAGTGCAAAAACGACAGCTGTCAACTCTAGATCATGAGTAGGATAATTCCTCTCATATTCTTTTAGTTGTCTGAGGCATAGGCTATGACCTTTCCATGTTGCATGAGAACACATCCTAAACCCTTGCCTGAAGCATCACTGTAGATAACATATCCCTCCGAACCAGATGGTATTGTCAGAATAGGTGCTGAAATGAGTCTCCTCTTGAGTTTTTGAAAACTTTTCTCACATTCCTTGCTCCAACCGAATTTTGTATCTTTTCGAGTCAGTTGAGTTAATGGAGTAGCGATTCGACAAAATCCTTCCACGAATCTCTGATAATAACCAGCTAAGCCCAGAAAGCTACGTACTTTTGGTAACTGCCCTAGGTTGCTTCCAGCTTTGAATTGCTTCAATCTTTGCCGGGTTAACAGATATTCCATGATTTGATATCACGTGCCCAAGGAATGCTACTTCCTCAAGCCAGAACTCGCATTTCTTCAACTTGGCATATAGCTTGTTTTCACAAAGCTTTCAGAGTATTAGCCTCAAGTGTTGCTCATGATCTTCACAGCTTTTGGAGTATATGAGGATGTCATCAATAAAGATAACAACAAAATGATCCAAATATTCCTTGAATACTTGGTTCATCATATCCATGAAGGCCGTAGGATCATTAGTCAATCCAAAAGACATGACTAGGAATTCGTATTTCCCATATTGAGTTCTAAAAGCAGTCTTTGTAATGTCATCAGTTTTAACTTTTAATTGATGATATTTGGAACGAAAATCGATCTTTAAAAAGAATTTAGCACCTTGCAACTGGTTAAACATGTCATCAATTCGAGGTAATGGGTACCTATTTTTGACGGTGACATGATTTAACTCCCGATAGTCAATACAAAGTCGCATACTTCCATCTTTCTTCTTTATGAATAGAACATGAGCACCCCAAGGAGACGTACTAGGACGAATGAAATCGATGTCTAACAATTTCTGTAGTTGGGTTTTTAACTCCTGAAGTTTAATATAAGCCATTCGATATGAGGCTTTGGAAATGGGTTTTGTACCGGGTTCAAGATCAATACAAAATTCAATTTCTTGCTCTAAGGGTAGCCCATGAAGTTCTTCAGGAAATACAACAGGAAATTTATTAACAATAGAAATATCATTCAAATCTGACGTATTTTTGTTTAAATCTGTGACATGGGCTAAGAAAGCTTGACATCCATTTTTCAATAAACGAATAGCTTTATGGCTTGATATGGCAGTGATTAACTTTATTAGTTTGCTTGAATTCGCATAATAGGTTGGTTAGGAAAATGAAAGCTAACAACCTTACGAAATCAATCGATTTTAGCATGATGAGTAGTTAACCAATCAATCCCTAAAATCACATCAAATGTAAGTATTTTCAAAGAGATAAGATCGACAGGTAACGTGCGGTTACCGATTTGAATCAAACAAGGCTTATAAACAGTGGATGTAATGAAGGTTTCTCCCAACGAAGTTTCAACAAATAAATCAAAGTCTAATTTCTCCGGAGTTAAATTTAAACGTTGAGCGCAAGTAGGAGAAATAAAAGAATGGGTAGAACCGGTATCAAATAAGGTATAAACTTCGCTAGAGTTTATGATTAGCTTACCTGTGATCACCTCGTTCGGATTCCTCACTTTTTGGGAGGTTACGACAAACGCTCTCCCTTGAACTACCGATTTTATCTTGTCTAGGACGGCCTTTGATGCCTCCATCCCAGCTGGATTTGACTTTGGTACATGAAAAAATCGGGTTAGGTGACCTTCCCTTCCACAATTGTAACATGCTCTGGACTGCTGCGTACAGTTTGGACTGATGTGTCCCTCCCCTCCGCATTTGTAACATGCAATCGGCGGTCGTTCTCCTTCCTTAACAAACAGGTGCTGGTGCTGATGTCTTTCCATCATTATTGAATTTCCTCTTCTTGAAATTTCTACTTCTATTATCTTGGCCATGATTACCACCGAAGTGGTTACCATTTCTGGAATGTTGATTCCCTCCACGTTTGTTGTCACCGCTTCGATGATTGCTACCAATAGTATTATCGATTTGCCAGTTACTCTCTCTTGGTTGGGTTAACTCATTATCGCGCTCCAATAACTAAGCCCTATTTATAACATCTGAATACAAACACAATTTGTGAGAAATTAGGTATTGACGTATCTCAAGTTTCAAACCTCTTAGAAATATCTGCGTCATTCTCTCCTCATTATCAACCAAGTGGGACGCAAACTGGGACAACTCGGCAAACTTAGCTTCGTACTGTGACACGATCATATTGTTTTGCTCCAACTTGATAAACTCCACCTCCTTCATGTGACGAATACTTTCAAAAAAGCACTTGTCGTTGAACAGCTCTTGAAACTTCTCCCAAGACATCTTCAGTACGGCAGGTTGGGTACGTTTTACTGATTCCCACCAGTAATCTGCCTCTCCTCACAACATGAAGGTGGCAAAGGGAACCTTTTGCTCCTCGGAGTATCCCAAGACATCAAATATCTTGGTGATCTGCTTTATTCACGCCTCCGCCTTAAGTGGTTTTGGCTCTCCCAGAAACTCCGGTGGTCCCAGTTCCTTGAACTGCTTAGCGGTAACCATCCGTGAGTTGCCAGTTTTTCCACCTGTATTTTGGATAAGAGTCTCTCTCGCCTGATGTTGCATGAATTTCAAAAAGCCTCTGAACATTTCGTCGTTCGTCATTTGGTCGGTGTTGTTGTTTACCTGAGGATTATTGCCTTCCTGATGCACATTATCCAGGGTATTGATCTATGGTGACTCAACAGTCTCCTGTGCTCCATTGCTAATCTCAACATTCCCGGATGTCATTTTCAAACACGGCCACAAAACAAGGGTTAATTAACATTCCATGTATTATCCCTATATTCTGACTGACCAATTAAATTAAAATTAAACTTAGGTAGGTCATACTAGTAAAAGAATTACCCGTCTCTCCCCTCCTAGATCTAGTCTCACATCTCAGTCAGGGATCATATCCCTAAGCTTTGATACCAACTGTGACGCCCCTAAAATAGGTATACATCACCCATTCTGAGTTGCCAAATACATGGTACAGAATATAAATATAAACTTAATTTATACAACTGTTAAGTGTCGTGTTGAATACGACACAACATAAGATGTGAGTTTTAATACAAATATTATCTTCTAGATAGTATTCAAACTCAAAATAAGTCATCATTACATTTATTATCACACTATTTCATAGAATAGTGAGGACTACTAAAGCAAACAGCTGGACCGTCACTCCGTTCTCCAACTAGTCCCAGATATATTTTTATTTCCTAAAGAGAACAATGAAAGCAAAGGGTGAGCTTAACTAGCCCAATAAGAAATATTATGACTAAGATAATGCAGAGTAAATTATTGTTAGCCTTCAACAGTGTTAAACTGATAAAATATAATAAACATCAAGTTTAACTGCAACAGAACAAGCAATCCATTAGAAGAGTCAAGTAGAGCATGATATCTACTATCTTCTATGATTTAAAAAGTTTATCAACAGTTTTATCACTGAGACTCAACTTAATAAATAATCCACATCATCGAATCATCCTTGCTCTACGGGCCAAAGATATTCATTAGTATCACCAATGGTCATGATCATACCAACAACTGTCCATCAATGCACTACGGGCCAATGATGACTTTTACCACATCATTTGTAACATTACGGGTCATGATTATATCAAATAATCCCTGATCATAATCATACCATCAACAACCCATCTATGCACTACGGTCAAAGATGACTTTCATCACAATATAAGCATGAAGATGATGACAATGATATAAGAATTCAATTTAAATGAGAGCAAGGATAAATTTTAAAGATTTATAATTTAATTTATCCAAAATTCAATAATGTCCAAATTGCCAACATGATACTGCATTGTTGAGCAAAATTCAATAATAATATTGTATCAAAAATAATTTGGACAGAAAAGAAATCAATTTTTGTCGTGAATAGTATCCCGTGAATAGTACTTCAGGAATAGTAATCCGTGAAAAGTACCCCGACATGAAAAGATTAAAATTTATCAAGAATGCTCAAAATAATATTTCCATAAAAAGATACTGGATGAAGCGCAAATATCAAGGATATTCTATTAATTTCATGGAGTATAGAATCAATACTTATCAACATAAGTGTAGAATTAGAAATATGAAAAGAAATAATATTATTTACATACTACAGAGTATGGAAGAAAATATTATTTCTTACGAATATTGAACAAGAATAATATCATTTACGAATACGAAAGAAATAATACCATTTACCTTAGTAAGAGATTGGATACTGCAATAGTGTAGTAACAGAATACTCTTCTTCTTTCTCTCTTATTCTCTTTATACTTTCTCTCTCTATAGCTTGAATGAATTGGTGAAAAATAATAAAGAAATGAGCTTCTATTTATAGGCTTGGTAGAGTAAGGGTAAAATAGTCTTTTTTCCATAATTTATGACATCATCGCTTACATCATCGATCATATTACATCATTGCTTACCTCATCGTCTGATGACATCATCGCTTACATCATAGAAATTCATATTCAATTTGTTCTCGTCCACATCCTTTTACTTTTATACCATGAATTTACTATAATAATGTTACCATTCAAATTATAAAAAACATACTATTATATAATCACATCATACTACTATAATGTAATATTATAATAATATATTTGAATGAATTATTTTATCAGAAAAGATAAAATACCAACTTTCAACAAATGTCATATGCTAAAAATTCCTTAGTGTAAATCCACATTGAATAAATATTTTCTTATCATATATATCAACAATTAATTATTCACAAATAATATTACAAATTACAATATTGACAACTAGGTCGTTCCCAGGAAAGAGGGGGTTTCTGATAAGGATTTCTCCCTATTGGCGCGCAATTAGGTGACAAAACCCCTTTCCTCGACAGAACTTTCTAGACATTGTCAATAATGCAAATAATAATATTATTCAAATAATATGAATTATTGATTTGATAATTTGAAATACTGTGCAATGACAATTATTGAATCAATAATATAAAATATCAACGTAGCAATTATTGAATCAATAAAATAAAATATTAAACAGTAATTACTGTAACAAATATTGAGTAGTGACTTCTTACGTAAGCATCAACAATCCAAGATACTGTATAATACCGTATGCTACTATGCAACCACGCGTATTACTGTACTTTTACCACCGGGTATTTCAACAGTTAACGGTAAAACTTTCACCGTTATTTTTATAAAAAGATATTTTTATCGTTTTCTAACTCCGATAATAATTCTGTTGCGGGGTCCACCAATGATTGTTTCATCGTACGAATATTCTCTGACCAAAAATAATATTCCCCGACCAAACGAATATTTTATAACAACTTGCTTACTTTGCAAAATTTATAAATATTACACACAACTGTAACATTATATCAAATCTACACCATAATATTCAAAATGATATTTAGAGAAAAATAATCTTTATTCATAAAAGTTGGGGTCTTACAATGGGTACCTATTTTTTATGGTGACATGATTCAACTCCCTATAATCAATACAAAGTCGCATACTTTCATCTTTTTTCTTTACGAATAAAATAGGAGCACCCCAATGAGACGTACTAGGTCGAATGAAACCGAAGTCTAACAATTTCTGTAATTGGGGTTTTAACACTTGAAGTTCAATAGGAGTCATTTGAAATGGGGCTTTGGAAATGGGGTTTGTACCGGGTTCAAGTTCGATACAAAATTCGATTTCACGCTCTGGGGGTAGGCTAGGAAGTTCTTTAGGAAATACGTCAAGAAATTTATTAACAATAGGAATATCATTCAAATCTGACGTATTTTTGTTTAAATCTGTGACATGGGCTAAGAAAGCTTGATGGCTCGATATGGTAGTGATTGCCTTTAGTGCTTTGGTTACTTGAATTCGCATAATAGGTTGGTTAGGAATATGAAAGCTAACAACTTTACGAAAACAATCAATTTTAGCATGATGAGTTGTTAACCAATCAATCCCTAAAATCACATCAAATGTAAATACTTTCAAAGTATAAGATTGATAGGTAACATGAGGGTGCCGATTTGAATTAAACAAGACTTATAAACAGTGGATGTAATGAAGGTTTCTCCCAATAGAGTTTCGATAGATAAGTCAAAGTCTAATTTCTCTGAAGTTAAATTTAAACGTTGAGCGCAAGTAGGAGGTATAGACTTCGCTAGAGCTTATGATTAGCTTACTCGTGATGTCTTCGTTCGTGTTCCTCGCTTTTTGGGAGGTCACGACAAATGCTCTCCCTTAAACTACCGGCTTTGACTTCTCTGGGATGGCCTTTGGTGCCTCCATCCCAGCTGGACTTGACTTCACTGTACGATAAAATCGAGTTAGGTGACCTTCTCTTCTGTAATTCTAACATGTTTTGGATTGCTGCGTACATTTTGGACTGATGTGTCCCTCCCCTTCGCATTTGTAGCATACAATCGGTGATCGTTCTCCTTCTTTAACAATGGGTGTTGGTGCTGACGTCTTTCCATCATTATTGAATCTCCTATTTTTGAAATTTTCACTTCTATTATCTTGGCCATGATTACCACCGAAGTGGTTACTATTTTTGGCATGTTGATTCCCTCCACGTTTGTTGTCACCGCTTTGATGACTGTTACCACTGGTATTATCATTTTACCTGTTGCTTTCTCTTGGTTGGGTTACCTCATTATCACGCTCCAATAACTGAGCCCTATTTACAATATCTGAATACAAACACAGTTTGTGAGAAATGAGGTATTGACGTATTTCAGGTTTCAAACCTCGCAGAAACATTTGCGTCATTCTCTCCTCATTATTAACCAAGTGGGATGCAAACCAGGACAACTCGGTAAACTTAGCTTCATACTGCGGCACAGTCATATTGTTTTTCTCCAGCTTGATGAACTCTACCTCCTTCATGTGACGAATACTTTTAGGAAAGTACTTGTCGTTGAACAGTTCTTGGAACTTCTCCCAAGACATCTTCAATGCGGCAGGCTGAGTACGTTTTACATACTTCCACCAGTAATCTACCTCTCCTCGCAACATGAAGGTGGCAAAGGGAACCTTTTGCTCCTCGGAGCATCCCAAGACATCAAATATCTTGGTGATCTGCTTTATTCACGTCTCTACCTTAAGTGGTTCTGGCTTTCCCAAAAACTCTGGTGGTTCCAGCTCTTTGAACTTCTTAGCAGTGACCATCCGAGAGTTGCCAGTGTTTACCTATATTTTGAACATGAGTCTCTCTCGCCTGATGTTACATGAATTGCAGAAAACCTTTGAACATCCCATCGTTCATCATTTGGTCGATGTTGTTGTTAACCTGAGGATTATCGCCTTCCTAATGCATATTATCTTGGGTATTGATCGTTGGTGACTCAATGGTCTCATGAGCCCCATTGCTTATCTCAACATTCTCGGATGTCATTTTCAAACACTGCGACAAAACAAGGGTTAATTGACATGCCACATATTATCCCTATATTCTGACCGACCAATTAACTAACAAATAAACTTAGGTAGGTCATACTAGCGAAAGATATCCCCGTCTCACCCCTCCTAGTTCTTGTCTCATATCTCAGCTAGGGATCACATCCCTAAGCTTTGATAACAACTGTGACGCCCCAAAATAGGTATACATCACCCATTCTAAGTCGGCAAATACATGGTACATAATTCAAATACAAACTTAATTAATATAATTGTCGTGTAAAATACGACAAAATGTAGCCGAGTTTTTACACGAATATTGTCTCATAGACAATATCCAAACTCAAATTCAATCCTCATTACATTTATTGTCCCACTAAATAGTGAGGACTATTACAACAGCCATCTTGGATCGTCACTCGATTCCCCGACTAGTCCCGGCTACGTTCTCATTTCCTGAAGAGAATAATGAAATCAAAAGGGTGAGCTCAACTAGCCCAGTAAGAAATATTATGACTAAGATAATGCAGAATAAATTATCGTTAGCCTTCAACAGTGTTAAACTGATAAAATATAATAAACATCAAGTTTAACTACAGCGGAACAAGCAATCCATTAGAAGAGTCAAGTAGAGCGTGATATATAGTAGCTTCTATGATTTAAAAAGTTTATCATCAATTTTATTGCTGAGACTCAGCTTAATAAATAATCCATATCATCGAATCATCCCTGCACTATGGGGTGGCAACGGCCATCGGAACAATGATAACCATCGTGGGGGAAATTATCATGCCAAGAATGGTAACCACTTCAGCGGTAATCATGGCCAAGATAATAGAAGTGGAAATTTCAAGAAGAGAATGTCATTTAGCTCGATTTTTTCGTATAGTGAAGTCAAGTCCAGCTGGAACGGTGGCACCAAAGGCGGATACGGACAAAACAAAGTCGGTGGTTTCAGGAAGAGCGTTTTTCGTGACTTCTCAAAAAGCGAGTGACCCAAACGAAGTTAGCACGGGTTAGTTAATTATAAATTCTTGCAAAGTCTATACCTTATTAGATACCGGTTCTACCTATTCTTTTATCTCTCTTGCTTGCGCTCAACGTTTAAATTTGACTACAAAGAAATTAGACTTTGACTTATTGGTTGAAACTTCGATAGTAGAAACCTTCGTTACCTCCACTGTTTATAGATCTTGTTGATTCAAATCGACACTTTCACGTTACCTGTCGATCTTATCTCTTTGAAAATACTTGCCTTTGATGTAATTTTAGGAATTGATTGGTTAACTACTCATCATGCTTTTCGTAAGGTTGTTAGCTTTCATATTCCTAACCAACCTGTTATGCGAATTCAAGCAACCAAACCACTAAAGTCAATCATTGTAATATCAAGTCATAAGTAAAGAGCCCTGAGACTTTCGCTGGTGACTTCCTTGTGTGGAATGCACCGAAGCCGAACTTTCCATAGGGGACATTCTGAATAATGGTGGCAAGTTGATAGGTATTAATGTGACGTGCTATCCAAGTCTTGGATGAGAGTCACAGTTTTGAATGATATTTCTATTGTTAATAAATTTCCTGACGTATTCTTGAAGACTTCTTAGCCTACCATAGAGCGTGAAATCGAATTTTGTATTGACCCCAGTACAAAACCCATTTCTAAAACCCTCAAATATTTTCTTCACCCAAAATGAACGTGTAATGTGCCAAAGACGTTGGCTCGAGCTGTTGAAGATTACGATTGTACCATTCAATATCATCATAGGAAAAGCGAACGTGGTAGCTGACGCGTTGAGTAGAAGATCGTATGTGTTTACGAGTGTAATGTTGTTAACACAAAGACCCATTTCGTATAACATACAAATGATGGAGATAGAGTTAAAGACTCTAGGGACCCACGTGAAGATAACGAATATACCATTAGAATAGACTTTAATCGATAAAGTTAAAGCTGCTCAAGTTACATAATTAGAGCTGATGAATGTGAAGAAAAAGGTTCAAGAGGGCGTTATTCTAGAAGCAAGAATCGATGAAGAGAGGAAATCTCAACCCTCGATTTTATTGGCCCATTTGAAATCCTTGATCGAGTAGGAACTGTGGCCTCTAGACACGTTTTACCGCCAAGTATGTCGCGTGTTCATAACGTTTTTCACGTATCGATGTTACGTAAATATGTGGACAACCCGAACCACATTATTGAATTAAAACTAGACGAGATAGCAGAAGATTTAACGTATGAAGATATACGTGTTAAAATCTTGGATAAGAAGGATCGTATTCAACACTCAAAGGTTATACCTCAAGAGTTAGAATCTAAAATGAAGTCAAGGTATCCTCATCTCTTCGGCATACCAGGTACGTACGTAAATTTTGAGGGCGAAATTTCATAAGGAGGGGATATTGTGAGACCCCAAATTTTATGAATAAAGATTTAAATTTCTCGAAATATTTTTTTTAATATTATGGTGTGGATTTGATATAATATTATAGTTGTAGGTAATATTTATAAATTTTGCAAAGTATGCAAGTTGTTGTATAATATTCGATTGGTCGGGGAATATTCTTTTTATCGGGAAATATCCGTACAACGGTACAATCATTGGTGGACCCCACAACGGAATTATTGTCAGATTAAGAAAACGACAAAAATATTTTTATAAAAATAACGGCGAAAGTGTTACCGTTAAAACTGTTAAACTACTCGACAGTAAAAGTATAGTAATACGCGTGGTTGTATAGTAGCACACAGTATTGATTATTGATACTTACGTAAGAAGTCACTCAGTTATACTCAATTACTGCTACAGTAATTGCTGCATCATATCTCTTATATTATTGATTCAATTATTGTCACAGTATCATCTGTATAATATGTTATATTATTAAATCAATAATTGAGACGGCAAAGTTATTCATATTATTATTTGCAATATTGATAATGTCTAGAAGTTCTGTCAAGAAGAGGTTTGGTCACCTAATTGCGCGCCAATAAGAAAAAATCCTTATCGGAAAGCCCCTCTTTCCTGGGAACGACCTGGTTGTTAAATATTATGAGTTATAATATTAATGATGAATAAGTTCGTGTTGATTAAAGATGAAATTGATAGTTCCATTATGTTAGAATTATTAATGTTAGTAGAAATCGACATTTATTTCGATAATAATTGATGTCTGGAGGTTATATTAACCAATCGGGTATTCGGGGCACTTTTCGTGTTGGAGTACTATTCATGGGTTACTATTCACTCGGTTACTATTCACTCTAGTATTGTTTACTCGGGTATTTGGGACACTTTTTGTGTCAGAGTACTATTCACAGGTTACTATTCACGGGTTACTATTCATCTGATTACTATTCACTCTAGTATTGTTCACTTGGGTATTTGAGACACTTTTCGTGTCGGGGTACTATTCACGGGGTACTATTCCAGAAGTACTATTCACGGGATACTATTTACTCGAAAAATATATTTTTTTCGGTCCAAATCATTTTTAGGTATAATATTATTTCATGAGGAGATGTGATAATTTTTCAGACCGTTGGTTGAAGTTTTAATAGTAAATCAGTATGGACCGTTGTTTTAAATTTTAATAGTAAATCAATCTGGACCGTTCATGAATTAGTTACTATTTAGTCCATTCTCCTATAAATAGAAGCTCATTCCTTCATTATTTCTTATGAATTCACTGAAACTCTAGAGAAAGAAACTATAGAGAGAAAGAAGAAAAGTATTCTACTACTTTACTACTCCAATATCCAGTTTCTTCTAAGGTAAGGGATATTATTTGTTGTACTCGTAAGGGGTATTATTTCTTTCGTATTCATGAAGAGAACTTCTGTTATTCCATTATTTATTATTATGCTGGAATAACCTGTTTATGCGAAGTACCGCATACATGGTGAAATTCTTCTAATATTCCGTTCTTTATTATTCTGTCGAAATATCTTGTCTATGCGTTTACACCGGACCTGGTTCCATTATTTATTATTCTGTCGGAATATCCTGTCTGTACGTTTACGCCGGACCTAGTTCCATTATTGATTATTCTGTCGGAATATCATGTCTGTGCGTTTACGCCGGACCTGATTCCATTATTTATTATTCTGTCAGAATATCCTATCTGTATGTTTATTCGGATCTGGTTTCATTATTTATTATTTTGTTGGGAATAACCTATCTGTGCAGTCTATCACACGCATGGTGATTCCTTTTGTTATTATATTCTTTATTATTCTGTAGGAATAACCTGTCTATGTGGATTACCACATGCATGGTGAATGATCCTTTGTATTCATTCCTTATTAAATTGTGGAAATGATCTGTATACGTGGATTATCGCATAGCGGGTGAAAATTCATTTGCAGTTTCATATATTCTATTATACTCAGTTGGTTAAAGTTTTGTCTTCTATACTCCATGAAATTAGTAAAATATCCTGGATATTTGCGCTTCATCCAGTATCTTTTCATGGAAATATTCTTTTGAGCATTCTTGAATTTTACTCCACAAAGCAGTATCATGTTGACAATTTGAACTTTATTGAGTTCAGGATAAATTAACTTATTAATCTTTAAAATTTATTCTTGAACTTGTTTTATTGAATTATTATGTCATTGTCATCATCCTCATGCTTATATTGTAATGAAAGTAATCTTTGGCTTACGTGCATAGATGGACTTAGTATGATTATGTCCAGAGATTATGTGGTATAATCATGACCGTAATATGACGAATGATGTGGTAAAAGTCATCAGTGGCCTGTAGTGCATTGATGGACAGTTGTTGGTATGATTATGACCAGGGATTATTCGGTATAGTCCTGACCATTGATGATTACATGAATATCCTTGGCCGTAGTGCATGGATGATTCGATTTTATTTATTAAGCTGAGTCTCAGCGATAAAGTTGATGAAAAACTTTTTAAAGCATAGAAGATAGTAGATTTTATACTTTACTTGACTCTTCTAATGGATTGCTTGTTTTGCTGCAGTTAAACTTGTTGTCTATTATATTCTATCAGTTTAACATTGTTGAAGGCTAATGATAATTTATTCTGCATTATCTTAGTCATAATATTTCTTACTGGGCTAGTTGAGCTCACCCTTTCTTTCAATGTTCTCTTCAAGAAATGAGAACGTAGTTGGGACTAGTCGGGGAACAGAGTGATGGTCCTAGATGGTGCATTAGTAGTCCTCACTATTTTGAGAAATAGTGTGATAATAAATGTAATGAGGACTCCATTGAGTGTGGATATTGTCTAGATGACAATATTTGTATTAAAATCCACAGCCTATGTTTTGTCGTATTTGACACGACTGTTGTATAATTAAGTTGTATTTGTATTCAGTACCTTGTATCTGGCAACCCAAGATGGGTGATGTATACCTGTTTTGGGAGCGTCAGACTCTCCGGGTGGAAATCACATACTCGACGCCAGTCGGGTACCCATCCTCAAAACCGATGGCCAAATATTCCCCAGAATAGGGAATCCATGTGATAATATCAGCTGTCAACAACTCCAGCTGCAGGCGGCAGTGAGTGAAACCCTCAGCTACAAGGACCTCCACCAATATAGAATGATGCCATCGTCGTCCTCGTGGATAGGTATCTAAACCTTACACACTCACAGGATGCAAGCATGGGAGCCTCTCATAGGCCCAAAACTGCCAACACAATGGCAAAACATCTGCGATCAGTAAACACTCTTAACCTATAAATGGGAAATGACAAGAGAAATACTCACCAGCAGAAATGGTTAAAATCCTAGTCAAGCCTCAGTCAAACCCTGTGAGCGCATACGCATGCCCCTGAGAAAATAGGCAAAGGTGTAGGAACCCTAATCATACTCTCCAATACGGTCCACATGACGCGTGGCGATGATCAAAGCGAAGGACACCGTAGAAGAGTTATCTATTATGAAGCAGCCTCTAATGATCATCAAGAATAATCGCCGAAGAATGCGATCCCTGACTCTGACATCATCAGGCATGAGCTCACTCAAAATCCCGCTCATAGCATCTACGCTCAAAGGACCTACACAGACAGTCCTGCCCTTGAGCGCCTCCGCCAAAACTCCTAACAAGGATCTGACGGCAGTAGGGGTAATATCCGCCATGCAAGGCATTGTTGCCCCTCCAAACTCCATACCTGTGATAAACCGCCAATCCATCGGCATCATCATCACCTCACAGTCCAACAAATGGAGTGATTGAGTTTGATAAACCATTGCTCAGACAATGCCCTGAGATAACCCCAGGGACAATGACGGGGAAGGATGGAGAAGAACGCCCCAAATCCCCAGTCATGCACAACCGTTCTATGGTCAGGATGAAGAGCCTGATACATGGAGTGTATGCTAAACCAATTCCCTCGAGGCTGTGTAAAGCTGGGAACCTGCATGAAATGCAGATCAACATCAAAACTCTTTAATCCTCATCAATAGGAAAGAAGGAAGATCAAGATCTAACATCATACCTCGTTAGCATATAAATACATCGAGGGATGTCTGCTCAAATCACCTAGAAGCTTTGGGTTTGACACCTAAATGCAGGAGAGCTCCCTGTGGGGAACATGTGCAGCAGGAGCGGGATCCACAACCGGAACATCCTCATCCTCGTCCTCAACGTTCGGCACGTCAGTCCAGACTGGACGTATCACTGCCTCCACCAACCGACGAGGCTGTCTAACAGAACGGGATCGAGGCACTTCAGAGCCCTCCTCCGTATACCAGAAGTGGTCCTGCGGGAACTACTTGGCTAATCCGGATCCATAATATATGGACAACAAGTCTCCAAATCACCTCAGAAAGGGTGTGGTATTTTCTAGCCTAAAACTTTTCAAAATACATTTTATGACTACATGCATGCATGCATGCATTGCTTTAACATACATCTACAATAGAGTTAAAAATGCATGATTAATCAAATGCCTACATTTTTGGAAAATTTTGCCATAGTCCCCTTTGTAAATCGGACTATCCACATGCACATAGGCATGACTAGGTGGCCATTCAGTAGCACACCTGTCCCAAAGTCATATACATAATATATGTATTAAAAATCAAAAACATCAATCCATAAGGTTAACCTCAATACCAGGAGTACTTTGCCTTTTACCTTTTGCTCATTTGTCCTCAAATAGGATAAGAAATAGCAGAAAAAGGTGCCAATTTGACTGTCTTAAAAGTCAAATTTTTCACATCATTATGTTCAGCATGGTTTAATACTAACATTTACTATGTTGAATATTTTTTATCAAGTCATTTGAGCATACATAATCACTATTATGTGTTTATAAGCATTTCATGTGATAAGTCATTTTCCAATGGATAAAAACTGGAAAAAAATACATGCATACGTTACCAGGATAGTGTAGAACACTTGTACGGTGACAGAATTTGTAGAAAGTCGCCCGAACTCAGCAGATCTGAAGAAGAGCTCTCGGATTTCCTTCGCGGCGCAAGTTAAAAATGACTTATGAAAGCAACCTGCAGGATTATAACATCCACGGTTGGCCGCAGGCTCATCTGTGGCTGAAGCAGGTGCACCTGCGGCACCCCTATGTAGGCCCCACCCCTTTGACTCAGTCCAGTTCGAGTTGGAAAGGAGTTCTCACAGACTGAAAAGGTCAAATTGGGAATAAAAATGCTACGCGATTGAGCAGAATAGCTTACAATCTTGGTCTTCTGCGATTGAATCTTGGGTCTGTACATCACTCATTGGTAGCATTGGTATTCGCCCAAGCACGGGGTATACTATGCTGATGATCTCAGATGACACAAGTCACGCTCGACAATACCTGACGAAGGTCCAATGCCGCTAATTCATGGTCGTAACCCTAAGGTACAATGCGTAACCCAGCGAGGGTTACAACGCATTCCCCGGTGGGGTCACCACGCGTTGTCATCCATTGGTGTAAGTATCAATGAAGGTCAACCAACCTTGACATTATCTTAGCTGATGGCAACTAAACCCATCGATGCATCGAAAGCTATTCGATGATTTCGTCCGTTGGTATTCATAGTTCCCAGTGGATCCCCGGCGGGGGTCACAATGCAATGTTCTGTTGATTCACACATTAGCGAAGGTCAAGCAGCCTTGACAATCTGCCCCACAGGGTTTTCAGTTGTTGATTCACACGTCAACGAAGGTCAAGCAGCCTTGACAGCCTATTTAACGCCCGAGAAAAATCGGATTTTTAGGAGAATTAAAATTTTATTTAATTATGAGGATTAAATGAATTTAATTGATTATTTAAGGGAGTAAGCTATTTGAAGGTCATTCTATGACCTAGACATGTCAGAACGTCGTAGTATTTTGGCTACGTGACAGAATTAAAGTGTTTGAATTTTCAAGACGAAAATAAAAGTTTTTCGAGAAATTTTTCGAAAAACACTATTCACGCATTTCTGCTCGAGAATTATTTTTGAACTTCCAAAAAATATGTAATGATAGAATATCGAGGTGAGATGGAATATCCAATAATATTTTAATTATGAAAAATGCAGTTTTTCACCTGCGGACTTAAAACCTAACGTTTAGGGAAAGTGACTTCTGAGAAGGAATTTAAAGCGCGTGCAATGAATTAAGTAATGATCGAATAATGTGTAGGTATTGTACGAGGTAATGAATACGAGTATGATACGAAGTAATAAATACGCGTATGTATGAATGATAGCATATCATATATGATGAATAAGTATACGAGGTGGAATACGAGATTAATACGTAAATTATACGTTATAAGACTTTAAGCCAATTATAATGAATTTGTGGGTATTGTTAAAGATTATGTTAGCCCAAGTATGGAAATGGTTAAGTCCAATGTGAATTAAATATTAAGCCCAATGTTTAAGTTAAGATAATTAAGCTAAAGCCCAAAGTAAGAACCAAGGGGGTTATGGGTTGGTTTAAACCATAGGTGATCCAAAGTGATAAACAAGTAACTTAATGGCTAAGATATGTAATGACCAAGTAATTAAAGTGGGGAGCAAGATAACTTAGTGGATAAGTGTTGTGGTGAGCAAGTAATGTGACTTCAAGGCTAAGTTATGTGATTAACAAGTATACTTAATGATCAAGTAAGTGTGATGGCCAAGTTTAGGTGGTGAGCAAGTTAACTTAATCACAAAGTAATGAATAGTAAGGAGGTAAAAGACTAAACTACCCTAACCTTGGAAATCCTATAAATAGCAAGCTTGGATTCATTTGTTTGGTTGTTTCATTTCATCCAACTTATAAAGTTGAGAGCTTATTTGCTTGAGAGAATAAGCACATATAAAGTTAGACTTCCTTTGTTAGATTTCCAACCAACAACTTATAGCTTATTGGTTTGAGAGAGAAAAGCAAGAAAAGCTAGAAGATTAGCCTTGTTAATTCAAGAAGCAAGAAGGAGATTAAAGATTTACCAAGTGTTATTCAAGAGTAAATATTCTTAAACCATGTTTCTCTTTCTCTTCCATTATTAGAGAAGGGGGTATTGGTAGAACTAGCATGATAAGGAATGATAAATTAAAGGGCTTAAGTCTTAATAAGCTGTATAAGTCATGAATAAGCTATTTGTAATCATATAAGTTAAGAACTTGTGAAGATCAATAACGAACATATAATAACTTGTAACATGTTTACATTAATGAAGTTAGTATGAGAATAAGAAGCAAGAATAATGGTTAGAAGTCATTAACCATAATAAGTTTTATGAAAAGAAGACATAAGTCATGAGTAATGAAAATATAAGTAAATTATATAAGTTATAAACTCACAACGAACTAGTAATAACTTATCATGTTTATAAGTTAATGAAGCATGTATGTTAAGATGTTAGTATAATGGATTGAATCCGATTGAAACGGTTTAAAAATCTCAAGTAACGAAGTTTCGCCGGAATTAACACGATTAGACGACAATCGTCGAATTCGTGAAATTCTCGGAATGGAAGTCGAATTCTGATATTGAGCTTGGAAACGTTGGTTTTCAATGGAGACAAGTCTTATTTGGCATTATAGAGTTGCGGACTCAAGAATGACCGAATTTTGACTAAAAACGAAGAAACGAACGTTTATCGTTTTCGTTAAAAATTGACTAATAGGTGAATTTTTAGCAAACGAAGTCGAATAGATAAAATTCTTGCATGAACGCATAGAGTACGTGATTTGTGAACCGTAGGCTCTTGAACGAGCCAATTTGGACTTATAACGAAGAAGTTACGAGGCTGGGAATCTCACTAAGTAAAAAAATATATGTCAAAGTTATCTGTGGCCCAGAGTTCGCGCCGCGGCGTGACTCCAAGCCTAAATGACCGGCGCCGAGTGAGCCTCAGCCCCTGCAAACTCATGCCGCAGCGTAACAAATAAAAAAGAGACTCGCACCGCAGCGCCGAGTCTGGTCTCCAAGCCCTAATGGGCGACGCCGCAGCGCGGCATAACAAAGAAACACTGGCGCCGCAGCGCCAGCCTTAAAACATAGGCAGACAAGAATGGTTACAAATAGAGTATGAAGGGAAATTGTTTAGCAATGAACTAAGGGACTTAATAAAATATTGTTAAGTCATAACTAAACCTCAAGTGTGCTCACTTAGAGTTAAAGTAAGTCAATTGAAGATGAACGCAAACTGTATGCAATAAGCGTACTTAATCAATGACGATCGAGTTTCGATTAAATAATGTAAGGACGTTAGTAAGCCGTGAGGAAGGATAATTAACTTGAACCGAGTTGTATTAATGAAATAATTTCAGTTAAGTTATAGAAAAGAACGAAGTTGGTAAGAATGATGTAAAGAATGACGAAAAGTCGGAACCAATAAATAACATATCTAATACGGGATTAGATTAAGAAGAAGGGTAAGATTCTTTAGAAATCAGGTATGTTCATTCATGACCTAATTTGGTATGTTATGTGATTATGTGCTGTAGAGACCGTAAAGACTCAAAGGAAACGTAATTATACTGTAGCAGACGTTGAAGGCAAGTTTTTCTTAAACGCTTGTCTAACCTTCGTGTTAGCCAGGTTTTTAAATGATTCAAATTATGAGATGCATGTATGGTTTTGAAGAAAGAGACGATGCCAGTTTTAGCTCGGCTAGACTAATCTTGATAGATTGATTGAACTATTTACAAGTCTTTCAATATAGAATTGTTAACGCTATCCTACGCCAATTATTTGGCACGGATTCAAGGTAAGCCTGAACATGAATAAATAAATGTATTTTCATCGAGTATTCGATGGGCACGTGAGGTTGCCATAACTTAAACGTACACACGTTTAATGGATGTAGTGTTAATCAACATAGAGTACTATAGGCTGATCACCTAGAAGTACTCGTAAGATATGTCAGACTTACGGACTTCGTGTCGGGTTGTCCTTTTCAAAGAAACTATAAGACGTTCACGTCTTGAACCAGAATTGATGTATTACTGAATATTGTCATTGTAAAATGTTTTGAAGGAAAAGGAATGTTATTTTGAGTTATTGATAGTACTTCGTAACTACTATCCAGTTATTGAAGATATACGATTCCTATGTTTCAAGCATGCTTTTAAAATGAAATTGTTGTACTTGCTGAGCTTGTTATGCTCACTCTTGCTTGAACCATATGAATGCAGCTTAGACCAAATGGATTGGAGGATTCGACAAGAATAAAGAGAAGGCTAAAGCGAAGTTGTAGATTACCTCTGTAATAATATAGGTTTGAAATGATAATATTTGATATTATGACAAGAAAAAATGTAACGGTTATAAAGAACATGGGGAATGGTAGTATTGTTTTGGATATATATATAAGATATATTCGTTCTTTTGAAGTATTTCAATTGAATGTTTTTGTGAACTGTAGCACCGTGGAGCACCATATGCCGGGTTGAAAGAGACCCAAATTTGGGGGAGTCACAGCCTACCCCACGGGGTTTTCAGCCGTTGATTCACACGTCGGCGAAGGTCAAGGAGCCTTGACAGTCTACCCCACAGGGTTTCATCAGTTGATTCACACGTCGGTGAAGTACACATCAACGAAAGTCAGGCAGCCCTAACAACATATGTTGTTGGCAGTAAATCCAACAGAACCTTGACATATCCTGGCAATACAAACCAGGAAAGGTCAACGTCATCAAAGAGGATCGATGATAGAATATGTTATACACATCCTCAAATAGACAAAGCTTTATCCCCACAGATCTCTTACACATAAGAGGCACCTCTTCAGAATCAAGTCTGTATCAAGGATTAAGGACTCTGGTGATAACCCCAACGTCAACATCCTAAAAGATTTGGATCACACATCCAATCTAGTCATCATTGCAAATCCCCAGTAAAATCAATATGGAGCCGCAATCATCCCCAGCATGTTGGGCAACAACCCAGCACACATGCATCATACATTTGCATCATGTTGCATTTCCAGTGTCTAGGATTCTTTATCCTATCCATGCATTGCATTGCATGAGTATGATAAAGAGGGGCATCTGTAGACACTCGAAATTTTCTGCACACCTGTCACTGACATTGCAGGAAGGTAGATTCATCTTTAAATAGGTAACCCTGGAAGACAGTTCACGTCAAGTTCGGATACTACCGGAAGTTCAATCTCAACCCCAGAACACACACCGGGAGTAACAATTTCAACCTTGGTGATAACCCCAAGAAATGCAGTTCCGACGATAACCCCAGAAATGCTTGTTTCAAGTGCATGCGATCAGCTTCAACCTCAGCACTCACACCGAGGCATTCCGTACAAAGCCCAGAGATAACATCAGGAATACAGGCACACCTTAGAGATGACATTGAGGACCTCCAACATATACAACAATCAAATCTCAGCGATAACCCCGAGCAACGTCTGCTTTATCAGCCCAAACCTCCGGTGAGGAGCAAAGTCATCATTTCGCCACTTTGAAGCCACATCACGCCATCTTAACATTTCATACACACATTTCTACACAACAATGTCCCACAAGAATCAAGGAAAACCAATCTCGAGTGACTATTATGCAAGGTAACGGATAGAATTTGAAGCTTAAAAATCGGATGGCACCGTCCCATCTTCATGACTTCGTACAACCTCTAATCCCATGCCATTATATAAATCTCAACAACGGCAGTCCGAAATAGGTCCTACATACCTCAGTCGGATGCCCGGATTGCAATTACGAAAGTTCGAGTGGACATTGCAGTGCCTCCGTGCACGTACTACGAGACGACGCGATCCGAGAAACCCAGGGCAACCCGAGCAGCCTCAGGTACACCTGTGGCTAGCCACAGGTACCCCCTCTATAAATAGAGGGCTTGGGGTGGCCATTTTAAGAAGAGAAAAGGCGAGGAAGCCCTGTCAAATTTGCTCCGTACTTGCAATATACTGAGTGCTTTCTCATTTTAAACACTTGTGAGCTCACATATATCTACTCTTGTATCGGCGGGAGCCGAGTTTCATCCACTTTAAAGATATAGAAGTCTTCTTTGGCAGTCCACTGTAAGCCTTCTCACACACTTTAAAGCCTTTCTCTTCATCTGTGCACACACCCTTCTTCACGTTGAGAGTCGTGTTGCGTGTGTTTACCCGGACTTCGGTTCATGGTTTTATTTCAGTTTGTATATACATATATATTTATATATATGGACTAACATTATCGAGTTATGCCTCGATTGAGCCTAGACTTTGGTCTAGAGCGTTTATTTGCTATATATATATATATATATATATATATATATTAACTGTGTGTCGAACTTTGTTCGATGAGCCTAGACTTCTGTCTGGAGCGTTTACTTGTTTAATATATATATACTTATATATATTAACTGTTGTCGGACTTTATTCGATGAGCCTGGATTTTACATCCGGAGCGTTTACTGCTATATATATATATATATATATATATATATATATATATATATATATATATGAATTGTGTGTCGAACTTTATTCGATGAGCCTGGATTTTATTTACATATATATATATTGCATCCCACCTGGAGTTTACTTCATGGTGGTTGATCGCTTTTACAGCTTTCTTTACGTTTCGTCCCGTCTAGAGTTTCCTCCGTTGCGGTTGATGGCTTTTACAGCTTTATTTACATTTTATGATCCCCCGTGGAGGTGCTTCGTGGTTGGTGATCATGTCAGTACATATATATTTACAGCTTTTATATATATACCTGCTTACTGCTTTTATACAAATTGCAGCATCATGTGAGCCTAGGAATCATGTGATCACAGATTCAGTCTACTGAATCTAGATTCGGTTCCCGTGATGGACCTTTTCAGCTGTAAGCAGCTTGTAAATTTATCTGCGGTGTCTGAATTTCCTCAGATGGTTTTCATACCCACGAGGAAGTCGGCATTATGTTGTACATTATTTTCTTATAGATGCTTCGCATCTCCAAATATTAAAACAATCAAGCCAAATATTGAATAAAATAGAAGTATCAAAAGGTCTCAATTACTATTGAGCATCAAGGTATGAAAAATCTCTTTTATAAAACATCACTGCCATATCTTGCTCAAAACTGAATTTTTACATAAATTCAAACCATGTGTATATAGGTGCGAACGAGGCCTTGCACTACTTCCAAATAACAGCACATTGGCCCACACACACACATATTTAGATAACAGTTTCTTGAAAAGTGGCGGTCACCATGGTAACACGGATGTCGGGGGTGCCTAACACCTTCCCTCCACATAATCAAGTCCCCGAACCCTAATAAATCTCGGTTTCACCGACCCGTTTAACAGTGTCACATCACTAGGTCAATGTGCAAACCTTTTCTCAGTTGTGTTGGTACAACCATTTAAAAAACCAATTGGCGACTCTTAACAGTCCATCATCGACATTATACATGTCGAACCTTTTTCACTTGTTTTTTTAAACAAATCTCACCTAAAATGAGAACACCAAAGAACAAGTAACGAAAAGGGACAACTAAAAATCCTGACGTCGACACTATTCACCTAGGAAATTATTCAAAACAAAAATTGATTTCTTTGTTGTCCAAATCATTGTTGATACAATATTATTCTTGAATTTTACTCCACAAAGCAGTATCATGTTGACAATTTGGACATTATTGAATTCTGGATAAATTAAATTATAAATCTTTAAAAATTTATCCTTTGCTTTCTTTTAATTGAATTCTTATATCATTGTCATCATCCTTATGCTTATATTGTGATAAAAGTCATATGTGGCTTACGTGCATAGATGTACTATTGATTGGTATGATTATGACCAGGGATTATTCGGTATAATCAAGATCATTGATGATTACATGAATATCCTTGGCCCGTAGTGCAGGGATGATTCGATGATGTGGTTTATTTATTTAGCTGAGTCTCAGCGATAAAATTGATATTAAACTTTTTAAATCATAGAAGATAGTAGATATCATGCTCTACTTGACTCTTCTAATGGATTGTTTGTTCCACTGCAGTTAAACTTGATATTTATTATATTTTATCAGTTTAACACTTTTGAAGACTAAAGATAATTTATTATGCATTATCTTAGTCATAATATTTCTAACTGGGCTAGTTGAGCTCACCCTTTTGCTTTCATTATTCTCTTCAGGAAATGAGAACGTAGCTGGGACTAGTCGGGGAACAGAGTGACGGTCTGAGATGGTGGCTATAGTAGTCCTCACTATTTTATAAAATAGTGTGATAATAAATGTAATGAGGACTTCATTTGAGTTTGAATATTGTCTATGAGACAATATTCGTGTAAAAACTCTAAGCTACGCTGTTGTCGCATTGTATAAAAGAAGTTTGTATTTGATTTATGTACCATGTATTTGGCAACCCATAATGGGTGATGTATACCTATTTTGGGGGCATCACATTCGACATACATTTTGGTGGAGCAATATAAAGAGAGAGATCGCGGAGTTTATTTCAAGGTGTTTAACTTGTCAACATGTCAAGGTGGAGCATCAATTGCCAAAAGGACCATTACAACCCCTTGAAATTCTAGAATGGAAGTGGGAGCACATTACCATGGATTTTGTTACTGGTCTTCCCAAGGTTTCTCAAGGCATAGATGTAATTTGGGTCATTGTTGATAGATTGACCAAGTCTGCTCAATTCTTACTTATACGAGAAACTTATTCACTTGAACGTCTTGCTCGTATATAAATAAATGAGATTGTAAGACTGCATGGTATGCCAGTATCCATAGTTTCTGATCGAGACCCAAGATTCAATTCACGATTTTGGGTTAGTTTGCAAAAAGCTATGGGCACAGATTTATGATTCAGTTCGGTTTATCATCCTCAAACGGACGGGCAGTCAGAGAGGACTATTCAAACTCTTGAAGATCTATTAAGACTCTTTGTCCTTGACTTCAAGGGAAGTTGGGACAATTTCTTACCATTGATGGAGTTTTCCTACAACAACAGTTATCAAGCAAGTATTGGCATGGTTCCATTTGAGGCGTTGTATGGAAGAAAGTGTCGTTCTCCAGTATGCTGGGACGAGTTGGGTGAAGCAACATTGTTGGGACCGAAGTTGGTACGTATGATTACGAAAAAGATTCAAACGATCCGACAATGTATAAAAACCTCACAAGATCGACAAAAGAGTTATGTCGATCTTCATCGAAAGGACGTGGAATTCAATATTGGAGATCATGTGTTGTTACGTGTTGCTCCATGGAAAGGAGTTACGAGATTTGAAAAGATAGGAAAGCTCAATCCTCGATTCATTGGCCCATTTTTAATCCTCGATCGAGTAGGAACTGTGGCCTATATGTAACGCCCCCAAAATAGGTCCAATCCATCCAACCTATTCTAAGTCGCCAAATACATGGTACAGAAAATAACTACAACTTTATTACTACAATTGTCGTGCAAATTACAACAACACATATGTTGTGAGTTTTGATACAAATATATACCAATTGTGACTCTCATCCCAACCTTGGATAGCATGTCACAATGGCACCTTACATAAAGGTACAGTTAAAAACTGTTTTAGAAATTAGAATATTTGGAAAGTGCTCAAGGAAACCTTCGTACATGGGAGGCCATGCATCTAGGTTATGATAGATATCATATGTCCACATAATTATCTTTGGTTGATCTAATAGACCCCAAAGAAAAATGACAAGATTACTATTATATTCTTTTCAATAGTGAGTCTTCTCTTGACATATCATTATCTCCACTGTCTCTAATTGAGAATTATACTTCAACCAAACACCAAGATTATATAGGTAGTGCTCGTAGATATACTCAGCAAGTGGATGTGCACAACCCTGTCTTATGATAACACGAGATTGTATGTCATTAGACATCTTGTATGATAGTGGCAAAACACCCTTCCAACGTTGGGTTCGCCTCACCCTATTTGATTCACCAAATATAACTACTAAATGATGTATAAAATACAACACACTTTTTTTATATTGTTTAGGGAGAACCTCCACAGCTAAAGACCACCGCTCTATTCTCCTGTTACCCCCACTCGACCCAGCTACACTCTTATTACCTGAAAGAAATTGTGAAGCAGAAGGGTGAGCACAACTAGCCCAATAAAGAATATCATGACTAAAGATAAATAAATTATCAATAGTCTTCATCCGTAATAAATCAAAGATTTAGAACATATTGTAGATGATAAAACTTTTCAACCATAGTTGCAACGGAACGAGCAATCCATTAGAAGAGTCAAATAGACCATAAAGTCTATTATTTTCTCCATGTTAAAAGTTCACCAATAATGTTTTATCCCTATAATATCAATCAACAGTTCCTGTCCACAATCATGTGAATAACTCGTAATCATAATTATGGTTCTAAATTCCTCTTCTCATCTAGGACGAAGATAATTTTCATCACCTGTCTTTACCTGAAACATCAGATATTATGGTTATACCAAATCACAATTCTTGCTCATAATCATACTAATAAGTTCATCTTTACATTACGGGCCAATGATATTCATTAACAGTTCATCTTTGCACTACAGGCCAAAGATATTCATCAATAGTTCGTCTTTGCACTACAGGCCAAAGATATTCAACAACAGGTCAACTTTGCACTACAGGCCAAAGTTATTCATCAACAATTCATCTTTGCACTACAGGCCAAAGATATTCAACAACATATCATATTTGCACTACAGGCCAAAGATATTCATCAACAATTCATCTTTGCACTACAGGCCAAAGATATTCAACAACATGTCATATTTGCACTACAGGCCAAAGATATTAATATCTCAAAGAAATATATAATCATTTCAGAATTTATATAAACAATAATTATAACCATGTTGATCAATTCATATTTGTACTTAAGCTAAAGATATTCAATTATAAATTCAATGGTTATGATCATACCAGTCAACAATTCAACTTTGCACTACTAGCCAAAGAGAACCCATAGTCACGATCATACCAATAATCTACCCATCTTTACACTTATGTCAAAGAGAAATTTCATCACGAGGATTATAAAAATGTTATATATGATAATAAAAACAATATGATCAACAACTGCATTTAATTTCAAGAGTAAGATTCATAAATCAACGATAATTTGGTCAGAAAAAGAAACCAATTTTGTCGTGAATAGTAACTCGTGAATAGTAACTCATGAATAGTAACTCGACACGAAAAGATAAAGTTTCACAATAAAATCAATATCAATATTTACAACACCTTAATCCAAATGTTATAAATCACTTAATAATCTCATAATCTAATATTATTAATATTACAACAATATTTTAATCATTTCTTAAACTTATAAACAATTTATTTTAATTGTTTATACTTTACTAATTAACGTATTTAATCATCCTCAAATGTTAAACTCATAAGATTTCATCACCAATAACCAAAACTCTCATCAAAAATCTGCATATACCTTATATAGGATTCTCAAGCCATAAAATTCTATTTTCCAATTTTCTTACTTCACGTAACATATTTAATTCATTTACTCATAACTAGTCATTTTTCATGAAAAATATCAAATCAGTCCCAAAAATATTTCTTTTCTGGGATTTAGCAGAATATAGTCCCATATTGAACATATATTTTTTTCAGAATTTTTAAAATTCATTTACTATTCTTTATATGGCCAAAACTGTCGAATATTTAGACATTTATCATAAATTGTACTTTTGTCCAAAAATTTCAAAATTTACAGAGTATACTGATGTTATATACATGTACTCCCAATAAAAATTTTACCAATTTTGGAGTTAACTGTGACAAACAAGATTTTATAATTTAATTTTAATATTTATTGAATTAAATAAATATTTTCAATGATTTAATTATTAGATTTAATAATTAATTGATGCAAGTGTGGTAAATTAATTTAATTATGTGTTATAGTTATTAAATTAATGTGAAAAATTTTATTACTCAGATTATGTATTTATGTGAACTTATTGAATTAAATAAAATATTTAATAAGTATAATGTTATTTTAATTAATTTAATAATTAATTAGATATTAAATAATTTGACCTATTTAATAAATGAAAATTTTAATTTTATGACTATGGGAATTAATGAAAAATTATCATAGTTTATTTAAATTAAAGTAAATAAGATATTTGATTTTATTATATAAATGAGTGTGACATTATTAAACTATGGTATAAAGGATTTATTAAATTAAATGGTTTTGAGCCATTTTAGGCTTGCCAAACGAGGCCTTAGTGGAGGTTGAGAACAGTTAACCATTACTGGGTAACTGACCACCACTCTGCGCTCAGTTTCTTTTTATAAAAAATCGTATACTTCTTCTTTATTTTTTCTAAACCTGGAACAAAGCTATCACAAAGAGAAATTTTGAAGTTGAGAGAATTTGTGAGTGTGTGATTGATCTAGTAACTGAGAAAAGATCATCAAGGCTCTCCTAATCTACAATTTATACTCTGGGTAATTCCTTTAACCCAATTTCTATTTTTACAGTGTTTAAGTTTTTAAGAAAAATGGCTTTTTTGTTCTGCAAAAGCTCTGTAGTGAAAAAAGGAGTAAAGATTATATGTTAATTACGTGATAAATGTTATCATATCATGTTTTATTATATATATTGTATAAACCATATCATCAGTTTCATAAAAATATGTCGTATATACTTCCTACAAAATTACGGAGTATGAAAATATGGCCATATGGCCTTACATACCAAATTTAACACGCTAATCATAAGTTGTATTATAAATTTACACATATATGTGTTAATATGTTAACGTAGTATGTTTTTACTATGTTGTATGAACCATAACATCAGTTTCATAAAATATATGTCGTATATTGTTGCTGCAAAATTACAGAGTATAAAAATATGGCCATATACTCGTAATTTTAATGTCAAACATATATTGTGTCATAAATTTTATACCTATATATAATTATGCATATTAAAACGAAGAGAGCAAACTTCAAATGAACGGATTCGGTGTTATAACGAATCCGTGGTGTTGATTTTCATGTTTTGTATTCAAAACTTTCAAAAACACCAAGAACAATAAATTACATGTGTTGATTCTACAAATTATGTGTTTTAACATGTTAAAATCATGCTAGAAGGGTTGAGTAGTAGTTATATGTGTATTACAGTGTTTGGGTATGTCTAAATTCGTGTAAAAATAAACTAATTGGAAGTTATGGCCATATTATGTGTTCTTCACAGAACGTATAATTATACTTATGAGTGATTTTTGGCCTAATTTGACCTTGTTATGTTCGCGAACTGTAGAAACTGAGTCTGGATAACCCCTCCCCTGGCGGACGTTACCAAACCGCAACCAACTGACAGACCGCCAGGACATTCAACATGACAGTGCAAGATGCTGTGCAGTCTCGTGATGTGGTGTCAGGTATCATTCCGATCAATAAAGTTAATGCTTATGTATTATTTGATTCGGGTGCTACTTGTTCATTTATATTCGATGACTTTGCTAAGAGCTTAGAATTGCCTAAGGATGAGTTAGAATACCCCATGAACATAGAAATTGCAAATAGAGAAATAATCCCTGTTAAGTACGTACATAAGAACTATAGAGTGGATATTAAGGGTAATATCATGAACGTAGATCTTATCCCTATTCGACTTGGAGAATTTGACGTTATTTTGGGTATGGACTGGTTATTCAATCACGGAGCCGTAATTGATTGCCAGAAGAATCGTATTAACCTCATGACTCCGTCAAAGGTTGTGTTTTATGGTAGCAAGTCGCCTAGACAAGTGAGTTGTCTGACGATGATGCAGGCCAGGAAGTTGTTAAGACAAGGCTGTGCAGGATATCTAGCTTACATAGTCGACAGTCGTAAAGAGAATTCGAAAGTAGAGGATATACCAGTAGTGAGGGACTTCGCAGACGTATTTCTAGACGATTTGTCAGGACTTCCGCCAGATAGAGAGGTTGATTTCGTGATCGATTTGGTGCCAGAAACTGCTCCAATATCGAAGGCACCGTACCGAATGGCACCGATAGAATTGAAAGAATTGATGGTGCAACTACAAGAATTAATGGACAAGAAGTACATTCAACCGAGCGTATCACCATGGGGAGCACCAGTGTTATTTGTGAAGAAGAAGGATGGGACGATGCGACTCTGCATTGACTACAGAGAACTGAATAAGGTCATGATTAAGAATAGATATCCATTACTGAGGATCGACGACCTATTTGATCAATTGAATGGAGCAAGATACTTTTCCAAGATAGACTTGAGGAGTGGTTATCATCAACTGAAGGTGAGGCCAGAGGACGTACCGAAGACAGTGTTCAGAACACGATATGGTCACTACAAATTTTTGGTAATGTCATTTGGTCTAACGAATGCTCCTGCAGCATTTATGGGCCTAATGAATGGAGTGTTCAAGCCATTTTTGGACAAATTCGTAGTGGTATTTATAGATGACATTTTGGTATATTCAAAAACTAAGGAAGAACATGAAGAGCATTTGAAGTTAACGTTGGAAGGTTTAAGAAGGAAGAAGTTGTATTCCAACATTTTGAAATGCGAATTTTGGATCAAGCAGGTACAATTTCTTGGACATGTGATTGATAAAGACGAAATTTCGGTAGATCCATCCAAAGTCGAAGCCATGATAAACTGGGATCAGTCGAGATCGCCGTCAGAAGTACGAAGTTTTCTTGGAATGGCAGGATATTATAGAAGATTCATTAAAGACTTTTCCAAGATAGCAACTCCGTTAACGAATTTGACTCAAAAAGCTGTGAAATTTGTTTGAACGGAGAAGTGTGAGGAAAGCTTTCAAGAATTGAAGAAGAGGTTGAGTACAGCACCTGTGTTGTCTCTTCCGGATGATACAGAAAATTTTGTTGTTTATAGTGATGCGTCGTATAAAGGACTTGGTTGTGTGCTTATGCAAAACGGTAGAGTCATTACGTATGCGTCACGACAATTGAAGGATTATGAGAAGGGATATCCGACCCACGACTTGGAGTTAGCTGCGGTGGTTTTTGCTTTAAAAATATGGAGGCACTATCTCTATGGGGAGAAGTGTGAAATATATACAGACCACAAGAGTCTGAAATATATTTTTACACAGAAGGACTTGAATATGCTCCAAAAAAGATGGTTGGAGTTAATTAAGGACTATGATTGTGAGATTTTATACCATCTGGGTAAGGCAAATGTGGTTGCCGACGCCTTAAGTAGAAAGGGTCGGGAGAAATTGATGTTGTTGACTGCTCAGGAGGAGTTAATTACAGAAATAGAGAAACTAGAATTGGAAGTGAAGTATCCTATGAAAATTGATGAGAAGCTATTTCAGATGCAATCTGGTACAACCCTACTAGATAAAGTTAAGGAGGCTCAACTTCAGGACGAAGAATGTAAAAAGGTGAAAAAGAAGATATCCGAAGGAACCGAACCAAGATTTAAGATGGATAAGGAAGGAATACTGAGATTTGAAAGTAGAATTTGGGTACCACAAGTATCAGAGATTAAGGAAGAAATTTTGAGCGAGGCTCATAGTTCACGATATTCTATTCACCCTGGTAGTACCAAGATGTACCAAGATCTTTGACAACATTTCTGGTGGCCAAATCTGAAACGAGATGTTGCTGAGTGTGTTGCAAAATGTCTAACTTGTCAAAACGTGAAAGAAGAACATCAGAGAGCGAGTGGGTTTCTACAACCGTTGGAGATCCCAGAATGGAAATGGGAACATATTACAATGGACTTCGTGGTTGGCCTTCCGACAACTCAGAAAGGCTATGACGCAGTATGGGTTATCGTTGACCGACTGACGAAATTCGCACACTTCCTTCCGATCAAAATCAGATTCAACTTAGATCAGTTGGCAAGGTTATATATGAAAGAGACTGTTTCGAGGCACGGAGTTTCGGTGTCAATTATTTCCAATAGAGATCCACGCTTTACATCGAACTTTTGGAAACGTCTACAAGAATGCATGGGTACGCAATTGCAAATGAGTACAGCATATCACCCTCAGACAGATGGACAGAGCGAAAGAACGATTCAGACATTAGAAGATATGCTAAGAGCCTGTGTAATAGACTTTAAAGGAAATTGGGATGATTACCTACCGCTCGTAGAGATCGGCTACAACAACAGTTACCACGCTAGTATTGGCATGCCACCTTATAAAGCGTTATACGGCAGAAAGTGCAGAACTCCGCTACACTGGGATGAAGTTGGTGAGAGACAATTACTAGACCCAAAATTAGTACAGCAGACAGCAGAAATAGTCAAAGTGATCTGAACAAGACTGGTAGCAGCTTAAGATAGACAGAAGAAATACGCTGATCCACATCATAAAAATGTTGAGTTTGAATTGGGTAGTTATGTGTTCTTGAAGGTCTCTACCTGGAAGGGGAAGATCAGGCTCGAAAAGAAAGGAAAATTAAGCTCAAGATTTATTGGTCCTTTTGAAGTACTGCGAAGGATTGGATAAGTTACATATGAGGTAGCCTTACCTCCAGCACTCAAGAATGTCCACAACGTCTTCCATGCTTCTGTATTACGAACCTACAAACTCGATTACAAGCATGTAATTGAATACGAACCCCTACATTTTAAAAAAGACTTATCTTACGAAGAAATTCCTATTCAAATTATCGACAGAAAAGAACAAGTTCTCAGAAATAAAGTAATACCTTCTGTTAAGGTAATTTGGAGGAACCACGACGCTGAAGAAGCTGCGTGAGAACTCGAAGAGAATATGATGAAGAATTACCCTCATTTATTTACTTAAATTATGTGTAAGCGATTCTGGGGACAGAATCTTTTTAAGGGGGGAGAATGTAACGGGTCAAATTTATTGAGTCGTGATTCTGGGGACAGAATCATTTTAAGGGGGGAAAGATGTGACAAACGAGATTTTGTAATTTAATTTTAATATTTATTGAATTAAATAAATATTTTTGATGATTTAATTATTAGATTTAATAATTAATTGATGCAAATGTGGTAAATTAATTTAATTATATGTGTTATAGTAATTAAATGAATGTGGAGAATTTTATTACTCAGATTATGTATTTCTGTGAGCTTATTGAATTAAATGAAATATTTAATAAGAATAATGTTATTTTAATTAATTTAATAACTAATTAGCTATTAAATAATTTGACCTATTTAATAAATGAGAAATTTAATTTTACGACTATGGGAATTAATGAGAAATTATCATAGTTTATTTAAATTAAAGTAAATAAGATATTTGATTTTATTATATAAATGAGTTTGACATTATTAAACTATGGTATAAAGGATTTATTAAATTAAATGGTTTTGAGCCATTTTAGGCTTGCCAAACGAGGCCTTAGTGGAGGTTAAAAGCAGTTAACCATTACTGGGTAACTGACCACCACTCTGCGCTCAGTTTCTTTTTATAAAAAATCGTATACGTCTTCTTTATTTTCTAAGCCTGGAACAAAGCTATCATAGAGAGAAATTTCGAAGTTGAGAGAATTTGTGAGTGTGTGATTAATCTAGTAACTGAAAAAGGATCATCAAGGCTCTCCTAATCTACAATTTATACTCTGGGTAATTCCTTTAACCCAATTTCTATTTTTATGTTGTTTAAGTTTTTAAGAAAAATGGCTTTTTTGTTCTGTAAAAGCTATGTAGTGGAAAAAGGAGTAAAGATTATATGTTAATTACGTGATAAATGTTATCATATCGTGTTTTATTATATATATTGTATAAACCATATCATCAGTTTCATAAAAACATGTCGTATATACTTCCTACAAAATTACGGAGTATGAAAATATGGCCATATGGCCTTACATACCAAATTTAACACTATAATCATAAGTTGTATTATAAATTTACACATATATGTGTTAATATGTTAACGTACTATGTTTTTACTATGTTGTATGAACCACAACATCAGTTTCATAAAATATATGTCGTATATTGTTGCTGCAAAATTATTGAGTATAGAAATATGGCCATATGGCCCTTACTCGCAATTTTAATACGTTCAACATATATTGTGTCATAAATTTTATACCTGTATATAATTATGCATATTAAAATGAAGAGACCAAACTTCAAATGAACGGATTCGGTGTTATAACGAATCCGTAGTGTTGATTTTCATGTTCTGTATTCAAAACTTTTAAAAACACCAAGAACAGTAAATTACATGTGTTGATTCTACAAATTATGTGTTTTAACATGTTAAAATCATGCTAGAAGGGTTGAGTAGTAGTTATATGTGTATTACAGTGTTTGGGTATGTCTAAATTCGTGTAAAACTAAACTAATTGGAAGTTATGGCCATATCATGTGTTCTTCACAGAATGTATAATTTTACTTGTGAGTCATTTTTAGCCTAATTTGGCCTTGTTATGTTCGCGAACTGCAGAAACTGAGTCTGGGCAACCCCGCCCCCGGTGGGCGTTACCAAACTAAATTACCCCGCCCCGACGGGAAAAAATAAAAAAATTAAAATTAAAATTAAAAAATAAAAAAATAAATATTCGATGAAAATTGTTATTAAAATATTTATAAAATAAATTAAATATTTTAATTGAGATATTTATGGAATAAAATAAATATTCAATGAAAATATTATTAAAATATTTATAAAATAAATTAAATATTTTAATTGAGATATTTATAGAATAAAATAAATATTCGACGAAAATTATTATTAAAATATTTATAAAATAAATTAAATATTTTAATTGAGATATTTATGGAATAAAATAAATATTTGATGAAAATTATTATTAAAATATTTATTAAATAAAGTAAATATTTTAATTGAGATATTTATGGAATAAAATAAATATTCGATGGAAATTATTATGAAATAATTTATTCGAGTGTAATAATAGTAAGAGAATGAAAATATTCTAATTTAATTAAGTAATTAAATTAGAAGGGTAATGATTTGTTAAATAAAGTGGAGTTTATATTAAATAATTAAGTGAAAATGTAACTAATGAATGTCGTGAATACATATGGTATGTGTGTAGGATTTGTGGTGAACGGAAGTAGTAATCGTTTAGCCTACGCACGAGGCAAGTTTCCTAACCCTACTTGTTATCATTATTCAAGTTTATAAATCTAGTTCAGTTTGTTATATTAAAGATTATCTATCTTTTCAATACAATACTTGTTCTATTTTATACCTCTTGAGATTGTTATTCAATTTAAATATCATTTATTGTTGAACCTTATTAGACTAGTGAACCCTTATTTGATTCGACTAGTCCATAGTTGATGAACGTTCTAAATTTCAGAACTCTTATTGATTTATCCAAACCAAACTTCCATTGGTGCAGACTTTAATGTCAAACTGAGATGAACAACTCTGTATAGGGATTACTTATGCGTTAGCGTTAAGATATTGTGCACAGTATGGTACTAAGGGCTGATCCCCCTAAGTACGAGTAGAAGAGTCCATAGTCTTATGACTGTTAAAGGTTTCAAGTATAACCCTTGATAACCTAAGACATAGTTCAAGGTCTTATGACCCTCAGAAATCTTTGGATTCTTGTTATTCATTCTTGGTTCAGAAGTTGAGTTTTTATTCCATAAGTCTTTGATTCACTCGCATGTTATTATATTGTTATTGTCGACGTCGAGATTTTTAATTGTCCTTTTTCGTTACTTGTTCTTTGGTGTTCTCATTTTAGGTGAGATTTGTTTGAAAAAACAAGTGAAAAAGGTTCGACATGTATAATGTCGACGATGGACTGTTAAGAGTCGCCAGTTGGTTTTTTAAATGGTTGTACCAACACAACCGAGAAAAGGTTTGCACATTGACCCAGTGATGTGACACTGCTAAACGGGTCGGTGAAACCGAGATTCATTAGGGTCCGGGGACTTGGTTATGTGGAGGGAAGGTGTTAGGCACCCCCCGACATCCGTGTTATCACAGTGACCGCCTCTTTTTAAGAAACTATTATCTGAATGTGTGTGTGTGTGGGTCAATGTGTTGTTATTTAGAAGTAGTGTGAGGCCTCGTTCGCACCTATATACACAGGGTTTGAATTTATGTGAAAATTCAGTTTTTAGCAAGATATTGCAGTGATGTTTTATAAAAGAGGTTTTTCAAACCCTGATGCTCAATAGTAATTGAGACCTTTTGATACTTCCGTTTTATTAAGTGTTCGGCTGGATTGATTTTATTTTCGAGATGCGAAGCATCTATAAGAAAATAATGTATAAAATAATGCCGACTTCCTCGTGGGTATGAAAACCATCTGAGAAAATTCAGACACCGCAGAATAATTTACAAGTTGATTACAGCTGAAAATGTCCATCACGGGAACCGAATCTAGATCAAATAGGTTGAATTTGTGATCACATGATTCCTAGGCGTACATGATACCGCAATTTGTATGAAAGCAGTAAGCAGGTGTATATATATATAAAAGCTGTAAATATATATATACAGACATGATCACCAACCACGAAGCACCTCCATGGGGGATCAGAAATATAAATAAAGCTGTACAAAGCAATCAACTGCCACGAAGTAAACTCCAAGCAAGACGAAACGTAAAGAAAGTTGTAAAAGCGATCAACCACCACGAAGTAGACTCCAGGTGGGACGATATATATATATATATATATATATATATATATATATATATATATATATATATATATATATATATATATATATATATATATATAAAAGCGAATAAATGCACCGGATGTAAAACCCAAGCTCATCGAACAGAGTCCGACACATAATTAATATATATAAATATATATATATCTTAAAGCAGTAAACACTCCAGACCGAAGTCTAGGCTCATCAAACAAAGTTCAACACACAGTTCATATATATAAATATATATATATATAAGCAAATAAACGCTCCAGACCGAAGTCTAGTCTCATCGAACAAATTTCGACACACAGTTCATATATATAAATATATATATATAAGCAAATAAACGCTCCAGACCGAAGTCTAGGCACATCGAACAAAGTTCGACACACAGTTCATATATATAAATATATACGTATATATATAAGCAAATAAACGCTCCAGACCGAAGTCTAGGCTCAATCGAGGCATAACTCGATAATGTTAGTCAATATATATAAATATATATATATATATATATAGTATATGTATATACAGGCTGAAATAAAACTACAGACTGAAGTTCGGGCAAACACACGCAACACGACTCTCAACGTGAAGAAGGGTGTGTGCAAAGATGAAGAGAAAGACTTTAAAGTGTGTGAGAAGGCTTATAGCGGGCTGCCAAAGAAGACTTCTATATCTTTAAAGTGGGTAAACACTGGCTTTTGTAAGTACAAAAGTAGCTATAAGTAGCTATATATGAGCTCACAGATGTTTAATATGAGAAAGCACTCAATATGGGGTGAGTACAGAGCAAATTGGGCAGGGCTCTCTCGCCATTTTCTCTTGCAAAATGGCCACTCCAAACCCTCTATTTATAGAGGGTGGAGCCGCAGGTGTACCAGAGGCTACCCGAGTTGCCCCGGGTTTTTCGGGTCGGGTCGTCTCGTAGTATGTGCACTCGGGCACTGTAATGTCCGCTCGAACTTTCGGAATTACAATTCGGGCATCCGATTGAGGTATACAGGACCTATTTCGGACCGCCGTTGTCAAGAGTTGTACAATGTCATGGGATTAGAATTTGTATGAAGTCATTGAAGATGGGACGATGCCCTCCGGTCTTCAAGCCTCAAATTCTATCCGTTACCCCGGACAATAGTCACTCGAGATTAGTTCTCCTTGATTCTTGTGGGACATCGTTATGTACAGATGTGTGTATGAAATGTTTGAGATGACGTGGCGTGGCATCGCGTTGGCGAGATGACAATGTTGCCCCTCAACGGTGTTATCGCCGGTTTGGGCTGATAAAGCAGACGTTGCTCAGGGCTTCGCTGAGATTGGACTACTGCAATTGTTGAAGGTCCTTAGTATCATCTCTGAGGTGTGCATGTCCTCCTGGTGTTATCTCTGGGTTGGTACTGAGTATCTCGTTGTGAGTGCTGAGATTAAAGCTGGTTGCATTTGAAACAAGTATTTCCAGGGTTATCTCCGAAACTGCATTCCTTGGGGTGATCACCTAGGTTGGTAGCTATTCCCATGATTGGGACTGAGACTGGATACCTCAGGGTTATCTCTGAGATTAATCGATCTTCTTCGATATGTGTTCCAGTATTGGATCTGCTCGCCACTGGGTTATATTCGAGGTTGGAATTATAACTCCCAGTGTGTGTTCCGGGGTTGATGCTGAACTTCCGGTAGTATTCGGAATGGATATGGATCATCTTCTAGGATTCCCTCTTGAAAGACGAATATGTCCTCCTGCAATGTTAGTGACAGGTGTACAGAAAATTTCGAGTGTCTACAGATGCCCCTCTTTATCATACTCATGCAAGGCATTGCATGGGTAGGATAAAGAATCCTAAACACTTGAAATGCAACAAGACAAACATGGTACTATATGTAGCAACATGATGCAAATGTATGATGCATGTGTACGGGGTTGTAGCCCAACATGTTGGGGATGATTGCTAGCTCCCTGTTGCTTCAACTGGGGATTGGCAATGATGACCAGATTTGATGTGTAATCTGAATCTGTTAGGATGTTGGTGTTGGGGTTATCACCAAATTCCTAGGTCCTTGGTAACGACTTGATCCTGAAGATGTACCTCTTATGTGTAAAAGATCTGTGGGGATAAAGCTTGGTCTGTTTGAGGATGTGTATAACATATTTTATCATTGATCCTCCTTGATAACATTGACCTTTCCTGGTTGGTATCGCCAAGACATGTCAAGATTTTGTTGGATTTACTGCCAACAGCAAATGTTGTCAGGGATTCCTGACCTTTGTTGACGTGTACTTCACCGACATGTGAATCAACGGCTGAAAACCTTATGGGATAAACTGCCAAGGTTGCTTGACCTTCGCTGACGTATGAATCAATGGCTGATACTCTGTAGGTAGATTGTCAAGGTTGCTTGACCTTCGCTGACTTGTGAATCAACGGAACATTGCGTTGTGACCCCCACCAGGGATCCGCTGGGGAATATGAGTAATCGAGCATGAAATCCTCGAATAGCTCTAAAGCTCCAATAGGTTTAATTGCCATCGGCTGAGATAACACCAAGGCTGCTTGACCATCGTTGATATGTGTGTTAACGGCTGAAATGTGCTTTTTAATCCCCTGTCGGGGCTTCATGTTGTAACCCCCGTCGGGGATCTATGTTGTAACCCCCGTCGGGGATCTACGTTATAACCCCCGTCGGGGATCACGTTGATCTTTTAGGGTAATGACCCAGAGTTGGCGGCATTAGACCTATACAAGGTATTGCCGGATGTGATTTGTAACAAATGAGATCATTGGCAGGGTATACTAGAGCACTGGCGGAGAGGCAGGTTTTTTAATTTGGGACCCAGGAGTTGACTCCCACTCTGGAGGAGTATGCACGGTTGACGATGTTGCCGCTGGACAGACCTTGCGTGCATATGGTTTTGGGGAACATGAGTTGACGGTTCATGACCCTCACTGGATTGAGGCGTAGAGTGGTGCAGGATGAGCTTACATTAAGCCACGTTATATCCCAGCGTTTTCTATTTGACAGATTTGGCTCTGAGGATAGTTATTCACGACATTCCGGGGATTTCACCGCACCGGACCATCATTGGCGTTTAGCCAGGGTTGATGTACTACTGTTATGCGTACTGTCGTATGTCTATTTGCCACGATACATGGATGAGATAGACATTGGTGTCATCATGGCAGTGAGAGCTCTCAGGGAGGGTTGCACCATTATACCTATGATTATAGCAGAGACTTTGCGGTCAGCCTCCTACTGCTGCACTTATCCGACAAGAGTGTTCACGAGCAGCTCGGTCATGCTATATGTGTGGTTTATATCCCACTTGAGACCAATTGGCACTCTTAGACGGCATGGGTACTGGTTCACCCATGATATAGCCATGTTATACTCCTTTCAGCCATCGGAGTGTATAGATGCTATGTCTTGGTCCACATTTTTGGCGAATATCAAAGATCCATTTGTCATATTGCCGTGTTCAGGGCTCAGCTCACCATACAGCTTTATTACTCATGCTCCGGGCATGGACTACCTCCCTCTGGCTGGTTTGAGGGGCGTGACTACTTATCACCTGCTGGCCGTGATGTCGCAGTTTGACCAGTTTCAGGATTTTCATCCTTTCGAGGGGGCGATAGGTTAGCATTCAGCTTCTCGCTATCTTTTAACAGAGGACCGATCCCGTGTGTATGCATGTTGGGATCAGCGTGAGATAGCTAATTTTTCTATTAGTCATCCAGGTTGTTCTGTAGAGTATTCAACATGGATGGAGACAGAGATTTTATCTGCTACGGTAGTATCTACAGTACCGGATAGTGAGTCAGATGATGTAGAGCCCATGGAGGACATCTATTCCCACATCGAGGAGGAGCCAGCTGCTGGGTTGCTAGCATTTCCTCTAGATTCTCCCAGTACCAGTACTGTTGTGATTCAGCACTCAGCATAGTACTTTGAGCAGAGTCTTCATCTGATGTCCTTCGAGAGAGATCAGGCTCGATTTTTGATGTTGACTGCCCTTGACGGGAGAGACGCAGCTCTACTAGAGAGAGACGAGGCATTAGCTCGCAGAGATATCGTTGTTGTTGAGTGGGATGAGGCCAGATCAGCCAGAGATGCAGTGATAGTTGAGCGGGATGGTGCTATATCTGCCCGGGATGTAGCCGTCACAGATAGTACTGCAGTGAGGTCCCTTACCACTTGCATGATCGTAGAGATGAGTGCTTCATTAATGAGCATATGGTCACCATGCAGATGGCTGCAGATCTGTTGGGTCGTGTGGATATTCTCATACAGAAGACCACAGCTTCGCCTCCTTCTTCTGAGAGGGATGTCATGTTGGGCTTGTTAGCTCGCATATACCCTGACTTGTAGATGAGCTTGTATTTTTCTGCACAGACTAGCTTAGCCATTTTGTCATGTACAGTTTACATTGTATATATCAAACAGCATTATATATATATGACAGGGAAATATATTTTTGGATCACTTCCCTTTTAGATATGCTTTGCTACTTGCTTGATATTTTTACCTGCTACTTCAGGGCTTGCGATCTTGATGTATTCTGAATTCCTCCTGGGTGGATGAACATTGAGTTATCTCTGGATAGTTCAGAATGGATCATCGATCTGTATGTATCCCTACCATCTTTGGTGTCTTGGGACTGGTTTCTGTATGAAAATATAGAGAGGAATGTGGCTTTCCTCTCTGAGATTGACCGCACCACAGATGGTCGCCAGTACTTCTATTTAGGAGAAGCCTAGTTAATTCCATCTTTTATTGATTGGTGTTGCTCTTCAAGGTATGACCGCAGCTTAGATGGTCGCCGAATCTCCTATTTGGGAGGAGTTCAGGTAATTCCATCCCTTTGGTCTGAAGCCAATGAAATGTAGTGGATTGATGTTTGATCCCAGTACCAACTGACAAGGGTTTATGTTTTGGTAGGGGGTGAAACCGCACCATGAATGGCTGCCACTACAAAAAAAACATTTCAGTGGCGACGACCTCATTAGTGACGGCATAACCCCCGTCGATAATGACCTCATTAGCGACGGCCTAGTCGTCGCCAATGTAGCCCGTCGAGAATGACCATTCTCGGGTCCAAATTTGGTGGGAATTATTTCGCGCGTGGGAAAAGGTCATAGGCGACGGCACGGTCTTCTCTATTGAGTCACATCTTATTGCTGTCGAGAATGATGCTTTATTTAATCCCTAAAATTCATTTTTCTTCTTCTATTCTCTTTCTCCCGCTTGACTCCCTGCAACTCGCCGTCGCCTCTGCACCTCTGTCGTTGCCTCTGCACCATCCCTACCATCGCCGGTCGCTGGCGCCATCAACGTTGCCGGCCACCTCTCCATTTCTTGCTCCCACCGATGACTGGCCCTTTTCTTACTCCCATTTCCTTGGCCTGTGACCTGCTGCCTCCACTGAGTCCCTCTTGGTTTCGACTAGTTCTCCATTTCTCAGAGAACAATTAGTAAGTTAATTTTTTTTTTCTTATGCTTTAATTTGTAAGTTCCAATTTATTTATATATGTTAGGGTTTAATTGGGTCTTCAATTTTTTTCTAAGTAGTATATATTCTACCTTTTTTTGAGCATTATCCATCTCTATTATATGTTAGCTTACAATATATACTAGTGTAGAATTAATTATGTGTTAGCAATTTGTAATTTGTGCTGTGTAAAATGGTTCTGTAATTTGCAAATACATCTGCTGCAATTTATGGAGGATATATAGACTCTCTACTATCTAAATACATCAGTTGCAAAAAATTGCTAAAATAGTTCATATTTAAGCATAGTTTTAGCTATAACTTCCTAAAACAGTCCACATGTAGTTAAAAGAAACCTTTAGATAAGCAAACAAATCTTAAAACATGATTATAACATAACATTATATCTATAAACATGCTTGCACTAGTTAGTTAACTTTCTAATATCAAAACAGTCCATTCAAGGCATTTTGGGCATAGTTTAACACTAAATCACCATAACAGCCTTCAATCTTACAAACACAAGGGTTATCACAACATGTACTTGTTATATCTATATATGTGTTCATGGTTTAAAACATATGGATGCAATGTCTTAATATTTTTGTTCAAAACAGCCTTCAATAGGCTTTAAACTCACATAAAAACATGGTTTGATAACCTGGTTGACAAAATAGTATGGTTAGGCAACATATGAGCTTTGAGTAATCTTTTACATAACATTTAACATGCATAGCATATATCCGGATGTCACAAAATAGACTACAAATTAACATATCTCAAGTCATTTAAGCTAGTCATTCAAGATCTCAAAACAGTGGGCTGGTCTGGCCTGTCATATATAGCCTATAAGTATTCATGTCTTTATTCGATTATTAACATGATAACATAGCCTTTGGTATTAACTGCACAGTTAGTACCTCATTATCTCAAATCAATTCTAACGTAAACATTTACTCAAACAGTTGGGGAGCATGATTTTTGGTTTATATGAAACACTCATTTTCTTAACCTTGCTATACTTTTAGAGATTTGATGCCAAATTCTTTTTGTCCCTTTTAGACGAGCCCTTCCCCTATGTCTATCTAATTATTTGCTATTGTATTTTTAGAACTCAATTAAACATAAAACTTAACTGATTCTCAATTTATTTGTTTTTTTTCCTATTTGAGGGTGGGTTAAGAAATTTACCAGCTCATTATACTTTCATACGTGCATATTTTCATATAGTTTAGGAAGCTTAAAAACCCGTTTGAGATTCACTTAGTAGGAGTGAATCTCAAATAGTCCCCGTTTTGGGACTGTTCTTGTATGTTTCGATCTCACTTAGGACGGTGTTAACGACTTGAGCACGTCTTTATATTTTTTGAATTTTTGGTCAGTATATATCTCTTGATGTTCTTCGGGTGCATATTTAGACTACGATGTGTTAGTCTATTTCGTGTACTTGAAAGACCATGGGGAGGTGCTGTCGAAATTTCTGAAAAATATAAAGATGTGTTCAAGTTGTTGGCATCAGTGAGGTGACACATCCGGGAATGGGATAGAAGCCTGACCCGTTAGAGTGGGAGATGAAGTTAGGAAACGCATAAGCTTGCATATACATTAACTTGGAGACTTGTTTGTGTTTGTCTGACTTTCCATATATATAGCAGACAGATGTCCGAGATGTCTGTTGATCGAAGTTGGATGGAACGTAGGGTAGCCACTGATAGGAGTGTGCTTAGCTCTGAGTATCGTAGTGGGGTTGAACAGTTTCTCAACTTCGCGTTTTAGCAAGTTAGCGGCGATGAGATCAGATGTCCTTGTAAGAGGTGTGTGAATGAAGTGTAGAAGGAAAGGAGTGATGTCATGTGCGACTTATTTGCATATGGGTTCAAGCAGGGTTATATGACATAGATCTATCATGGGGAAACCTGGTTGGATGAACATGAATCAGAACCGAAATCCGGAGGTGACGAAACCTTTGACTGTACTAACATGATAGTCGAAGCTGCTAGTTCATACTTCTAGTGGAATACAGACAGGGATGGCAATAGCGTCGAGCAAGAGCCGAATGATGGGGCTAAGGGTTTCTATGAGTTATTGCATGAAGCAGCGACGCCACTGTATGACGGGCACGAAAAGCACACCGTCTTATCTACCGTGACTAAGTTTTCACACTTCAAGAACGAGCATGACTGTAGCGAGAGAGGTTTTAATGAACTGTTAAGTATTGTGAAGGAGTGCTTACCTGCAGGTAATTAGTTACCGGAGTCGTACTATGATGTGAAGAAAATGGTCAAAAGGCTCAATCTAGGGTATGAGAAGATTGATGCTTGTGAGAATGACTGTATGTTGTATTATGGTGATGTCAATAAAGATAAGAGGTTATGTGATATTTTTGGTACAAGTAGATATTGTGAACAGCGCAAGAAAAAGGGAAAAGACGTGCCGAGAAAGATATTACGTTACTTTCCCATTGCCCCGAGGCTTCAGCGGTTGTTCATGTCAAAACATACTGCCGAGGATATGAGGTGGCACTCTACACGGGACATAGTTGAAGGTCAACTAACGCACCCGGCAGATGGGCTTGAGTGGAAAAATTTTGATAACAAGCACCCCTCGTTTGCTGAAGAGGTTCGCAATGTTAGGCTTGGACTTGCTACAGATGGGTTTAATCCGTTTAACGGGCCTTACACAAAGCCCTACTCAACTTGACTGGTGATTATTGTGGTGTATAACCTCCCGCCTTCGATGTGCATGAAAGATCCCTACATGTTCATGCCTTTACTAATTTCGGGTGATAAGAGTCCAAGTAAAGACATCAATGTATACCTCAGGCCGTTAGTTGATGAGTTGAAGATGTTGTGGGAAAAAGGGATGTATCTCTTAAGCAGAACTTTGACATGAGGGCAGCTTTACTGTGGACAATAAATGACTTCCCGGCGTTAGGAATGATCAGTGGATGGTCGACTCACGGGGGCTTGTCATGTCCCGTGTGCATGGGGTCAGTTAAAGTTATGTGGCTCAAACATGGGGGGAAAATGAGTTTCTTTGCAACATCCAGACAGTTTTTATCGATTGAACATCGATTCCGACGGATGAGTAGACAATTCAATCGAAAAATAGAGAAACGTCAAGTACCTGGCCGTCTTTCCAGCAGTGTTGAGTTGGATTAGTCGTTTAAAGTTTCCACCTCCAGGGAAGAATCACATATTGGAGCGAGCTTATGGTTACGGCAAGGTTCACAACTAGACACATAGATCCATGTTCTTTGACCTGCCTTATTGGGCTACACTCTGCATCCGTCATTGTATAGACCCGATGCATACTGAGAAGAACGTATTTGATAACATTTTTATACAGTCCTAGATGTAAGTGGTAGAACAAAGGACAACAACAAGTTGAGGCTTGATTTGGTAGAAATGAACATTAGGGAAGATCTGTGGCTGTATTAGGAGGGTAGTAAGACGGTCACGCCTAAAGCTGAATATACTTTGACCAGGGAACAGTTGATATTGATATGTAATTGGATCAGTGGACTGAAGCTCCCAGATGGATATTCTTCGAATATAGCAAGGTGTTGTAAAGTCGAAGAGTTGAAGTTTCGGGGTCTCAAAAGTCATGATTGTCACGTATTCATGCAAAAGTTGATCCATGTGGCATTTATCGACTTGTTACCAAAACGTGTGGTTAAAGCACTGACTGAGCTTTCTAATTTCTCAGAGATCTATGCTTGACGGAGCTTTAGCTCAAAGACATAGATAAAATGGAGATGCAGATAGTGGAAATAATGTGCATATTAGAAATGATCTTCCCCCCATCATTTTTTGATTCAATGGAGCATTTGCCTATTCACTTGCCATACGAAGCTAAGTTTGGCGGTCCCGTACAATATAGATGGGTGTATCCATTTGAGAGGTAATGACATTAATATTTTTAATACGATAAAATGTTCATTCTTTTTTGCTAATCTATATATCACATAGGTATATGCGACGTCTAAAGCAAAAGGTGAAGAATAGAGCCCATGTAGAGGGGTCAATTGCTGAAAGGTATGTTATGGAGGAACTTGGTAATTTTTGCTCGTTGTACTTTGAGCCGAATGTTCAGACAAAGCACAATCGCTTACGTCGGAATCAGGCCGTTGCGCACATGGAAAATGGAGAATTAACGGCCTTTAGTCATCCTTTACGCCCATTCGGTGGTAAAAAAAGGCGATTCTTGACCGATAGTGAGTATGCAGCTGCCACATTGTATGCACTTGTCAACATGAATGAAGTAGCGCCATACATTAAGTAAGTAGTCATAACTATATATGTTTGGTGTAATTGTGTCAAGTTCCTTTACAAACACATTGAGTATATATAATTGTGCTGCAGTCAATATGATGCTGAAGTACGTGAAGCGAATCCGAGTATATCGGACGGGGATTTGCAAAATTTGAGAAATGGAGAATTTGTGCAATGGTTTAAAGATCATGTAAGTCTAACCTTTACAAGTTCAATGAATCTACCATCATAGATTTATTCTTATGGCATAATTAACTTTAGAATATGTTGTGTTAATGTACATTAGGTCATCACAGATGAGTTAGCTGACAATCGGCTAAAGCTTATAGCCGACGGCCCTGAAAGATCTGTAGATACTTATACATGTTGTATTGTCAACGGTTACAGATTTAAGTGTTGTAAAATTGGGGAAGTCGCTTCTGCTGATTCTAGTGTTGTGGTGAAAGGTAACTGCTATGATAACATTTGGGATGACTGGTATGGACGATTACTAGAAGTTGTCGTTCTCAAATATTGGGGTCATAAAGAATTAGTTTGCTTCAATTATCATTGGTTTGATGTTGAGAATGGAGTTAAAGTAGATAAAAAATCAGGACGGGTGACTGTTAACGTTAAGTCAAAACTAAGACTGATAACTGGTATGGACGAGCCTTTTATTTTAGCAAGTCAAGCAACACAGGTGTACTATGCGCAGAGTGTTAAGACTCCTGCAAGCCCATGGCATGCGGTTATACCCACCAAATCCGTGATTTTCAAGGCACAACTCCTCGTCCAGACGATGAACCTTTACAAGTCGAGTCTACTAGTGTCACACCTGCTGTTGTGATAATTATTAGTGAGTCTAGTGAAGAAGAGGATGATGTTGTCGCTGTCGAAAGTGAAGACGATGTTGTTGAGGAGGTAGATATAATTGAAGAAATCGTTGATGATGACGAAGGTGGTGATGACAACGATAGTGAAGATCTACTGCTCGAAGATGATGATTCTGTTATTGATGGCTTTGATGATATAAATGATTAGGAGTAAGTACTCTTTATGTCCTTTTAGTTGTATTCAAATGTAATAGTGATCTCCTTTTAGTTATATCTGCATGTTGTATCCTTTTAGTTGTATTCAACTGTGAAGAGGAGGAGTTAATCAGAGAATGACTTGATCTCCCTTTTTTCTCACTGCTTTTAGATTTTGATATCTCCTCTCTATCCCTCTTCATCTTTTCACAAAGCTATACCAAGTAAATATCTTCTTCTGCTCTTGTTTTTTTTTTGACTAAAATAGTGAAAACTGAGGTTCTGATGAATTGATTTGATGGAGGAGAAGAGAGAAATCTGAATATTCTGAATTTTTATGATGGAAAATGAAAGTGGAAGAGGAAAACAAAGAGTCGCCATTTTTGCCATTTTTTATATGTAAGCCTATAAAAAACATTAAATAAATAAAATAAAAATAAATGAAATAACAAACGCATGTTGTATCCTTTTAGTTGTATCTACTTGTTTGTATCCTTTTAGTTGTATCCGCATATTATCTTCTTGATGATGATTTGATAGTATATATACAGATATGGCGCGTACACCACACGGCGATCGTGGTGGGAGTGCTGGTAGTTCAGGCCGTGGGGGCCGTAGAGGTAGTGCTGGTGATGATCAGGCCGGATCATCAAGTATAATTACATGTTTTGTTGTTATACATCTTATTATTTTTAATTTTATATAATATTGACATTATATTTGTTTATATAAATATTATTGTATTTCACTACATAGGTGATCGACGTAGGCCTCCGCGGGGACTAGCACGTGGATTGCTAGGGAATCCCCCCCAGGCGCCGCTTATATGCTGAGTCGGGACTACTAGGTAATATATACATTACGTTTGTATTAATTATTTAGTTCTTATATATTCTTTGTAATTTGGAAATTTAATAATTTCAATTTTAGTATCCTTGACGCGACGCCAAGGAACACGTTGCTTGGGATCGTCCGCAACCGATTCTCCAGCCCTTGGATGAGGTGGGCGGATGTGGATGACCGCACATGTGGGCTTATTATTGCTGAGTTTAGGGTAAGAAGTCATTCATTCATATGTTAGTTTTAATTTGTGCTTTTGAATATTTATTTACCACTTTGCTTTATGTTGTCTACTAAGTAACTGTTGATATTCATATGTTGTACTGCAGAGATATTATCGCTTCGAGGACGGGTAGGAAGCCCATGGGATGACTGTTCTCGGGAAGTATCTCGAGATGAATTGGCATAAGTGGGTCTACGACTGGAAGAAGAAGGCCCAGACCAAGATAGCTGATGGACAGACACTTAGAGATGTCGGGACAGATTTCATTGGTGCTGTGATGTAGGAGCAGATGTGCAATATTTAGGAGGGCGAGGCATTCAAGAAGATGTCGGCACAGCGTACAGCTGCCCGACAGCAGAGTCGTCTCCCACACTGCACTGGGAGTCAGTCGTACAACCTCTACAGGGAGAGACTCGAGGTGAGTCTAAAGCACCGACCTTCCCGCCTCGAGTTTTTGTGGCACGCTCACCAGAAGAAAGGTGACGGTGGTTATATCTCACCTGAGGCAGAGCGCATTACGATAAATAACCCGCATCAGCTGTCTGAACGACACGCAAACACACACATAGCACCGCGTAGGTAATAGACACGTTTTAGAACAGACGGGACTCGATTCCGATATACAGAGCTCGAGTTATCGCCCAGTTTGCAAAACTAGCCAACACTTAGCCAAAAAGCCGAAAAAGAGGTCAAAACCCACATCGGTTGTCCGAATGACACACAAACACACACATAGCACCGCGTAGGCAATAGACACACATTACAACTGACGGGACTAGATTCCGATATACGGAGACCGATTTCGAGCCCCATACGCCTAACTTGAGAAAACTTAGCCAAAAAGCCAAAAAAGAGGTCAAACCTCGCATCGGCCATCTGAATGACATGCAAACACACATATAGCACTGCGTAGGTAATAGACACGCATTAAAACTGACGGGACTCGATTCTGACATACGAAGACCGAGTTATAGCCCAGTTTGTAAAACTAGCCAACACTTAGCCAAAAAGCCAAAATAGATGTCAAAATTTGCATCGACCGTCCGAATGACACGCAAACACACACATAGCACCGCGTAGGTAATAGACACGTGTTAGAACTGACGGGACTCGATTCTGACATATGGAGACCGAGTTATCGCCCAGTTTGTAAAACTAGTCAACACTTAGCTAAAAAGCCAAAAAAGAGGTCAAAACCCGCATCAGCTGTCTGAATGACACGCAAACACACACATAGCACCGCGTAGGTAACAGACACACGTTAGAACTAACGAGACTCGATTCCGACAGACGGAGACCGAGTTATCGCTCAGTTTGTAAAACTAGCCAACACTTAACCAAAAAGCCAAAAAAGATGTCAAAACCCGCATCGGCAGTCCAAATAACACGCAAACACACACATAGCACCACGTAGGTAATAGACATGTGTTAGAACTAATGGGACTCGATTCTGACATATGGAGACCGAGTTATCGCCTAGTTTGTAAAACTAGCCAACACTTAACTAAAAAATCGAAAAAGAGGTCAAAACCCGCATCAGCCATTCGAATGACACGCAAACATACACATAGCACTGCGTAGGTAATAGACATGCGTTAGAATTGATGGGACTCGATTCCGACATACGGAGACCGAGTTATCTCCCAGTTTGTAAAATTAGCCAACATTTAGCCAAAAAGTCAAAAAAGAGGTCAAAACCCGCATCGGCCGTCCGAATGACATACAAACAAATACATAGCACTGTGTAGGTAATAGACATGCATTAGAACTGACGGAACTCGATTCCAACATACAGAGACCGAGTTATCGCCCAGTTTGTAAAATTAGCCAACACTTAGCCAAAAAATCGAAAAAGATATTAAAACTAGCATCGACCATTCAAATGACATGCAAACACACACATAGCACCGCGTAACTAATAGACAAGCGTTAGAACTGACGGGACTCGATTCTGACATAAGGAGACCGAGTTATCGCCCAGTTTACAAAACTAGCCAACACTTAGCTAAAAAGTCAAAAAAGAAGTCAAAATCTGAATCGATCGTTGGAATGACATGCAAACATACACATAGCACCGTGTAGGTAATATACACATGTTAGAACTGACAAAACTTGATTCTGACATACGGAGACTGAGTTATCGCCCAGTTTGTAAAACTAGCAAACACTTAGTCAAAAAGTCGAAAAAGAGGTCAAAACCCGAATCGGCCGTCCGAATGACATGTAAACACACACATAGAACCGCGTAGATAATAGACATGCGTTAGAACTGATGGGACTTAATTCTGACATACAGAGATCGAGTTATCGCCCAGTTTGCAAAACTAGCCAACACTTAGCCAAAAAACCGAAAAAGAGGTCAAAACCCGCATCGAGCGTCTGAATGACATGCAAATACACACATAGAACTGCGTAGGTAATAGACACGCATTACAACTGACGGGACTCGATTCCGATATACGGAGCCGAAGTTCAAGTCCCGTCCGCCTAACTTGAAGAACACAAACTAAAATAATGTAAATATGTTTTTATTTTGATTTTGTTATTAATATTTTAATTTTGTAGGGTCTTGTTGACGAGACTCGTGGAGGTGGAGGCACTGGTGATGACCACCAAGCTGATGACGAGCAGCCTCCTCCAGTACAGGGCGATGACCGTCGAGTTGATGACGAGCAGCCTCCTCCAGTATAGGGTGATGACCGCCGAATAGATGACATGGAGACAGGCGACGGGTTGTAGTTAGTTTAGTTTATGTTATATTCTGAGTTTCATGTATGTATTTGTACAGTTTTTGAGTTGTACCGACGACCATTATATTTTTTATCTATATATTTGATTTGGGTTACTAGTTTATAACAGGTATAGTTGTGATTTGATGGTTGTTATTAGTTTATAACAGGTGTATATTTGTAAATGAACAGGAAAATTTTGAAATTTAAAAAAAATCAAAATTTATGTAGTCATTGTCGACGGGGGTAATGGCTACGACTATGTCGTAGCCAATGACTTATAGCGACAGACATGAGATAAGGTTTATTGCCGACGGCTGCTATGGCATTGTCGACGGCTATGCCGTTGGTAATGAGTTTTTCCCTCAAAAAAGATGTGGGTCTTTGTCGACGACCTTGCCGTCGCTATAGCCGTCGCCAATGACATTATACCGTCGCCAATGATGCCCATCGGTAATGACAATGATGTTGACGACTGGCGACGGGAGCCAGGGGCGACGACCTGTGGGGCGACGGCAGTGCCCGTCGCCAATGACCTCAATGCTGATGGCACTATGGTCATTGGGGACGGCAGTGCCCGTCGGCAATGGCTGGTTTTCTTGTAGTGTGCCTACGTACTCCTATTGAAGAGGAGATCAGGTCTGCGTAGTTCGAACCTGGTGTAAGAGGTTCAACGCTGTATATGGCAGAAATGGTGTAGGAATGTTTTTGTTATTTTTGTTTTTGTAAGGATAACAGGATTGAAATGTTTTTTTTTTGTTTTTGTTTTATTGCGACCGGGCCATATGAAATGGTTGCCTACGTACTCCTATTGAAGAGGAGATCAGGTCGACGTAGTTCGCCCCTCAGGGCGAGATGAAAAGTGTGATCCCATGTGCAGGTCAGATTGCGGGGAGGAGAAATTTTAATCCTAGGTTGAGGATAAACTATAGGTAGGAGAAGTTTGATCCCATGTATGGGTAGCCAAACTGCAAACGCGAGAGGTTCAATCCGTAGTGGGATGACCTGAGTTGTATGAGCGCAGAGAAGCCAGGCTGCTAGCTTGAAAAGTATGTTTCCCTGAGGGGAAAAGTGTGAAAGAGTTGTATGTGGTAAAGGGTTAAAGAACTGGAATGACTGGTGATCTAATGGTCCAACACCAGGGTGTTTGCTTGATGGTCACTTCAAACATAGTACTATTTCACGGCGTCTAAATTGATGAGTTGTGGAAATTAATTGCCTTCCATTTCTTGCAATCTGAGAGCGCCTCCTGTCAATACTTCCTTGACAACAAACGGGTCTTCCCAGTTTGGAGCGAATTTTCCCTTAGATTGATCTTGGTTGCCAATGATCTTCTTCAAAACCAAGTCATGTTGTTTAAACTGCCGTAGCCGGACTTTTTTGTTACAGGATCTGGCGATCCTTTGCTGATATAACTGACCATGAAAGATAGTCGCAGTTCGCCTTTCGTCTATTAGAGACAATTGGTGATACCTGTCTTGTACCCATTGGTCTTCATCCAGTTGAGTGTCTATCAACACTCTGAGGGATTCCATTTCAACTTCTATGGGGAGCACTGCTTCCATCCTATAGTTTAATGCATAGGGGGTTACCCCAGTGGAGGTACGCATTGAGGTTCTGTAGGCTAACAGAGTAAGAGGAAATAGGTCAGGCCAATCTTTGTGGTTGGCGGACATCTTTTGCATAATCTTCTTGATGTTTTTGTTAGCCGCTTCAACAGCACCATTCATCTTCAGACGATAGATGACAGAGTTGAGATGTTTGATGTGAAATTTACTGCATAATTCCTCCATCATTTTGTTGTTGAGGTTCTTAGCATTGTCTGACACAATCACCTTTGGTTGTCCATATCGACAAACAACATTGTTTCTGATGAAAGTAATGATGACTCCTTTGGTAACCCTGGGGAAGGAGGCTGCCTCTACCCACTTGGTGAAGTAGTCGATCATGGTGAAGATAAATCGATGTCCATTACTGGCTTTAGGCTCAATGGGCCCGATAACGTCCATTCCCCACATTGAAAAGGGCCAACGTGAAATCATGTTGTGGAGTTCCCTTGGAGAGGCATGTATAGCATTCCCATGAATCTGGTACTGATAGCATCTCCTAACGTGGTCATTGCAATCAGCTTTGAGAGATAGACAATAATGTCCTGTCCTGAGGACTTTCTTGATAAGGAGGGACCCGCTCATGTGGGGGCCACAGACTCCACCATGGATTTCATCCATAAGCCTTTGGGCCTGATCTTTGTCTAAACATCTGAGGAAACCTAGTCCTGCATCTCTTTTGTAGAGCGCATCTTCACTCAGGTAGAATTTTATAGCAAGTCGATGGATCCGCCTTTTCTCAGTCGGGCTTGCTTCCGCGGGTGTAGATCCATCTCGTAGATATTCCTTGATATGCTGATACCAAGGATGTTGGATGGGAGGTAGCTCATCCAATACTTCTCCAACGTAATTCCCATAGGCTGGGGCCTTGTGCAGGGAAATTGTGATGCTTGGCAAATGTTCCTTGTCTGATATGCGAATCAAGGAGGCCAAAGTTGCTAACGCGTCCGCAAAGTCATTCCTATTATGAGGAACGTGTAGAAAGGAGATTTCTTCGAACTCCAAAACCATCCATAAAACTTGCCGATGGTAGGGCAGCAAATGTAATTCCTTGGTTTGATAGATTCCGGTGGATTGTCTTATTACCAACTTTGAATCTCCAAAGACAATTAACCGCCTGATGCCCATTGAATGGGCTAGTTTTAACCCCATGAGATAGCCTTCATACTCAGCTGTGTTGTTGGTGTTGACAAACTGTAATTTGATGGCGACGGGATATTGCTCTCCCGTACCAGATACTAGAACTGCTCCAGTTCCAGAACCTTCTATATTAACAGCTCTATCAAAATACATCTTCCATGATTGACGCATATCGTACTGATGGTATTGTTGAACTGTCATTACTCCTTCATCGGGGAAATATATCTCCAAGGGTTTGAAATCCCCTAATGGTGCAGCGGCCAGTTGATCCGCAATTCCTTGACCTTTGATGGACTTTTGAGTCACATATACGAAGTCAAATTGTTGTAGGATCAACTGTCATCTGGACAGTCGATAATTTAACATGGGTTTATTGAATACGTACTTGAAAGGATCCACGCGGGATATGAGATGGGTTGTGTGACCATGGAGGTAATGTTGTAACCTCATGGAAGCCCATGCTAAAGCACAACACATCTTTTCGATCAGAGTGTACTTGTGTTCACTGCTACTGAATCTTTTGCTGAGGTAATAGATAGCTCGTTCTTGGCCTCTATCGTCTTTCTGTCCCAGCATGCAGCCCATGGCATTGTCACTTATGGACAGGTACATGAACAGGGGAACATCATCCCTGGGTGGTACAACCACGGGATCTTTGACTAGCTATTTCTTGATTGTGAGGAAGGCATTTTGACACTCATCATTCTATTTCATGGAGGAGTTCTTCCTTAATAACTTGAAGATTGGCTCACAGGTTGCTGTGAGTTGAGAGATAAACCTGCTAATGAAGTTGATTCTTCCCAAAAATCCCCGTATTTCCTTTTCTGTCTGAGGAATGGGCATTTCTGTGATGGCCTGGATTTTGGCAGGATCTAGGTCAATCCCTTTGTGGCTGACTAGAAATCTTAGTAACTTGCTTGATTTAACGCCAAAGGCGCACTTGGTTGGATTCAACTTCAAGTTGTACTTACGCAGCCTGTTGAACAACTTTCTGAGATGGTCTAAATGGTCGTCCTCCTTCCGGAATTTGACAATGATGTCATCCACGTAGATCTCAATCTCTTTATGCATTAAGTCATGGAAAAGAGCCATCATAGCTCGTTGATAGGTGGCTCCGGCATTGATGAGGCCGAATGGCAACCGTCTATAGCAGAAGGTTCCCCAAGGCATGATGAAAGCAGTTTTCTCACGATCTTCCACATCAACCATGATCTAATGATACCCCACAAAGCAATCAGCAAAGGAGTACATGTCATATTGAGCAGTATTGTCAATGAGAATGTGGATAAATGGCACGGGAAAGCTATCTTTTAAGCAATCTTTGTTTAAGTCCCGGTAATCCACGCAAACTCGTACCTTCCCTATGGGTTTAGGCACGGGAACAATGTTGTATAACCACTCAGGATATGTGGACACCATGATGATGCCAGCTTAAAATTGTTTCACAATTTCTTCTTTTACCTTTAAACTCCACTCAGGTTTCAATCGCCTGAGCTTTTGCTTGACTGGCTTAAATCCCTATTTAATGGGAAGGCGATGAAGAACAATGTCAGTGGACAAACCCATCATGTCTTCATGAGACCATGCAAACACATCCTGGAATTGGGTTAGTAACGTAACCATGTCATTCCGATGATCTGGGGTAAGGTCTGAACCAATCTGGATTAACTTAGGGCTTTCTAAGGTTCCGAGATTGAAAGAAGTGGTTTGGTCAAGGTTGGGTTTAGGTTTGTCTTTGACCCATTCTTGAATTTCTGGAGACACCTCAATGTCATCCTGTATTTCCATCAAGGCTGAATTCATCTATACATCAAAGGTACAATCCTTGTGAAGAAGAGGCACCGTATCAGCAAGTACAGGCACATCTAAATTCAGGGTCCTGAAACAAAATATGCTTTCAGTTAGTATATATGAAATGTTTTGATCATACACAGTGTTAGCATATACTGGCAAAATAAACTGCTAATACTGTATAAAAAGTAAGCAATTATGATATCTATAGGGCAGAAAGAGTTCTGCCCATTTTACCCTTGACGACCAATGTAAGGAGTGTTGTTTCAATTGGCAAGGGTAAAGTTCGGTTGGACTACAGTGATGGAGGGATTGTCATCATCCTCCCTGTCCCAAATGATGGCCATTACGTCTGGGCAATCATCGTCTGGGGTGTATCTGTTGGTATGTTTATCATGAACGATGATGCGTATGCCTGACATCATTCGGATGACGTCTTGCTTGATTCTTTGTTCCTCCTCTTCCACTGCGGGATTTGGAACAAAGACTTTTTTCTCCTTCACCGGTACCAGCTTGGGAAATAACATAGCCATGATACTGGCTTGCACCTTTACAGGAGGTTGTGCAGACTCAGAGTTTGAATGCGAAGATAAACGCCGCGTGATTGAAGCTGAAAAAATCTGCTGATACTTATGAGGATTCCTATGACTAGAACTGGCAGAATAGCCTAGTCCAACTGTTCCAGTTTGCTTGGTTAATTAAATTAGGTACTTGATACCCTGGCAATCTTTTCCCAGCCCTTGTCCCGGCTTGTGACCCAATGACATCATTTCTTGAGTAGCCGACATTACCTCGGCAGAAATCTTGGGTTTGGGAAATGGCATTCCAATAGCATGGTATTGGGTATTGCTTACTTCCAAGGCATAAAAACTGACCGATTCAACATCTGCATTGGCATTGATGAATGGCATGTCTCCGTGTTATGGACACTCTGGTTCAGCATTGACCGTGATTAGGCTATTATTGATAAAGTATTTCAGTTGATGATGAAAGGTGGAGGGGACTACCCCTGCCATATGAATCCAAGGTCGTCCCAAGAGAAGGTTGTATCCCGAATCTATCTTGAGTACGTGGAAAGATACGCAGAATGTATGGGGACCAATTTCAATTGGCAATTCAATTACTCCGACCGAATTCCAACGGGCTCCATCAAAAGCTTTGATGACGGTTTGGCTACTCCGGAGTCGGTTGAGATTGATATTCATCTTCACCAAGGTAGCGTATGGACAGATATTTAGAGATGAACCTCCATCTATCAAGACTCCAGCTAGCATGTATCCGGAGGACAAGACCGCAATGTGCAACGGCTTGCAATGACCGGTCCCCTCGGGCGGTATGTCATCATCAGTAAAGGATATCACATTGTTGTTAAAAATGTGATCAACCAGATATTGAAATTTTTTCGTATCAACTAATGTTGGTAGATAGGCTTCTTCTAAAACCTTCAGCAAGATCTTCTGGTGATTCTCAGAAGTTAGGATCAAGTCCAAAATTAATATTTGTTGTGGAGCTTCTTTTAAGCTTAAAACCACCTTGGCTTCGTTATGACCCATAGTGCGGAGGAATTTTTCAATCTTCTCCATGGGTATTTTCCCCTTTGATTTGGTGGTAGACTTCATCACCCGTTGGGGAAGATACAGTGGATTTTCCTTCGACACTGTAACAGTTGTATGTAAGGTGGATCCTTCACCTTCTCCATAATTTCACGAAACTTTGCGCAAGCTAACAATAGGATATTCTGCACGGCAAGTTGATTGGCTCGGGAGCGGCCACTTTCAAAGGATTGTTGCTTCCCTTGAGTTGAATTATTGGCATTGTGAGTGATTTGTTGGCCCTATCAGTTTCAGTGGATATGACTGCTAATAAACTCTTCCACTTAGTAGGACCTGTATTCTCACTTGCACGTAACACAGTATCATCGTCCGCTAGGTGTAGGACACCACTGTCAATTAGATTTTGGATGAGGTGGCGGAGTGCTCAGCATTCTTTTGTGCTGTGACCGCGAGAATGGGAGTGATATTGACATACTCCATCAGAATTATACCGTCCTGAACGGGGGTTGATTGGAGGTAGAAGGGAACTGATCCTTCCTTCATTGATTAACATCTGAAGGATTTCCTCCATAGGTTGGCCTAATAGGTGAATTCCCTTTTGTTGGCAAAATCCCGACGGGCTTTGGCATTTGCTCTCTTTGTCACTTTGTCTTCCAGCATTTCATTTTCTGAAAGTGACGAGGGAATATTCATGACAAGAGGTAGGAGACTGGCATGCTCCTAGCTGATTAATTGACGTGTCACTTGATGCTGATAAGTCACCAATTCTGCCAATTGTTCAATTTGCTTACCTAAAGCTTTCATCTTTCGTTCCATTGTGAACTGAAACTTGGCATAATCCCATTTGTCAACACCGTCTTTGAGGGTCTAGGAAGATTCATAGTTAAAATTGGAACTCTGTCCATTGCTCCAATTGATCATGTTGACCTCTTCTTCTTTGTGTTGAGGAAGAGGGTTGTCTTGAACGTGAGGTTGATCTGGTTTGGTGACCACGATCTCACCGTTGTCTATCAGATCTTGGATCTTGTGCTTCAAGGCCCAACAATCCTGAGTATCATGTCCAGGCACTCCAGCATGATAAGCACATTTCCGAGCAGCATTGAAACCCCGTCCATTAGTGCTGGCTGGTGGAAGAAGATACGTAATTTTCTTCTGTGTTGTCAGAAGATTGAGAATGTTCTCGAGGGTGTCCCCTAAGGGTGTGAACACTCGAGGGCGTTTGACTTCTCCACCTTTTGGTATTGGAGGGTTCGCAGACTGTGCTTGAAAGGGAGCGTAGTTTCTGCTCTTAATAGGCATGTTCTGACTGCCTTTTTGACCCTGTAGTATCAGGGAAACATCTTCCTCTTTCTTTTTATGGATCCTCCGGGGTTGTTTCTATAATTTCTGGATTGGATATGATCAGCAACAGCTTTAAGGGCAGCTAGGTCTTGAATCTTTTCGGACTTCAAACCCATCTCAGCCATCTCCCCATGTTTGACCATTTCAAAAAATGGTTTGCCAATGTCGGCTAAAACTCTTTCATAGAAAGGAGCTTCTTGTATGTCTATGAAAGTAATGATCATCTCTGATTCTGTCATGGAAGGACTAACTTGGGCAGCCAGGCGTCTCCACCTTTGAGCATACTCTCTGAAAGACTCGTTAGACTGTTTCTTGATCTTGGTAATTTGATACCGATCAGGAGCCATCTAAGACTGAAAGCTGTATTGAGTGAGGAAAGCGTGTGCTAGCTCTTCCCAGCTATGGATCTTTGAGTTGTCTAATCTTGTGTACCACGAACGGGCTTCTCCAGTTAGACTTTTGTGGAATAATTGCATTTTGAGCTTTTCGTTCTCTGCATAAGATCCAAGTTCTCTAATAAACACCTTTAAATGTGTATAAGGATCTCCTAACCCGTCATATTTTTCGAAGTTAGGAGTTTTAAACTTTTCTGGATAATGAACACCAGGGAAAATACAAAGATCAGCACATGAAACACTCCCGTGTGTTCCAATTCCTTCGATAGCACGAAGGGTCTCTTCCATTTGGAGGACTTTCTTTTTGATGTCACCGGTGTCTGGATCTCCAATGGGATGGGCAGCATCATGAGTTTTGTTGGGCGTATCCAACTGCAGTTCAGGTATTGTAATGACCTGGGATCCCCCTTGTGTGGAGGATTCAGCATGTACGGGTATTTTTGGACCCTGGTAGACTGGTGTAGTTCTTTGAGTAGAACAGCCAAATCTGTAATTTGTTTGCTTAATCCGTTGAATTCTTTGCGAGAAACTGGATTAAGGTCAGTCTGGTAAGATGACGACATGATTGACTGTAGGCCTGTAGCCTTTTTGGATTTTGACCGGGTAGTAGGTCCGATTGGTTCCCTGCGAAAGACTTGCATAGTTTAGTCTTTAGGGAATGTGTATAATAACATGCTATGTGATGTGTCCATTTTAGGAATTTTATCCTGTAAAATGGATGTCAGCTGTTTGTAGCATGTTAATTAAAATATGTATGTGTACACATTTCTTCATATTTCTCATTACATGGAGATAGATATGGAATGAAATTACAAGTAATTGTGTTTACAAGTAATTGAAATGAGGGAGTATGAAGAGACTTTCCTCCGTTTTAGGTTTATCAGAGGCTGACCTATCTTAGGTTACTCTCGCGGCTTTTTGGCATAAAGGTTCCCAAATCATCACACTTTACTCAACGGAAAATTAATCTGATCTTTCAACTGGAGCGAATTTGGGTGGTGCCTTTCCTGAGCCTGGGGGAATCAGTCTTCCCACGAGTCCAGTAATCAAACACTGACGGGATAGCCTCCTGGTGGAGGGGAACCACACAGCATACATTCATATACATCGCGTCTCACCGTATGAAAATGATGACATGTGTGAAGCACTAATATCACAAGCAGATATGGTGCAAAGCACTAAGTGCAATAAGGAAATGCATTCGTACACATTCATCATAAATGTAAATGCAACATCCACACACAAGCAGATAACAATTTTGAAAAGATTGAAATAGCGGCTTAAGTCCTCTTATTGGAGTCCCCAGTAGAGTCTCCACCTGTCGACGTCGGGATTTTTAAATGTCCCTTTCCGTTACTTGTTCTTTGGTGTTCTCATTTTAGGTGAGATTTGTTTGAAAAAACAAGTGAAAAAGGTCCGACATGTATAATGTCGACGATGGACTGTTAAGAGTCGCCAGTTGGTTTTTTAAATGGTTGTACCAACACAACCGAGAAAAGGTTTGCACATTGACCCAGTGATGTGACACTGCTAAACGGGTCGGTGAAACCGAGATTCATTAGGGTATGGGGACTTGGTTATGCGGAGGGAAGGTGTTAGGCACCCCCCGACAACCGTGTTACCACGGTGACCGCCTCTTTTCAAGAAACTATTATCTGAATGTGTGTGTGTGTGGGTCAATGTGCTGTTATTTGGAAGTAGTGTGAGGCCTCGTTCGCACCTATATACACAGGGTTTGAGTTTATGTAAAAATTCAGTTTTTAGCAAGATATTGCAATGATGTTTTATAAAAGAGGTTTTTCAAACCCTGATGCTCAATAGTAATTGAGACCTTTTGATACTTCCATTTTATTAAGTGTTCGGCTGGATTGATTTTATTTTTGAGATGCAAAGCATCTATAAGAAAATAATGTACAAAATAATGCCGACTTTCTCGTGGGTATGAAAATCATCTGAGGAAATTCAGACACCGCAGAATAATTTACAAGCTGCTTACAGCTGAAAATGTCCATCACGGGAACCGAATCTAGATTCAATAGGTTGAATATGTGATCACATGATTCCTAGGCACACATGATACCACAATTTGTATGAAAGAAGTAAGCAGGTATATATATATAAAAGCTGTATATATATATATATATATATATATATATATATATATATATATATATATATATATATACAGACATGATCACCAACCACGAAGCACCTCCGTGGGGGTAAACCCTTATAACTCCTTGTGGTCCCAGTCCTTTAACTGTTTGGCGGTGACCATCCGAGAGTTGCCAGTGTTTCCACCTGTATTTTGGATAGGAGCCGCTCTTGCCTGATGTTGCATGAATTGCATGAAGCCTCGGAACATTTCATCGTTCATCATTTGGTTAGTGTTGTTGTTTGTCTGAGGATTGTCGCCTTCCTGATGCACATTATTCTGACTATTGATCTGTGGAGACTCAACGGTCTCCTGTTCTCCATTGATGTTCTCAACATTCTCGGATGCCATTTTCAAATACTGCCACAAAATAAGAGTTAAAAAAATATAACATATTATCCTTATACTTTGATCGGCCAATTAAATACCAAATAAACTTAGTTAGGTCATACTAGCGAAAGAATTCCCCGTCTCTCACCTCCTAGTTCTTGTCTCACATCTTAGTCAGGGATCATATCCCTAAGCTTTGATACCAACTGTGACGCCCCCAAAATAGGGTAGCCCGCATATACAGGTTATTCCGACAGAATAATAAATAATAGAATAACAGAAGTTCTCTTCATGAATACAAAAGAAATAACACCCCTTACTGTAAAAGAAACTGAATATAAGAGTAGGGAAGTAGCAGAATACTTTTTTATAGTTTCTCTATAATTTTTCTCTCTGGAGTTTTAGTGAATTCTTAAGAAATAATGAAGGAATGAGCTTCTACTTATAGAAAAATGGAAGGGCACTGTTCATGGATGAAATAATTCTACAGATATACGTATCAATGTTTTGATATCACACTAATGCAAAAATTCAATCCACCAACCAATAGGATGCAAGCAAAATTAAAATATAAGACATATATATAAACACATGCTAAATATATATATATATATATATATATATATATATATATCTACCACTTAAGTTTTCTCCCCCATACCCAACATCAATCCCCCACCCACCCAAAAATCAATTTCACTACACTCTTACACATCACTATCACACTACCACTTTTCCACCATTTTCCACTCACACACACATCACACACCTATCACTTTCACATATCACTTTCTCCCACCATATACTCAATACATACATATACTTCCATACGTATAGTCTTCCATTTCCAAAATCATTTTTTCCAACACATATGGGCCCCACATGTGGCCCCCACATGTGGGCCCCACCTTTAAGTAATTTTTTACCGATTATTTTGAAAAATGGGTAAATTAGAATTCATAAAATAAGCAGACTTCATAAAAATCACCTTAATAATTTTAACAACATTTATCATCTTTATTACAATTCACAATATTAATCGACCAGGTCGTTCCCAAGAAAGAGTGGGCTTTCCAATAAGGATTTCTCCCTATTGGCGCACAATTAGGTGACCAAACCTCTCCTTGACAGAACTTCTAGACATCGTTAATATTGCAAATAATAATATTAATAACTTTGTCATCTCAATTATTGATTTTAACAATATATAAAATATCGACAATAATTGAATCAAATAACATGAGATATTATGCAACAATTACTATAGCAATAATTGAACAAAACTGAATGACTTCTCACGTAAGCATCAATAATCAATACCGTGTGCTACTATGCAACCACGCGTATTACTGTACTTTTACTACCGATTAGTTCAACAGCATCAACGGTAAAACTTCTGCCGTTATTTTCATAAAAAATATTTTTGTCATTTTCTCAATTCGACAATAATTTTGTTGTGGGGTCCACCAATGATTGCGCCGTTGTACGAATATTCCCTGCTAAAACGAATATTTCTCGACCAATCGAATATAATATAACAACTTGCATACTTTGCAGAATTTATAAATACTACCCACAACTATAACATTATATCAAATTTATTCCATAATATTCAAAAATGATAATTATAAAAAATTCATCTTCATTTATAAAAGTTGGGGTCTTAAAGTATACTCTCTAGTAGACAATATTTGTATTCAAACTCACAGGTTATGTTTTGTCGTATTGTACACGATAGTTGTATTATTAAGTTGTATTTGAATTCTGTACCATGTATCTGGCGACCCAAGATGGGTGATGTATACCTATTTTTGGGGGCGTCACAACAGATCATTTCCACAATTTAACAAGGAATGAAATACAAAAGATCATTCACCATGCATGTGATAATCCACATAGACAGGTTATTTTAACAGAATAATAAAGAATGGAATAACAGAAGGATTCACCATGTATGCGATAGAGACCGAACAGACAGGTTATTCCCGGTAGAATAATAAAGACAGAACCAGGTCTGGCGTAAAACGCACAGACAGGATATTCCAGCAGAATATTAAAGACGGAACCAGGTCCGGCGTAAAACGCACAGACAGGATATTCCAACAGAATAATAAAGACGGAATCAGGTCCGGCGTAAAAAGTACAGACAGGATATTCTAACAGAATAATAAAGATGAATCACAGAAGAATTTCACCAAGTATAGGGTAGCCCGCGTATACAGGTTATTCCAACAAAATAATAAATAATAAAATAACAGAAATTCTCTTCACGAATACAAAAGAAATAATACCCCTTACGAGTACAACAAATAATATCCCTTACCTTGGTAGAAAATTAGATACCGCAATATTGTAGTAACAGAAGTTTCTTCTTCTTTCTCTCTTATTCTCTCTATTCTTTCTCGCTCTATAGCTTTAGTGAATTCGTGAAAAATAATGAAGGAATGAGCTTCTATTTATAAGCTTAGCAGAGTAAGGGTAAAATAGTCTTTTCGCCATAATTTATGACATCATCGCTTACATCATCGATCATATGACATCATTACTTACATCATCCTTCTGATGACATCATTGCTTACCTCATCGTTCCGATGATATCATCGCTTGCATCATCAGAATTCAAATTCAATTTGTTCTCTTCCACCTCATTTTACTTTTATACCATGAATTTACTATCATAATGTTACCATTCAAATTATAAAAAACATGCTATCATATAATCACATCATACTACTATAATATAATATTATAAAAATATATTTGAATGAATTATTGATTTGATAATTTGAAATATTGTGTAATGACAATTATTGAATCAAAAATATCAACGTAGCAATTATAAAATAAAATATTAAACAGTAATTACTTTAACAATTATTGAGTAGTGCCTTCTTACGTAAGAATCAATAATTCAAAAATACTGTGCAACAACGCATGTTACTGTATTTTTACTACCGAGTAGTTCAACAGTTTTAACTGTAAAACTTCCGCCGTTATTTTCATAAAAATATTTTTGTCGTTTTCTAACTCCGACAATTATTTTGCTAAAATCAGTCCACACGAAAATCTACAACACCTTTTCCAGTGATTCCACTTGGATAAGTTACAAAACTCATAGACCTAACTCTAGAACTTGACCTCACTCAAAAATTCGAAATATAATAGGAGATATGGTCAATTGAATTTCATGTTCCATTTTCACCAAAATCTGATTTTCAACCCTTTATGATTTCTAAGAAACTTTAATGTTTTCACATAATGACCAACATAACTCATCATAACACTTACTAATACCACATATACCCATGATTTTTATTAGTCCAATACTTTTATTATGACTTTCATCATAATCCACGTAAACAGATCATTTTCACAATTTAACAAGGAATGAAATACAAAAGATCATTCACCATGCATGTGATAATCCACATAGACAGGTTATTCCAACAGAATAATAAAGAATGGAATAACAGAAGGATTCACCATGTATGCGATAGAGACCACACAGACAAGTTATTCCCAATAGAATAATAAAGACAGAACTAGGTCCGGCGTAAAACGCACAGACAGGATATTCCAGCAGAATATTAAAGACGGAACCAGGTCCGGCGTAAAATGCACAGACAGGATATTCCAACAGAATAATAAAGACGGAATCAAGTCCGGCGTAAAACGTACAGACAGGATATTCCAATAGAATAATAAAGACGGAATCACAGAAAAATTTCACCAAGTATAGGGTAGCCCGCGTATACAAGTTATTCCAACAGAATAATAAATAATGGAATAACAGAAGTTCTCTTCATGAATACAAAAAAAATAATACCCCTTACGAGTACAACAAATAATATTCCTTACCTTAGTAGGAAATTGGATACCGCAATATTGTAGTAACAGAAGTTACTTCTTCTTTCTCTCTTATTCTCTCTATTCTTTCTCGCTCTATAGCTTTAGTGAATTCGTGAAAAATAATGAAGGAATGAGCTTCTATTTATAAGCTTAGCAGAGCAAGTGTAAGACCCTAAATTATTAATAAATAAAATTTAATTTCCTCTATTTATCATTTTGAAATAGTAAGGGTTGATTTGATTAATGTGGTTAGTTATGGATAAAATGCGCAAATATTTTAAATAAGCAAGTGGTTATAAAATATTCATTTTTATCGGAGAATATTCGTTTGGTCGTGGAATATTCTTGTTGTCAGAGAATATTCGTACGACGGCGCAGCCTTGTGTGGGCCCCATAACGGAAAGCGATTGGATGAAGAAAATGACAAGTATAAGTTGTTGTTAAATAACGGCGTAGTTATTACCGTTAATACTGTTGGAATACTCGGTGGCTAAAATACAGTAATACGCGTTGTTACACAGTAGCACACGGTATTGCACCAATTATTGATTCTTACGTAAGAAGGAACTACTCAATAATGGTTACAGTAATTACTGTTCAGTATGTTATTTTATTGATTTAATAATTATTGCGTTGATATTTTATATTACTGTTGTTTCAATAATTGTCACTACACAGTATTTTTCATTATCGGAGCAATAATTAATATTATCTGAATAATATTATTAGATAACATTATTGGCAATGTCTAGAAAGTTCTGTCTAAGGAGAGGTTTGGTCACCTAATTGCGCGCCAATAAGGAAAAATCCTTATTGGAAAGCCCCCACTTTCCTGAGAATTGCCTGGTTGTTAGTATTGTGATTCGGTAATATTATTTGTGAATAATTAATTATTGATTTATATGATGAGGAAAATATTCATTTTATGTGGATATAGATGGAGAAAATTTTTTAAAGTGACAATTGTTGAAAATCGATATTTTATCTTTTCTGATAAAATAATATTTTATTATATTATTATAATATAATAATGACGATTTTTTTACAATGAATGTGGGATATATGAGTATATGAGGAGAAAGAGTATTTTTGTTGCAAAAGTTGTTTAAAACATGTTAAACATGTCTGTGGGCGCATTTCTTGACTGAAATTTGATTATAGCATGTAAAATCGCCCGTTTGTGGATTTCGGTCAATTTTTGTTTAGAATTTGGAAAAACTTTCTTCTGCAAAGTTGTAGAGAATTGAATTTCCTATAAACAGGCACGAGATTCAAATTTTCTGACAAAAAGGCTATTTATTATGAATTATTGAAGTTCCGAAATTCCTGAATAATTGATTTTTGGAGTTTAAAATATTTTTAATAAGAAAAACGTTTTTTTTTCTTTAAATGAGGTGTGTGTGGCTGATGTTGGACCAGATTTGTGTACGTAGGAAATTTTGATATATATATTAATATTATATTAAATTTTATGCTTTGGTGTTCTAAGCATTTTCCTATAAATAGGGTGCTTAGGTTAGAATTGAAAATCACACCAGAAACTAAAGATTTCTCTCTCTTTCTCTCTCGATATTTTGAGCGTATTCTTGTGAGTATTTTAATACTGTGAGTGTTGCTATACGGTGCAAGTTCAAGTCATAGCCTATATCCGGTATTTCAACTAAAAGTATTGTCTTTACCAGGTAAGAGATGTTATTTTATTCGAAAATGATATTATTACTTCAATATCATTGTGCCGAAATATTGGTTGGAAATTATTTATCAAATTTAAAACTTTTCATGTCGGGGTTACTATTCACGAGTTACTATTCACGAGTTACTATTCACGAAGCATGATGATGTTTTTTTGTGAAATTTCTATCTTTTAGTGTCGAAGTCACTATTCACGTATACGGCACTATTCACGTATACGGCACTATTCACCAATACGGCACTATTTACAGAAAAATTAAATTTTTATTTTTCGTCCAAAATATCTATTATGGATACTAGCTTTGATTGTATCCATGTTTTGATCATTCTTAAATTTTACTCCACTATGATTACTTATGAGGTATTTTTGGACATGGAATAGCTGAAATACGAATCCTTAATATTTATTCTTTTGTTTCACTGGATTCGTTTTCTTTAAAATATTTTTCATCATCCTCAGTCTTAAATGATGATATAACTGAATATCTTTGGCCTGTAGTGCAAAGATGAATGATTTCTGATGAATATCTTTGTCCCGTAGTGCAAAGATGAACAGGTGTTTAGATGAACATGACCAACTGATGAATATCTTTGGCCTGTAGTGCAAAGATAAATATTTGATTCCAGATATATATTGATTGATGTTACAGGGATAAAAGATAGACGATGAACTTTTAAATTCATATATAGAAGATAGTAGATTTCATTCTCTACTTAACTCTTCTAATGAATTATTATTTCCGCTGCGAATATTGATTTAAAACTTATTGTCTATTGTATTCTATTAGATTTTTCCCTGTTGAAGACTAACGATAATTTATTTTATATTATCTTAGTCATAATGTTCTTTACTTGGCTAGTTGAGCTCACCCTTTTCCTTTTGTTCTATTTTTTTTCTCAGGAGGCGAGAATGTAGCGAGTACTAGTCGGAGTATGGAATGAAGGTTCTAGAAAGTCGTTTTAGTAGTCCTCACCATTTTTGTAAAATAATGTATCAATAATTGTAATGAGGACTAATTTGAGTGTGGATATTGTCTAGATGGCAATATTTGTATTTAAACTCACAGTTTTTATGTTATATTAATAAAGTTGTAGTTGTTTCTGTACCATGTATTTTGACGACTCAGAATGGGTGTTGTATACCTATTTTGGGGGCGTCACAGTAAGGGTAAAATAGTCTTTTCGCCATAATTTATGACATCATCGCTTACATCATCGATCATATGACATCATTGCTTACATCATCCTTCCGATGACATCATTGCTTACCTCATCGTTCCGATGACATCATCGCTTGCATCATCAGAATTCAAATTCAATTTGTTCTCTTCCACCTCATTTTACTTTTATACCGTGAATTTACTATCATAATGTTGCCATTCAAATTATAAAAAATATACTATCATATAATCACATCATACTACTATAATATAATATTATAAAAATATATTTAAATGAATTATTGATTTGATAATTTGAAATACTGTGTAATGACAATTATTGAATCAAAAATATCAACGTAGCAATTATAAAATAAAATATTAAACAGTAATTACTGTAACAATTATTGAGTAGTACCTTCTTACGTAAGAATCAATAATTCAAAAATACTGTGCAACAACGCGTGTTACTGTATTTTTACTACCGAGGTGTTCAAAAGTTTTAACTGTAAAACTTCTGCCGTTATTTTCATAAAAATATTTTCGTCGCTTTCTAACTCCGACAATTATTCCGTTGTGGGGTCCACCAATAATTGTGTCGTCGTACGAATATTCCTCAACAAAAAGAATATTCCCCGACCAAACGAATATTTTATAACAACTTGCTTACTTTGTAAAATTTTCATATATCACCCTTAACTTCAAACTTTTATCAATTTAACTATTTACCAAAATAGAAAATTGAATATTTTTATTTCATAAAATTCAGGGTCTCACGATCTCCCCTCCTTATGAAATTTCGCCCTCAAAATTTACGTACGTACCTGGTATTTCGAAGAGATGAGAATACCTTGCTTTCTTTTCGGATTGTACCTTCCCGATTATTTCCTCTATATCATAATTTTTCCATTGCTCAGCTCCTGTATTTTAGATATCATTCTAAAATATACCTTCAAAACAAAGGTTAATTGACATATCACAATTTGTCAATTTATCAAGTAAACAATTTCAGCTTAGGTAAGTCACACACTAGCGAAGTATATTACTCATCTCTCCCCTCCTACTTCTAGACTCATATCTCCGTCAGCGACCATATCCCTAAGCTCTGATACCAAATGTGACGCCCCCAAAATAGGTCCACACGACCCATTCTGAGTCGCCAGATATCACATTATAAAAATCAAATACAAACATCATTTATACAACTATTGAACTGTCGTATAGAATACGACCACAGTTAACTGTGAGTTTTAATACAATATTGTCTCATAGACAGTATTCAAACTCAAATTATTACAGTGCCATATAAAATACAGCAACAAATATTTCAAGACCCCAAAGAAGAACGAGAAGATTACTATAATATTCATTTTAATGAGGTGCACTTTTGACGCTTTCAAAGTCGGGTTCTCATCACCTTATTGTTGTTTGCCAAAATCAATTATTAAGTGACGTATAAAATACGACACACACATCTTAGGTCCTCAATACAATTATATGTTGCATGTCATGCTGTTTTATAATGTATTGAGAAACTTCGATAGTCTCGGACCATCTCACTATTTCCTTGTTATCCCCGCTCGACCCAGCTACACTTTTATTACCTGAAAGGAATTGCGAAGCAAAAAGGGTGAGCACAACTAGCCCAGTAAAGAATATCATGACTAAAGATAATTATTTTATCAATAGCTTTCATCAATAATAAATCAAAGATTTAGAACATATGGTAGATGATAAAACTTTTCAACCATAGTTGTGGCGGAATGAGCAATCCATTAAAAGAGTCAAATAGACCATCAGGTCAATTATCTTCTCCATGTTAAAAGTCCACCAATAATATTTTATCCCTGTAACATCAATCAACAATTCCTGTCCACAATCATATGAATAACTCATAATCATAATCGTGGTTCTAAATTCCTTTTCGCACCCAAGACGAAGATAATTTTTATCACCTATCTTTACCTGAAACATCATAAATCATGGTTATACCAAATCACAATTTCTGCTCACAATCATACTAATTAAATCATCTTTGCACTACGGCCAAAGATATTCATTATTATCACATCCATGAATTAATATTTCATTGCTGAGACTCATCTCAATAATTAATCCACATCATCGAATCATCCCTGCACTTCAGGCCAAGGATATTATTTAGTATCACGACCACGAATTATCCAGGCACTACAGGCCAAAGATAATCGTGTTTTCATCAACGGTCCTGATCATGCCATAAAACAATTCATCTTTGCACCCTTGGTCGAAGAGAATCCATAGCCATAATCATACCAAAAACTGTCAATCAATGCACTACGGGCCAATGATGACTTTTTCCACATCATTTGTAACATTACGGTCATGATTATACCGAATAATCCGTGGTCATAATCATACCAAGTCCATCTATGCACTACAGGCCACAGATGACTTTCAACATAATATAAGCATGAGGATGATGACAGTGACATAAAGAATCAATCAAATGAGATGAATGATAAATATTAAACTTTTATAATACAATTTATCCATCGTTCAATAATAACCAAATGTTATCAATCACTTAATAATCTCATAATCTAATGTTATTAATATTATAACAATATTTTAATCACTTCTTAAATTTATAAACAATTTCATTTAATTGTTTACACTTTTCTAAATAATGCATTTAATTATTCAAAAATGCCATACTCATAAGATTTCATTACCAATAATCAAATTACTCATAAAAAATATGCACATACTTTATATAGGATTTTCAAGCCCTAAAATCATATTTACCAATTCTTCAACTTCACATAACATATTTAACTCATATACTCGTAACTAAACTATTTTCATGAAAAATACCAAATCAGTCCAAAAAATTATTCTTTTCTGGGATTAAGCATAATATAGTCTCATATTGAACATATATTTTTCTTGGAATTTTTAAAATTCATTTACTATTTTTCAAAAATTAATTTCTAATTAATTCCTTAAGAAATTAGCTACCTTAAGTTTAACTCCAGAAATTCTCAAATCTTAGCAGGATCTTACACATGTTAACGTGAGCTTTCAGTTTAAATTTCATGGTCATCGGAGTTATATAACTCCGGTTATAGCGTTTTTCGTCGGAAAAATTTAAATATTGAAATGGTCATAACTTGCTCATTTTAAGTCGGAATGAGCTCATTTTTGGATAGTAGGTACTTCATACCATATATTTTCATGTCCCAAAAGGCCGGAATTTTTGTCACAATTTAAGTGGCCGAAACAACCCTTACAAAATAATGTGCAGTAGCTTTTTGGTAAATTTCAGTCTTTCACTCCTTTACTAAAATCAGTCCACACGAAAATCTACAACACCTTTTCCAGTGATTCCACTTGGATAAGTTACAAAACTCATAGACCTAACTCTAGAACTTGACCTCACTCAAAAATTCGAAATATAATAGGAGATATGGTCAATTGAATTTCATGTTCCATTTTCACCAAAATCTGATTTTCAACCCTTTGTGATTTCTAAGAAACTTTCATGTTTTCACATAATAACCAACATAACTCATCATAACACTTACTAATACCACATATACCCATGATTTTCATTAGTCCAATACTTTTATTATGACTTTCATCATAATCCACGTAAACAGATCATTTCCACAATTTAACAAGGAATGAAATACAAAAGATCATTCACCATGCATGTGATAATCCACATAGACAAGTTATTCTAACAGAATAATAAAGAATGGAATAACAGAAGGATTCACCATGTATGCGATAGAGACCGCACAGACAGGTTATTCCCAACAGAATAATAAAGACACAACTAGGTCCGGCGTAAAACGCACATACAGGATATTCCAGCATAATATTAAAGACGGAATCAGGTCCGGCGTAAAACGCACATACAGAATATTTCAATAGAATAATAAAGACGGAATCACAGAAGAATTTCACCAAGTATAGGGTAGCCCGTGTATACAGGTTATTCCAACAGAATAATAAATAATGGAATAACAGAAGTTCTCTTCATGAATACAAAAGAAATAATACCCCTTACGAGTACAACAAATAATATCCCTTACCTTAGTAGGAAATTGGATACCGCAATATTGTAGTAACAGAAGTTTCTTCTTCTTTTTCTCTTATTCTCTCTATTCTTTCTCGCTCTATAGCTTTAGTGAATTCGTGAAAAATAATGAAGGAATGAGCTTCTATTTATAAGCTTAGCAGAGTAAGGGTAAAATAGTCTTTTTGCCATAATTTATGACATCATCGCTTACATCATCGATTATATGACCTCATTGTTTACATCATCCTTCCGATGACATCATTGCTTACCTCATCGTTCCGATGACATCATCGCTTGCATCATAAGAATTCAAATTCAATTTGTTCTCTTCCACCTCATTTTACTTTTATACCATGAATTTACTATCATAATGTTACCATTCAAATTATAAAAAATATACTATCATATAATCACATCATACTACTATAATATAATATTATAAAAATATATTTGAATGAATTATTGATTTGATAATTTGAAATACTGTGTAATGACAATTATTGAATCAAAAATATCAACGTAGCAATTATAAAATAAAATATTAAACAGTAATTACTGTAATAATTATTGAGTAGTGCCTTCTTACATAAGAATCAATAATTTAAAAATACTATGCAACAACGCGTGTTACTGTTTTTTTACTACCGAGTAGTTCAACAGTTTTAACTGTAAAACTTCCGCCGTTATTTTTATAAAAATATTTTTGTCGTTTTCTAACTCTGACAATTATTCCGTTGTGGGGTCCACCAATAATTATGTCGTCGTACGAATATTCCCTGACAAAAAGAATATTTCCCGACCAAACGAATATTTTATAACAACTTGCTTACTTTGTAAAATTTTCACATATCACCATTAACTTTAAACTTTTATCAATTTAACTATTTACCAAAATAGAAAATTGAATACTTTTATTTCATAAAATTCGGGGTCTCACGTTATTGATAATATTTAATCTTTTCATGTCGGGATACTATTTACAGAATACTATTCCTGAAGTACTATTCATGGGGTACTATTCACCCGGGGTACTATTCATGACAAAAATTGATTTCTTTTCGGTCCAAATCATTTTTGATACAATATTATTCTTGAATTTTACTCCACAAAGCAGTATCATGTTGACAATTTGGACATTATTGAATTCTGGATAAATTAAATTATAAATTTTTAAAAAATTATCATTTGCTTTCTTTTAATTGAATTCTTATATCATTGTCATCATCCTCATACTTATATTGTGATGAAAGTCATCTTTGGTCGTAGTGCATAGATGGACTGTTGATTAGTATGATTATTACTAGGGATTATTTGTTATAATCATGACCCGTAATGTTACAAATAATGTGGTAAAAGTCCTCATTGACCCGCAGTGCATTGATGGACAGTTGTTGGCATGATCATGACCATTGATGATAACACGATTATCATTGGCCCGTAGTGCATGGATAATTCGTGGACGTGATACTAATGAATATCCTTGGCCCGTAGTGCATGGATAATTCAGTTATGTGGATTATTTATTGAGCTGAGTCTCAACGATAAAATTGATGATAAACTTTTTAAATCATAGAAGATAGTAGATATCATGCTCTACTTGACTCTTCTAATGGATTGCTTGTTCTGCTGTAGTTAAACTTGATGTTTATTATATTTTTATCAGTTTAACACTGTTGAAGACTAACGATAATTTATTTTACATTATCTTAGTCATAATATTTCTTACTGGGCTAGTTGAGAGCTTACCCTTTACTTTCACTGTTCTCTTCAGGAAATGAGAACGTAGCCGAGACTAGTCGGGAAACGGAGTTATGGTCCGAGTTGGTGGCTGTAGTAGTCCTCACTATTCTGTGAAATAGTGTGATAATAATTATAATATGGACTCCATTTGAGTTTGGATATTGTCTAGAAGATAATATTCGTGTAAAAACTCTCACCTATGTTTTGTCGTATTTTACACGACAGTTATATAATTAAGTTTGTATTTGAATTCTATACCATGTATGTGACGCCCCCAAAATTAGGTATACATCACCCATCTTGGGTCGTCAGATACATAGTACAGAATACAAATACAACTTACTAATACAACTGTCGTGTACAATACGACAAAACATAAACTGTGAGTTTGAATACAAATATTATCTTCTAGAGAGTATTCATACTCAAAAGGAGTCCTCATTACATTTATTAACACACCATTACATAGAATAGTGAGGACTACTAACTAATACTATCATTCGGACCATCACTCCGTTCCCCGACTTGCCCCAGCTACGTTCTCATTTCCTGAAGAGAACAGTGAAAGAAAGGGTGAGCTCAACTAGCCCAGTAAGAAATATTATGACTAAGATAATGCAGAATAAATTATCGTTAGCCTTCAACAATGTTAAACTGATAAAATATAATAGACATCAAGTTTAACTGCAGTGGAACAAGCAATCCATTAAAAGAGTCAAGTAGAAAATAAACTCTACTATCTTTTATGATTTAAAAGATTTTCCAACACTGTGATCGCTGAGACTCAGCTTAATAAAATAATTCACATCATCGAATCACCCCTGCACTACGGCCAAGGATATTCGTATATTCATTAATGGTCATGATCATGCCAACAACTGTCCATCAATACACTACGGGCCAATGAGGACTTTTACCACATCATTTGTAACATTACGGTCATGATTACACCGAATAATCCCTGGTCATAATCATACCAAGTCCATCTATGCACTACAGGCCACAGATGACTTTCAACAGAATATAAACATGAGGATGATGACAATGATATAAGAATTCAATAAAACAAGTTCAAGAATTAATTTATCCAAGAATTAACAACATCCAAATTGTCAACATGATACTACTTTGTGGAGTAAAATTCAAGAATGATCAGGAGAATATTTTCATGAATAGATACTAGATGAAGCGCAAATGTCAAGGATATTCCACAAATTTCATGGAGTATAGAAGTCAAAACTTAACCAACTGAGTATAATAAAGAATGGAATAACAAAAGAAATCACCATGCATGCGATAGACCGCACAGACAGGTTATTCCAACAGAATAATAAATAATGGAACCAGGTCCGGCGTAAACGCACAGACAGGATATTCCGACAGAATAATAAATAATGGAACCAGGTCCAGCGTAAATGCACAGACAGAATATTCTGACAGAATAATAAAGAACAGTATAATAAATAATGGAACCAGGTCCGGTGTAAAATACACAGACAGGATATTCCGACAGAATAATAACAAGACGGAACCAGGTCCGGTGTAAAACACACAGACAGGATGTTCCAACAGAATAATAATAAAAACGGAACCAGGTCCGGTGTAAAACACACAGACAGGATGTTCCAACAGAATAATAGAAGAATGTCACCAAGTATAGGGTAGATCCGCGTATACAGGTTATTCCAACAGAATAATAAGAAATGGAATAACAACAGTTCTCTTCATGAATAAGAAAGAATAACACCCCTTACCGTTTTAAAGACGAGCTGAAATAAGGAAGTAGTTAAGTAGCAGAATACTCTTCTTCTCTCTCTCTATAGTTTCTCTCTCTAGAGTTCAGTGAATTCGTAAGAAATAATGAAGGAATGAGCTGCTATTTATAGAAAAATAGAATGCATAGTAACTAATCCATGAACGGTCCAGATTGATTACTTTAATCTGACGGTCCATATTTAAAGAAAAATCTTTTAAATAAAATATAATATATTCTATTTATAGAATAACTTTAATAAAGTATTCTGTTTTATATAAAAAGATGTTTCTGTTTTATTACGTTAATAATACGAATAAAACAAAACGTCATTATTGCTAAATAATTCATAGTATTAACTGACAATAATTAACTCAAACTGAGTGACTTCTCACATAAGCATTAATAATCAATACCGTGTGCTACTATGCAACCACACGTATTACTGTACTTTTACTACCGAGTAGTTCAACAGTAACAATGATAAAACTTCCGCCGTTATTTTTAATAAAATATTTTTGTCGTTTTCTCAATCCGACAATAATTTCATTGTGGGGTCCACCAATGATTGTGTCGTTGTACGAATATTCCCTGTTAAAACGAATATTTCCCGACCAATCGAATATTATATAACAACTTGCGTACTTTACAAAATTTATAAATATTACCCACAACTATAACATTATATCAAATTAACTCCATAATATTCAAAAATGATATTTATAGAACATTCATCTTTATTTATAAATGTTGGGGTCTTACAACCTCCCCTTCTTTAATTAGGGTACGTACCTGGTATGTCGAAGAGGTAAGGATACCTTGATTTCATTTCAGATTCTAACTCCCAAGTCATTTCCTCAACATCGTGGTTTCTCCACAAAACTTTGACTTGAGGTAGAACCTTGGAGCGTAGAATATGTTTCTTCTTATCCAAGATTTGAACAGGAACTTCTTCATACGTCAAATCCTCCGCTATTTCGTCCGGTTCTAACTCAATAATGTGGTTCGGGTCTTCCACATATTTGCGTAACATGGATATGTGAAAAACGTTATGAACACGAGACATACTTGGCGGTAAAGTGAGTCTATAAGCCACAGTTCCTACTCGATCGAGGATTAAAAATGGACCGATGAATCGAGGATTGAGCTTTCCTCTCTTTCCAAATCTCGTAACTCCTTTCCATGGAGCAACACGTAAGAACACATGATCTCCTACATCAAATTCCACGTCCTTTCGATGAAGATCAGCATAACTCTTTTGTCGATCTTGTGAGGTTTTTATACGTTGTCGGATCGTTTGAATCTTTTCTGTAGTCATACGTACCAACTCCGGTCCCAACAACGTTGCTTCACCCACCTCATCCCAGCATACTGGAGAACGACATTTTCTTCCATACAATGCTTCGAATGGAGCCATGCCAATACTTGCTTGATAACTGTTGTTGTAGGAAAACTCCACCAATGGTAAGAACTTGTCCCAACTTCCCTTGAAGTCAAAGACACAGAGTCTTAATAGATCTTCAAGAGTTTGAATAGTCCTCTCTGATTGTCCGTCCGTCTGAGGATGATATGCTGAACTAAATCGTAAATCCGTGCCCATAGCTTTTTGTAAACTAACCCAAAATCGTGAAATAAATCTTGGGTCTCGGTCAGAAACTATGGATACTGGCATACCATGCAGTCTTACAATCTCGTTTATGTACATACGAGCAAGACGTTCAAATGTATAAGTTTCTCGTATCGGTGAGAAATGAGCAGACTTGGTCAATCTATCAACAATGACCCAAATCGCATCAATACCTTGAGAAACCCTAGGAAGACCGGTAACGAAATCCATGGTAATGTGCTCCCACTTCCATTCTGGAATTTCAAGTGGTTGCAATGGACCTTTTGGTACTTGATGCTCTGCTTTGACTCTTTGACAAGTTAGACACCTTGAGATAAACAACGCTATCTCTCTCTTCATATTGCTCCACCAAAATGTATGACGAAGATCATGATACATTTTGGTACTTCCAGGATGGATTGCAAATGGTGTGTTGTGCGCCTCCATCATGATTTCATACTTTAAATCAAGGTTGTTAGGAACACAAAGTCTGGAGTTGACTCAAAGTATTCCTTCTTCATCGATTCTTGCTTCCGGCATAGCACCTTCTTGCACTTTCTTCCTTATACGCATCAGCTCCAGGTCTGTAGCTTGAGCAGCTTTAACTTTATCAATTAAAGTCGGTTCTACTTGTATATTCGCCATCATCACATGGGTCCCTGGAGTCTTTAACTCTATCTCCATCCTTTGCAAATCACACAAAATGGGCCTTTGTGTTGACAATATCGCACTCGTACTTGCATATGATCTTCTACTCAATGCGTCAGCTACCACGTTCGCTTTTCCATGTTGCATGAGAACGCATCCCAACCCTTTGCTCGAAGCATCACTGTAGATGACAAATCCCTCTGAGCCAGATGGTATTGTTAGAACAGGTGATGAAATGAGTCTCCTCTTGAGTTCTTGAAAACTCTGCTCACATTCTTCGCTCCAACCGAACTTTGTATCTTTCCGAGTCAGCTGAGTTAATGGAGTAGCGATTCGAGAAAATCCTTCCACGAATCTTCGATAATAACCAGCTAAACCAAGAAAGCTACGTACCTCGGTCACTGATTTAGGTTGCTCCCAGCTTTGAATAGCTTCAATCTTTACCGGGTCAACCGATATTCCACGACTTGATACTACGTGCCCAAGGAATTCTACCTCTTCTAGTCAGAACTCGCATTTCTTCAACTTGGCATAAAGTTTGTATTCACGAAGCTTTTGGAGTACCAACCTCAAGTGTTGCTCATGATCTTCACGGCTTTTGGAATAAACAAGGATGTCATCGATAAAGACGACCACAAAGTGATCCAAATATTCCTTGAATACCATGTTCATCATATCCATGAAGGCAGCAGGAGCATTAGTCAATCCAAAAGACATAACTAAGAATTCATAATGCCCATACCGAGTTCTGAAGGCAGTCTTTGGAATATCCTCAGTTCTAACCTTCAGCTGATGATATCCAGAACGAAGATCGATCTTTGAAAAGAATTGTGCTCCTTGCAACTGGTCAAACAGGTCATCAATACGTGGCAATGGGTACCTATTTTTGATGGTGACATGATTCAACTCCCGATAATCAATATAAAGTCACATACTCCCATCTTTCTTCTTCACGAACAGAACAGAAGCACCCCAAGGAGAAGTACTAGGACGAATAAAACCAATGTCTAATAATTCCTGCAGTTGGGTCTTTAACTCCTGAAGTTCAATAGGAGCCATTCGATATGGGGCTTTGGAAATGGGTTTTGTACCGGGTTCAAGGTCGATACAAAATTCAATTTCACGCTCTGGGGGTAGGCCAGGAAGTTCTTCGGGAAATACGTCAGGAAATTTATTAACAACAGAAATATCATTCAAAGCTGACGTATTTTTGTTTAGATCTGTGACATGAGCTAAGAAAGCTTGACATCCGTTTTTCAATAAACGAATAGCTTTATGGCTTGAGATGACAGCGATTGATTTTAATGGTTTGGTTGCTTGAATTCGCATAATAGGTCGATTAGGAATATGAAAGCTAACAACCTTACGAAAACAATCAATTTTTGCATGATGAGTAGTTAACCAATCAATCCCTCGAATCACGTCAAATGCAAGTATTTTTAATGAAATAAGATCGACAGGTAATGTGTGGGTACCAACTTGAACCAAACAAGACTTATAAACCGTGGATGTAATGAAGGTTTCTCCCAATGGAGTTTCAACTGCTAAGTCAAAGTCTAATTTCTCCGGAATAAAATTTAATCGATGAGCGCAAGTAGGAGAAATAAAAGAATGGGTAGAACCGGTATCAAATAAAGTATAGACTTCGTTAGAGTTTATGATAAGCTTACCCGTGATGACCTCATTCGGGTTCCTTGCTCTCTGGGAGTTCACAACAAACGTTCTCCCTTGCACAACCGGTTTTGACTTTTCTGGGACGGCCTTTGGTGCCTCCATCCTAGCTGAATTTGTCTTCGGTAAACGACAAAATCGGGCTAAATGACCTTCTCTTCCACAATTATAACATGCTTTGGACGGCATCGCGCAGTTTGGACTGATGTGCCCCTCCCCTCCGCATTTGAAACATATGATAGGTGGTCGTTCTCCTTCCTTAACGACAGGTGCTGACGTCTTTCCATCATTATTGAATCTCCTCTTCTTGAAATACCCATTCTTATTGTTTTGGCCCTGATTACCACCGAAGTGGTTACCATTTCTGGCATGTTGATTCCCTCCACGCTTGTTGTCACCGCTTCGATGACTGCTTTCACTGGTATTATCATTTTGTCGGCTGCTCTCTTTTGGTTGCGTTGTCTCGTTATCGCGCTCCACCAACTGAGCCCTATTTACAACATCTGAATACAAACACAATTTATGAGAAACAAGGTGTTGACGTATCTCCGGCTTCAAACCTCTTAAAAACATCTGCGTCATTCTTTCTTCATTATCTACCAGGTGGGACGCAAACCGTGATAACTCCGCAAATTTTACCTCGTACTGCGACACGGTCATATTATTATGCTCCAATTTGATGAACTCCACCTCCTTCATATGACGAATACTCTCGGGAAAGTATTTGTCGTTAAACAGCTCTTGGAACTTCTCCCAAGACATCTTCAGTGCGGCAGGTTGAGTACGCTTTATCGATTCCCACCAGTAATCTGCCTCTCCTCGCAACATAAAGGCGGCAAAGGGAACCTTTTGCTCCTCGGAGCAACCCAAGACATCAAATATCTTGGTGATCTGCTTTATCCATGTTTCAGCTACAAGTGGTTTGGGTTCTCCCTTAAACTCCGGTGGTCCCAGCTCCTTAAACTGCTTAGCGGTGACCGCCTGAGAGTTTCCAGTATTTCCACCTACGTTGTGGACAGGAGCCGCTTTCACCTATTGTTGCATAAATTGCATAAAGCCTCTGAACATTTGATCATTCATTATTTGGTCAGTGTTGTTGTTTGCATGAGGATTGTCACCTTCCTGATGCACATTATCCTGATTATTGATGTGACACCCCCAAATCCTGGTACTTCATTTCCTCAAGATTTGGTGTTCACGTAATCAAAACATTCATTTCTAACTACCCAATCATAATAGAATGGAATAATAAAAGAAAACCTGCCCATACAGGATTAAACTTAAATAAAAGAAATCTCCCAGGTTATCTAACCTTTACAAACATTCATTCATTCATGCGGAATAATTAAAATAACATTCATTACAATCTTTAAACAAGTCTGAAAATAAACTATTCAATCTATTACAGGTCTTCAGCATTGTTTCATCTTTCCTTTCCCTTTACTGGTGCTAGGTACATCACCAGTTTCAACCTTAGCTGTAAGAAATTTTACAGGCAAGAGTGAGCAAACAAGGCCCACTTGAAATAACAATAAGTAAATCAGTTAACTTTACATCATGTACCAACATTAGGTTTAATAGAACTGAACAATAAATTCTATTACTTTTTAAAAACTTTAATCAATTACTGAGGGTCTAATGACCACGAATCATGTCCACAGTTATAAGTAATTTTTCAACTTAAACTTTAACAGTCATAAGACTATAAGGACTTCACGTACTTAGGGGGATCAACCCTTCGTACAATGTATTGTGCACAATCATTTCAACGCTAAGCGTAACCTCTTATAAAAGAGTTGTTCTTCTCAGTATTTAGAATACAAGTCCGTACCAAAGTGAGTTTGGTTTGGATACATCATGGGGTAATTTAGAATTCAACGGTAATCAACTAAGGGTTAGTTGATTACAAATAACATAACTGTATACTATGGAATAATCATAGTTGAATTGATATTTATAAACTAAAATCATGCTTTAGGAATAATTTAATAGCATAATCATGGAATAATCATAACATGCATCCTCATAAACCAATAGATACACGAGCTTAATCAACAATAAATAATCTAACTCTACGAAAGTGTAAAGTTAGCAATTTGTACAATTGAAATGGAATTAAAGTGATAATGTGTTTAACGAATTCAAACTTGCACAATGAAGTTTTGAGTTAGAGAACTTGCATAAGTATAACATAACAGTGAAAAGTAACCTTGCTGAATAATAAAGTAGAAAAGGTTAGGGAACTTGCCTCGCGTGTAGGTTAAACAATTACTATTCACGTTCACCCCAAGTCCTACACATACCATATGCATTGATAATACACATTAGCTACACTAACATTACCTTTATGAGTTCCTTTATTACTCTTAGTATAGCTACTAACTAAGTTTAAGTTTAAACAACAGCACATCTTTCATGAACATTATTTTTTTTTAGCTTTATTACAACTACCTAAATGATCATGCCATTGCACCACATGTACATTCACAACTTGATACAACATCCTAATACATGTCCAACATGTTATCATTAAGTTATACTAATACCCAAAGGGTTGCACTTGCATTCGTGCATCCCGACGCCCTCCGATTGGCTCCAAATACACAACAGTCCTAAAGATGACCATTTTTACTACTGTTAAAGACCTCAAATTAAAAAACTTAAAGAATGAAAGTTGTAGGTCTACTCGTCCTCTTTCCGAATCATCTTGAATTACCTAAATCGGAGTTCGTATAAAAACGTTATGGCCATTTTACTACAGGAGGTCAAAATTGCCCAACTAGGCCACTTTTCCGGCGCCGGGGCGCGGAACAGTGGCGCTGGGGCGCGAGCATCAGCGCTGGGGCGCGAGCTACGGCCCATTTTGGCGCTGGGGCGAGAAAATTTGCGCTGGGGCGTGAATTTTGACGCTGGGGCGCCGAAACTCAGAGAAACCAACCACGAAGAACAGAGCCAAAACTACTGTCTTAATTTCTTAACAACAATTCACCCCAACAACATGTATAAATAATATAACTTACACATAATTGCTATCAATCATCCATATATCTCTCACCAATCATTAATTATCAATACCAAAAACTAATTCTTTGAAACACTGTGTTTTAAAGTAAAAATCCATTGATGAAATATAAATTACAGTGAACGAAAATTTCCACTGTTATCAACAAATTTTGATTCCTTTGAAATACAACTATACCAACATAACAAGTTAACATGTATAGTTCAATTCCTCAGTTAGCATACAATTTATAGAATCACATACAAATACTAAATTAACACAACTTAAACCATAATTTTAGAAAATTAAATACTAGAATAACATATTTTAAAACCCAAAAACTCCATTTTTTGATATTTTTCATAAAAATCAACACTGTGATTTTGTTATTCAACCAAAACAGAAATTTCAAAGCATCATAATTATGTTTTTACATCCTCTAACAATTCTAACAATCAATTTATCCATTTAACAACAATTAAAACCTTAATTTCTATTTTAAAATAGTCATATTCATACATATTGTCATATGAACACTCTGTAATATATTTTCTTCCACAAAACACATATATGCATGAACTAATTTCTCTATAATCATATATAAGTTCATTGAACAACCATATAATCAATAATCATGCCAAACCATATACATAACAACAATTTATCTTTTATAAAATTTTCACAGAGACTTTTTGGGAAGAAAAAAAAACTTTTAGAGCTTACAAAAGAAAAGATGGCCTACCTTGGATTATGAAGAAGATGATACTCTACTCTTTAATTATCAAGCCTTTTCTCCAAAACCTGAAAAACAACTCTCAATTCTCTCAAAATCCTCTCAAACCTTTCTCTGTGTTCTTCTTCTTCTCTATTTTCCTTCTTCTGAACTCTTTTCTCTCTCTAACATACGTACTAAAATATAACGTATATAATTATAATTATAATAATTGTATATTATAAATATAAGATATATAACTGACATCAGTTAAAGGTTTTGAAAATCAAAAGCCATAAGGCTTGTTTGGTTAGTCTAAATAAAATAACTCATTAATCTTTATGCCTTGTTTGGTAAAACTCAATTAGATAAAGAGTTATTATGCCATAAGACATGTTTGGTAAAACCACATTAAATTCTTTTAATTTATTTTGGTAACTCCTATATAGCAAGGTTATTAGTCACACCTTTATTAAATTAATAAATTAATTAAACGTTATTCTATTAAATTACTTTAACACATAAACAATTATAATTCTTTTTACAATTATAATTTCATTTAATCAACTAACATTTCAAACTACAATTTCTCATTTAAATATTATTATTTATTTAAAATCATTATAAGCTCTCTAGCTTATTAAATTAAACTCCATTATTATAAAATCTCATAATAATTAATTTATTTAGCTCCTTAATTATTTACTCAACAAATAATTAATTAAATCACATCAACTCAAATTGCCATATAATTCAATAAATATTTAATATTGCCAATAAATATTTAATATTTAATATTTAATTATTTATTCAACAAATAATTAAATAAACCACATCACTCAAATTGAACAATTATTTATTCAACAATAACATATCCAATAAATATTTATATAAATCAATAAATATTTATAACTTACATTTAAAAAAAATATGGAATGTTACAATTGATATGAGGTGAATCAACAGTCGCCTGTGCTCCATTGCTATTCTCAACATTCTCAGATGCCATTTTTAGATACTGCCACAAAATAAAAATTAATTGATATGTCATATTTTATCCTTATATTATAACTGACCAATTAAATACCATGCAAATAAACTTAGGTAGGTCATACTAGCGAAAGAATTCCCCGTCTCTCCCCTCCTAGTTCTATTCTCACATCTTAGCCAGGGATCATATCCCTAAGCTCTGATACCAACTGTGACGCCCCCAAAATTAGGTATACATCACCCATCTTGGGTCGTCAGATACATAGTACAGAATACAAATACAACTTACTAATACAACTGTCGTGTACAATACGACAAAACATAAACTGTGAGTTTGAATACAAATATTATCTTCTAGAGAGTATTCATACTCAAAAGGAGTCCTCATAACATTTATTAACACACCATTACATAGAATAGTGAGGACTACTAACTAATACTATCATTCGGACCATCACTCCGTTCCCCGACTTGCCCCAGCTACGTTCTCATTTCCTGAAGAGAACAGTGAAAGAAAGGGTGAGCTCAACTAGCCCAGTAAGAAATATTATGACTAAGATAATGCAGAATAAATTATCGTTAGCCTTCAACAATGTTAAACTGATAAAATATAATAGACATCAAGTTTAACTGCAGTGGAACAAGCAATCCATTAAAAGAGTCAAGTAGAAAATAAACTCTACTATCTTTTATGATTTAAAAGATTTTCCAACACTGTGATCGCTGAGACTCAGCTTAATAAAATAATCTACATCATCGAATCACCCCTGCACTACGGCCAAGGATATTCGTATATTCATTAATGGTCATGATCATGCCAACAACTGTCCATCAATGCACTACGGGCCAATGAGGACTTTTACCACATCATTTGTAACATTACGATCATGATTACACCAAATAATCCCTGGTCATAATCATACCAAGTCCATCTATGCACTATAGGCCACATATGACTTTCAACAGAATATAAACATGAGGATGATGACAATGATATAAAAATTCAATAAAACAAGTTCAAGAATTAATTTATCCAAGAATTAACAACATCCAAATTGTCAACATGATACTACTTTGTGGAGTAAAATTCAAGAATGATCAGGAGAATATTTTCATGAATAGATACTAGATGAAGCGCAAATGTCAAGGATATTCCACAAATTTCATGGAGTATATAAGTCAAAACTTAACCAACTGAGTATAATAAAGAATGGAATAACAAAAGAAATCACCATGCATGCGATAGACCGCACAGACAGGTTATTCCAACAGAATAATAAATAATGGAACCAGGTCCGGCGTAAACGCATAGACAGGATATTCCGACAGAATAATAAATAATGGAACCAGGTCCGGCGTAAATGCACAGACAGGATATTCCGACAGAATAATAAAGAACAGTATAATAAATAATGGAACCAGGTCCGGTGTAAAATACACAGACAGGATATTCCGACAGAATAATAACAAGACGGAACCAGGTCCGGTGTAAAACACACAGACAGGATGTTCCAACAGAATAATAATAAAAACGGAACCAGGTCCGATGTAAAACACACAGACAGGATGTTCCAACAGAATAATAGAAGAATGTCACCAAGTATAGGGTAGATCCGCGTATACAGGTTATTCCAACAGAATAATAAGAAATGGAATAACAACAGTTCTCTTCATGAATAAGAAAGAATAACACCCCTTACCGTTTTAAAGACGAGCTGAAATAAGGAAGTAGTTAAGTAGCAGAATACTCTTCTTCTCTCTCTCTATAGTTTCTCTCTCTAGAGTTCAGTGAATTCGTAAGAAATAATGAAGGAATGAGCTGCTATTTATAGAAAAATAGAATGCATAGTAACTAATCCATGAACGGTCCAGATTGATTACTTTAATCTGACGGTCCATATTTAAAGAAAAATCTTTTAAATAAAATATAATATATTCTATTTATAGAATAACTTTAATAAAGTATTCTGTTTTATATAAAAAGATGTTTCTGTTTTATTACGTTAATAATACGAATAAAACAAAACGTCATTATCGCTAAATAATTCATAGTATTAACTGACAATAATTAACTCAAACTGAGTGACTTCTCACATAAGCATTAATAATCAATACCGTGTGCTACTATGCAACCACACGTATTACTGTACTTTTACTACCTAGTAGTTCAACAGTAACAATGGTAAAACTTCCGCCGTTATTTTTAATAAAATATTTTTGTCATTTTCTCAATCCGACAATAATTCCGTTATGGGGTCCACCAATGATTGTGTCGTTGTACGAATATTCCCTGTTAAAACGAATATTTCCCGACCAATCGAATATTATATAACAACTTGCGTACTTTGCAAAATTTATAAATATTACCCACAACTATAACATTATATCAAATTAACTCCATAATATTCAAAAATGATATTTATAGAACATTCATCTTTATTTATAAATGTTGGGGTCTTACAATGTATTTGGCGACTCGGAATGGGTGATGTATACCTATTTCGGGGGCGTCACATACTAGTATGTGGAAAGTGACGTTTCAGAAGTGTTAGGTGAAAAAGCAGACTGATGTGTCAGGCAAATCAAAAAGGAGTTGTCACATCAAACCAGTATGTCTACATCAAAGATCTCAGAATATCTAACATATTATATGCTCAGAAGGAAACTCTTCAAATAGTTCTCAACGACTATGTTCTAACAGAAAGATGAAGGATGAACCTTTAAATGAGCTTAATAGAAAAAGGTCTCTGAGTGAGTGAGACTACCTAAGAGTAAGAAAAGTATATCCAATGAGAGTCGTACACTGCAAAAGCTTCACTTAATGAAAATGAGAATGTCAACAAAGTGGCATCTGTGTTGAGAGCCGGAAGGCCAAGAAAACAACCACTAGAGTGGCAAATCAGAAAGCAAAATATAAGAGTCATTCTACGTTTCACCATGAACACTTTTAAGCTGAAGAAAATAAGATACATAGCCAAATATGTGCACAAGACAACCAGTGTTCAAAGACTTCTAAGTACCAGAAAGAGTCGAGCTGATATGCAAGACTTAGCAATATCTCAGTGGTGATAGTGTGCTGTGCTGAATATCCGATAAATTCAAGCATCAAGTACACAGATCAGCAGCACCAGGGAGATTAATCAGACTGCTAAGTACACAAAGATGTCAAGCTAAATGTACATCTTAGCAGTCCATCAGTTGTGATTAAGTATCAATGTTGACTGTCATACGATCACAAGGAGCTGCTGAGTACCAAAAAATGAACAAGCTAAATGTCATCTTAGCATCTCAACAACTACAACAAACAACCATCCAAACAATCAGGGCCTGAGGGGTCCTTGTCTTTGTGACTAAATCATAGTAAAGTCTGTTGGGCTTAGTCTACAGTTTCCAAGGCTGCTGATCTTGAAGAGTTCTTAGTAAACTAGTGTTCCAAGGCTATTTTTGTCTTGAAGAGTTCTTACTGAACTAGTGTTCTAAGGCTGCTGGTCTTGAAGGAATCTTAGTGATTCGAAGTTGATCAAATCCTTAATGGAATCCTTGCATGTTGAAGTAGAAGAGTGGAGTAGGAGCATTTGGTCTCTGAACCACTTAAAACCCCTGGTGTTATTTACTTATGTCATTTACATTCTGTACTATAACTGCTATATCTGCTTGCAACTAATCTAACATTAGGACTGTGTTTAATGCTATATCCTTGAAGTGAATCTTAACCTATTCCGCTGTGCATGAATTGATTCTTCTATTTATTATATGCTAATCACTTAACAAGATTAAAGAAAAATAAAAAGTTTTAAAGAATCTATTCAACCCCCCTTCTAGATTTATCGTGCCCCTCGGGAAAAAAAACTAACAGATTGTATCGTCGATTTGAGGTACCGAGTAATTGAAGCCATCTATGTTTTTTCTTTTTCGTTTTTTAATTTTTGGATATGAGAATGCATGGATGTGCCAGTATTTGGTAAAGATCGGGTCGGTGTTTGGTAGAGATCAAGTCTGAGAAGTGATGATTTTTATTTATATGGAATAAATTTTGTTTATTTTGATTGAATATGATATAGAAGCATTTTAAATTATATGGTAATGGTGAGAGTGTAATATTTAATTTTAGGAAGAAGACGAAGAACATGAGATTGAAGCATTTTTTTTGTATTGTATGATTTATTTAATGATTTTTGGCTGCAGATCTTGATCTTCAATGTTTTGCTAAAAGGAGTTTTTGATCGATTTTTGATGGTTTTAGATTTTGTTGTTTTTGATTAGTATTAATGTATAATATAAAGTGGTTTGACAAACTTGCCCTTTCATTATATAATAATTGTGTAATCAAACATTAAAATATTCTTTTTTAGTTACACATCAGTTGAATAATGGTCTACTTAAAGAATCACGCCATCAATTTTTGACGTGACATACCCAATTAAATGAAAGTGAAAAAAATTAATAGTTTAATCATCTAATTGACAAAATTGAAAGGTGGATCACCGAAGTAGAATATAATCCATAATTTAGGGTAATAATTTATATTTAAGTCTAATAATAACAACAATAATAATTAGTATTGTATAAGATAATTTTTATAAGAAATTTAGTTCCTTCTAAAACTCTGCTATTTAACTAAAAATAAAATTTTTAATATATATATTTAGAGGGAACAAGTTTTTCAAATACAAAAAATTTCTATAACATTTTTTTTTTTTGCAAAATTGATATTTTTAAAATCAAAAATTTTAATCTTCTGCTCAAAAATAATACATAGAGTCCACCTAATGTGAAAGAGAAGTTTATTGAATTAATTTTTTCCCTTATGAACATATTAATTCTTTAATCTTGAACAGTAATTTATTCCTAATAATAAAATATACTATTTAATACTAAAAAAATTCATCTAAAACAATTATTAGAATTCCCAAGTGACCCACAATGTTGAACCACCGGGTAATTTTTGCGGGTCAATTCCCGGTTTTAGTTTATTTGTACTGATTAGCATTCAAAACAACCTGCCGCGCGAGTTGTACACTCCAATTATTCGCTTCTTCTATAACATCTTCACACTGAACTGACCCCCGGTCCCCCCCCCCCCCCCCCCCTCACAAAACCCTAATTCGATCGATCAATTCCTCTCCAAAACTTTCTCATTTCAAAGCCCTAATTACATCAATGCCAATTGAACTGACCCTCCAAATCTCCACATTCTGAAACCAATCGAAAACCCTAAAATCCGTGTATAAAAACGATGGAAAATCAGAGGCAAATTGTCTGCGCGGAAAATGAAGAACTGGCGGCTTTTTTGTGGAAGAAGAGGCAAGAAATGGCTGATTCCCTAAAAGGGATTTCGGAGAACATTGATTTGACTCTACGCAAGGCGCACTCTAATATTTGTAATTCCAATACCCATATCAAAACTCTCAAGGAATTTTCTCAAATAAAGTAAGTTGTTAGCTTGATCAAATTGCTCGTTTCTGAGAATTAGATAAAATTTACTGTATTTTGAGTTATTGTTTTGTTACCGTTTGTTAATGCAATGGTTTAGCTAAAGAAATGAGCTTTAAAATTAATACTTCTTATTTTGTATCAATAGGGTTTTCTATCGTTCGTAGAATATACGAAAACAATGGCATAATTAATGTAATTTTATTAATTCTTTTTTTGGAGGGGTGATTGCCAAATACCGGTGGTTAAATTAGTGTGTGCTTTTTGGGGTGTTTTCTTTTCTTTTTTCTTTTTTAGGGGTGGGGAGGGTGGTAGAATGTTTTTGTAACTTGTAAGAACATAAGGAGATATCTTCTGTGCTTTCATATGTATGGAGAGGTGGGGAGAGTCATCTCAGCAATGATTAGTACATAATTTGCATCCTCTTATTCGTGGAAAATCTTTGGTTTACTTGTGTTAGGGGTGTTGGAAAATGGATATTGAAGCTGATGCAAGGTTTTTTTAACACTGATTCTGCTGCCTCTGAAAGTGAGGATTTGACAAAAAAAGGTACATATATTTTCTTTGGCCTTTTGGTTTGATTTATTTTTGTGAAACTATGTATGAATGATTGTTCTCAACGTGTATTTACTTTCACAAATTTAGGAAAGAAAAATAAGGGAACTAAGCGCTACATTCCTCAAAAGAATTCTGTGGCGTTTGCGTTATTGATTACACTCTACAGGTAGGTGGTTACTTATACCCCCATTCTCTTATTACTCCTTTTTATTTTTTTGGTTTACACTGTTAAAGACTGTCAACTGATAGTATTGACGGATAAAACTTTTGCTGTTAGGGGGACTGCTAATGGGGATGAATTTATGCGCAAACAGGATCTAATTGATTCTGCAGATGCAAGTGGGCTTTCTCGTGCCCCAGTTATGTACGTTTTGACCCTATTATTTTATTTTAAATTTTAGATATTATTATTGATCAGTTTTATGGTAGGCTGATGATTTGTATTATATATTAATTTTTTAGGTTTTTTTTCTTGATCAATTTGACTGATAGACTCGGTGTACTAAAAATCGGCCTAGGCGGCCGCCTAAGCGAGGGCTTGGCGTCGTGCCTAAGGCCAAATCGGTGAAAAAGGCGCTCTAGCCAATTAGGCGGGACCTAGGTGGCGTCTAGGCGGGAAGGCGGGCTAGGCGGGAAAGGCGGGACTAGGTGGAGATTTTTTTTTTAAATTACTACCAAAACCATATCTTGATATATTTATTTTTCTAATGATTTACCATATTCTTAATGCAAATTGTAGCATATCAAATCATAACAAGAAGTGAACAAGATCAAGTTAAAATGGATAATTTTATTATAGTTGTAATTTTTTGAACTTGTACCAACTTCAAATTATATAAATGATGATACATTTGTAATATTTAGTTTAATTCAATATAATTCTTAAATTTATGTTTAGTTTCTTAAGTTTTAATATTGAATTGAATTCTTAAAATTTAAATTTTTATTATTTAATACCAATTTTGTTTATGAATAAAACTAATACGTTAAAGATATGTTAGTCATACTTAGTATATGATATTTGTCATTTTCTTTAAGTCCTCAATTTTGAAAATTACACAAATAAAAATAATTTCATAATTAATAATATCAAATGTCTCATTCAATAAACTTCACACTAATTTTTAAAAATAACATTTATTTAAATTTTGAGAGAGAAGATACATATATAATTATATATATGAAGATATCAAGATACTACTTACTAGTTACTAGTTATTAGTAACACTAATTCTATAATTTAATTATTTCAAGCAATAAATATATATCTTACTACTTAAGTGCAATTACTACTAATTCTATAATTTAATTATTATTTTTATTATAGATTGTACTTTATATTATTGTTTTGTTAGAATAATGTAAGATAAAATATTAAAATTGTTTTAAAATAAAAAAATCTCGCCTAGGCCCCCCAGGAGCTAGGCCTCCTGGCCCGCCCGCCTCCCGCCTAGCGCCTTTTAGAACATTGGATAGGCTGATGACATGATATGGTCACTTTATGTTCTTAGGCCAGAGAAGGCAAAAGGGAAACCTGGACAATTTGGAAGCTCACCTAGGGACTGGTACAGTGGATGGAGCTGCATGAAGACATTGATAACTAAAGGGCTGGTTGTGAAATCAAGCTGCCCTGCAAAGTATGTTTTTGTCATTTCAGCTTTTCCTGTAGTAAGTTTATAATTTTCTTGCTCATTTGCTAAATGTAATTTCTGGTCTCTATTTCTGTATGTCAGCGTTTGTTTCATTTAGCATTTCAATTCTTAGCTTGAAATCTAAGCTTTAAAATTATTAGGGACTTGTAAGGTGGATTTATAGTTGACCCTATATGATGGAAATCCATATAATTTATAAGAGCTGAAGCATATAGAGCTCCCCCGGTAGATACCAACTTTTGTGAACTACTAAATACTTTCAAATTAATTGAAATAGTCATTTTTTTCTTATGTGAGATCAAAGAATCATACCTCAACCAACCCAATCAAAACATTCTATGATAAATGAAGTTCTAAATGTTCGAAGACTCTTAGTAGAGTCCAACATTTTTAAATACTCCCTCCGTTTCAAATATAGGATCTAAAGTTTGACTTTTTAAAGTCAATTTGAAATATTTTCAAATTCAGTATTGATGTGATCCATTAAACTTTTGAATACAATCTTGTATAGTTTACAATTTTTATAACTATGTCGTCTAAATTTTTACAGTTTTCATAATTGTGCTGTCTAAAAATGAATGAATTCTTATCAATTTTGAAACTGAAAATATCTCAAATTGACTGCTAAATATTTTTGGAACAGAGGAATATGTTTTTTTTTGGTAAATATATATTTTTTCTATACAATTCTCCAAATTAACTGTGTTTTAATATCTATTTTTTTAAATAGTAATTAAACACTAATCTAATATACTTAGTAAATATAAATCTAATAATAGTTAAACACTTTAATATAATATTATAGACTATATAGTTATTAAAATAGCGATTAGTTATTACATTAGCTAATAGTAATTAAATACTTAATATACTATATTTTCTAAAGAAATCAAATAATAATTAAATACTATAAAAGAAATTTTATATGGATATTTTAATTTATATATTTATACTTTTCTTTCGATTTAGAATTATTTACAACCACTTAATTAAATTAATTTTGAATGCAATTTTTTATTTTTAGATAAAAGAAATAAATATACAAATGAACATTCACCCATGCATAAATAGAAGTTTTTCTATACCTAAAAATCTTGATTTCCCTCCATACTTATAAGTATTTTGCAAGTATAGCAATGTATTCAAAACATTATATGCTTTTTTATTTTATTTATTTTTTAATATTTTATACCCAGACAACTTAATACTATGTTTTAGACTAATTGGCTTTTCATCTTGTTAGGTCTCTAGTTTTACAAAATATTACTATTAACTTAAGTCATCCAACTTGCAAATGTTCCACCCATCAATGTCTTTCAGTACCATTATGTTTTATTTGCACACTATGAGGTACTTTGATTTGTCTCTCCACGTGCAACTGGAGTAGCACATTCTGGGGAATGTTAAAGCATGGCATATATTGTTTGATCCATTCTCAAACAACGTAAGCTTTTATAGCAACTAATAACTTGACACCATGTGCGATAGATAATGTTTTTCCATTTCCAGTATCATGATATAATAATTATAGGTTGCTATATATATATATATATATATATATATATATATATATATAGTAAGGGTTAACTGAACGTGGTGTCAAGCTGTCCATATATGTATCTATCCAGCCATGCTTCCGAAATAGATATTGCATCATATAAATTTCACAGTTTTGAAAATTAAAACTTACCTCTTTTCTCATCTCTCAAGTTGCAGCGTTTTACATTTGCCGACTGCTTTTACCCCAATTCCAATAGAGAATAAAGAACATCGAAAAAAACAAGAAGACATGAAAAGTGGAATTTAAAAATCTGTTGTAGCTGCCACCAGTCACCATCATTCTCTCCAGAGTCCGTATAACTTCCCTCATTGCTATCAGACGAACAGTTATTCAGCGTAATTGCTTCCCCACGTATTGCACTTGAAGATAAGTTTCTATTACCATCACAATAGCTATTTACTTGGGTAGCAAACTACTAGGCAGACCATTTTTTGCTATCGGAGGAAACTGCAGCCATGGGCATAACACTTTGTATGTCAAAAAAGTTGAAAATAGCATGAAGAAATCCTAAAAGCCTTATGGAATAACGAAAAGACAAGTAATCTTCAAAAGAGATGGAACAATAAGAAAGGAACTCAACTATATTCTGAGATGTTTCAATTCATCCAAAGTACGAATTCTTTTGTTCTTTCAACTATATCACATTTTCTTCTTAGTTATTCTCTGTAAAGCTTGAAATTGGATTCTAGGAAGAAGATAGTAGCTCTAAGGCTTTGATGTGAAGAAAGAAACTGATAATAGCGTACAAGTCTAATTGATTTTAGCAACAGATTTTGATTTATAAACATGAATATGGATGGTAATAACTTTGGAGAACATGAGTGTGGAAGACTAGAGGCACAAAATTCGGACGTGTCTGTTTTCTTACCCCAACAATAATATAATTCTTCCTGACTTTAAAATTAAAGGTGCTATGGGGGCCTTTAGTAGTAACTTTGTCACTGATCTTTGTAGAGATTGAAGTGTTGCAGTTTTCTAAGTCTTCTTTTTGTCTTCTTTCACTAGTTGACTTATTGAGCCCCTGTTTTCTTGTATCCTCTCTTTCTATAGATGTATAATATTTTTATCAAAAAAGGTGGTAAGCAGGCTGTCAGGCTGAAGTCATGGACTACAACTTCTCTATATTCCTGACAATGTCATAAACAATCCTCTAAATATTGTTAACAGATTAAGAAATTAAAAGGAGTAACAAATGTATTATAGCTAATTGGTATGTTATTTTGTGGTATGCCGTTGCTGTAGTGCTTAAAAACTATTCCATGTTCATGTTATCTAAACAAATTCTTAATAATGTAAGTTGACATGCTGCTCTCAATTGAGATTCCTAATTTCTATTTTGAGTCAAGTTAACATCTTGGCCATATATGATAACTATACGTTTAGGTACATGCTGACTGAAGAAGGCAAAGAATCAGCACGCGAATGTCTTTCGAGATCTGGATTGGCCAAGTCCATTAATGGTTTACCTACCTTGGAAAGATCCTTGAATTTAGATCGAAGCCAGCAGACCGATCAGGAGTTTGCTTGTACTAATTCAGAGGAAGAAATGGCAGCACTAGATGTTGTTTCAAGTGCGCAGGAGAAATCAGTTTATGTTCCACCTGAATCTCTTGACAGGGTATGCTTCAAAATTTTCCTAGTATTATGAGCTGGAAATCGTTTTCAACTCTCCTAGTTTAGCATGCGATGATAGTGAATTATCATCCCCTTTACTTAGGTACAAATGTTGACGATCTTGTTGACTTTCTTGTCTTTAGCATGCCATGGTAGTGTGTTTGTGTATCTTGTACTGTTCATTAAGCAGGAGCAGGAGTAGGAGTTTTGGTGCTGCCAATTTTCTAAAGCTGTGTCATAGTTTGTATTGGGGTTAAGTACGCCTCAAATCAAACGATATCTACCTACAGATTACAGTGCATAACTTCTCTCACCATTTAAAAAAACTACCTGATAACTCCTTCTCACTACTAAAAAGCCTTCTCACTACTAAAAAGTTCTTGTCCCACTTACTCAAAATAACTATTTTTAACTACCAAAATTATGAAGAGAAAAGGGAATATGCTTACAAATAGTGTGTGCCCATGTGAGTCTGTGACCAGTATATATAATTGGCTTGTATTTGATTCTCCTCTCCCTCTCTCTCTCTCTCTCTCTATATATATATATATATATCAATGTTCTAAAAGGCACTAGCCGGGAGGTGGGCGGCCAGGGGGGGCCTAGGCGGGATTTTTTATTTTAAGACAATTTTAATATTTTATCTTACATTATTCTAACAAAATAATAATATAAAGCAAAATAATCTATAATAAAGATAATAATTAAATTATAGAATTAGTAGTAATTGCACTTAAGTAGTAAGATATATATCCATTGCTTGAAATAATTAAATTATAAAATTAGTGTTACTAGTAAGTAGTAACTAGTAAGAAGTATCTTGATATCTTCATATATATAATTATATACGTACTTCTTCTCTCTCAAAAATTTAAATAAATGTTATTGAATGAGATCTTTGATATTATTAATTATGAAATTATTTTAATTTGTGTAATTTTCAAAATTGAGGACTTAAAGAAAATGACAAATGCCATATACTAAGTATGACTAACATATCTTTGACGTATTAGTTTTATTCATAAACAAAATTGGTATTAAATAATAAAATTTAAAATTTTAAGAATTCAATTCAATATTAAAACTTAAGAAACTAAACATAAATTTAAGAATTATATTGAATTAAACTAAATATTACAAATGTATCAATTTCAAGTTGGTACAAGTTTAAAAAATTACAACTATAATAAAATTATTCATTTTGACTTGATCTTGTTTACTTCTTGTTGTGATTTGATATGCTACAACTTGCATTAAGAATATGGTAAATCATTAGAAAAATAAATATATCAAGATTTGGTTTTGGTAGTAATTTAAAAAAAAAAAATCCGTCTAGGCCACTTTTTTCACCGATTTGACCTTAGGCGCGGCGCTAGGCGGGGCCTAGCACCTAGGCGCTGCCTAGGCCATTTTTAGAACAGAGCTATATATATATATATACAAGCTTGATAGCCCGTGCAAGGCACGGGCTAGTTTGCAAAAAGCCGTAAATGCATTTTTAACGGACAAAGGGAGTTAAAGATGGAAGGTTTTTTTTCTTCTTTTTTTTAATATTCTAATCTATTACAATAATTTACCCTAATATGGGGGAAAGGGTTTAGGTGGGGGACATGATAACTTACTGTATTCATTGTCACCTTAAAGTTTAATATGATGACGCTATTTGTATGTTAGTTATCCAGTTTTTTATTTTCTCTAATCACGTAAGAGACGTAGAGGCTAAAAAACTAAAAAGATAAGTAACTTTAATAATACATGCATGTGTCTAGTAGCTGAGAAGAACATTAACAAAATTCTATAGATCTATGCATATTATAATTCTATTCATTATTTTAATTAATTTTGGAACGGAGGGGATACTTAGTATTCCAGTATTACGAATCTCCTTAATTGATCCACTCCCCTTAAACTTAAAACCACAGAGTTACATTCAAATATTAGACAGGTTCATGACCAAATATGGACCAAGCAGCATGTTATGTTGGTTGTTGGTATGAGAATAAGACATTATAAGTCTTAGGTGGTGTTTGTTTGTGTCTGAATACCTTTTAATTTACCTTTGATTCGGTCAGAGATAAATCTCGTTTTGTAATTTTTTTTTGCCTTTTAATGCCTCTTAATTGTTAAGACAGAAACTCAAATCTTAACTATGAAGTGTTGCCTCTTAATAGTTTATTTAAAAGTTATGGACAAAAATAACCTCAATAAATATTGTACTCATTCAATTTCAAATTTTAAGATCATTGAAATAAATTTTTTAAATAACTTAGAAGGTTAAAATGGTAAAATAGTGTCATTAGGATGTTTTACACTTTTTAGTTATCAAACAGTTTTTTAGATTCAGATATTATTTCATTCAAATGATCTAATTTATTAAGATGTATTAACTATTCAGATCTTAATTACTCGTTAGACACAATTGAACGTGCTTACTGCTTAGTTGCTTCAAATTGGGCATAGATTATTGGGTTTGTGTTCTCAGATATATAGTACACAAATTGTTGTTAATAATTGAAATGTTGAAATCATGCATCAATCTAATATAAAAATAATTGGAATATTGAAATCATACATCAATCTAATATAAAATCTTAACAGACATAATGCATAGAAAAAAAGATCAAAATTCACCTCATAATAGTAACTTTCAGACCCGCATTCTTCAGCTCCCTCATTTCATACTCCTCGGCCGCCACAGGACAAATATCAACTGCATTGGACACACTCAACCCATAATTCTCCAAAAGCTTCTCGACATCGCTCTCAATTCCCAACTACGAAAGCCCCATAATCCTCCAAAAGCTTCTCGACATCGCTCTCAATTCCCAACTACAAAAGCCTTGTTTTGTGGCTGCCCCTCGTGAGAATTAAGAAGCAGAAATTCCATCAGACTTCCAATTATCTTGTGTACTCCTTGTTACTGCCAACTCCATCTGAAGCATTGAAATAGGCTTGTCCAGTGATCTGTCAGGCCTTCCAAAATTGACCCAAAAATTTAACCAAATAATCAAAACAAATCTTAATAAATTCACAAACATATTTCTGAACACACCCCAAAAGAACATCAAAATTACAACACAAAGGACTCGGAACTCACTGTATTGCTTCATGGGTTTTGTGAACTTCCCCCGCCACATCCTTATGTTCTTCTAATTTCTAATACATGAAACAATCAAAGATTCAGCATTTATACTTATTAGTACACAAACCCAGATAAAAAAAATAAAAAAAATGAACTTTGACTTAAAATATGAGTAGGCCTAGCTCATAAAAATTAAGTTTTGATAATAAAAATTGTATGTCTTTTACGCACACTTTCTTCTTAGTATCGTAGTACTGATTTGCAACTCTTGTTCACGTCTTTGCCTTGACATGAGTTGACCGTTTGATTCTGGCAGAGCCACAATCTGTAACCCAGATCAAAATCACAATTAGACCCAAAAATCATAGCTTTATTATAAAATATATGAATAAATTAAAGCTAAACCCAGAAACAGATCACAGAAAACAATAGACCCAAAACCCAAAATGTAAGAATAATAAAAAAAAAATCAAGAGTCAGTGACAGATTGTTCGATTCTCGCCATCGGCGTTGGATCCCTGTTGATGATGCGGAGGTTGGTAGTGCTGTTGTTGTTGCAACGACTGCTGATGTAGGTGATGTTGATGGTACGATCGCCTCCGCCGAGCGACTGTTGTTGGGTCTGTTGTTTGGAAGTACTGATCAAGCGATGAAGAGATGAAATTTATAGAGGAGGAGATGAAGAGATGGGTAGATGATTGGGCAATTGAAAAATCCCTTGTATCCTCTCAAATAACGCGGCAGAGCAAACTCACTAACCATCCGAGACAACTTACTGATTTTTCCTATTGGAAGGATCGCTTTACGGATATATTGTATATAGGGGTTGATATATATATATATATATATATATATATATATATATATACATATATCCATAATCTAGTTATGTTAAAATAGTTCAACTAACATATTGCTATTGTTATGTGGTTTTAACCTTTTACTTTACTAACCATCAATCAGATGTACAAGTATTGTGTTTCTCTTGCAGTTTTGTTATGTTTATTGCTTTGCTTTCCTTTGTTTTTTAAAGTAATAAGATTGTATTTTAAAAACTTTCTTGTGATAAAGTTATAATTAAGAATAATGGTTGAAATCAAGAGAGTGGTTTCAAAAAAGGCCCACACCGAGCTTACCAAGATTGTTGGAATGAGTTGATTGCTTTACTTTGTTTAATTTTGACTTGTTTTCGGTTTTTATTTCTTAGGTGGTGTTTGATAAAATTGAATATTAAGATCTGAACAGTTTAGACGTCTAAATAATATAGAGCATCTGTTTAGAATTGTATCTGAATGAAGAAATATTGTTTGATAATTATTTTTTTTATAATGTCTGAATAAGAGTATTTTACTATTTTAACCCTTAAACAAACAGGATTACTCCCTCTTCACTTTCTCTCTCCCCTCTTCACTTTCCTCATTTCTTCACTCCCCTCTTCAGTTTCCTCATTTCTTCACCCTCTTCACTCTCTCTCCCCTTCCTCATTTGCACCCTCCTGTCCTAGCTCCACCTCCCTTCCGTCGCCCTCCGCCGCTGTTGCCTCTGCGGACGCCCTCTCTCCCCTTCCTTCAGATCATATTTTCTCTCAGTAATATATATATATATATATATATATATATATGAGCATGGATCAAGAGCATTCTCCTTAAATTGCATTCCTTCTTAAATAACACTTCTTTATTAAAACTACGTCGTTTTGGAGTCTTTTTTTTAAAAACAAGTGGGGTCGTGGGTGGCATTTTTGTAAATAAAAGGAAAGCAAGTGGGATCACTCTCTTTTAAAAGACTCCAAAACGACGTAGTTTTAATAAAGGAGTGCTATTTAAGGAGGAATGTTATTTAAGGAGAATGCTCTTGATCCTTGCTAATATATATATATATATATATATATATATATATATATATATATATATATATATATATATATATACCAAACAAATTATCACTTCACACTTCTTTCATTCATAGCCTTCCAATTCCATTTAGATCCAATCTTATAGGAACAATTTTATATCCACTTTCTCTCTCTAGATCTGAGCTCTGTATTTTCAGATGGTTTCAATTGGCATGGATTTGTGTTTGGTTGTTTTTTTTTGTAAATTTATTAATGCTAGAATTGTAAATCTGAAGGGTATACATGTATATGAATTTGTTCATTTCACTGGATAGGATGGTGAGCTTTGTGGTTGGTGGCAATTTGAATGTGGCTGGTGGCAATTTGAATGTTTTAGCTCCGAGGTTAGGGACGGTAGAAATGGGGATACAAAAGAAATTTTGTAGTATTGTTGAGACTATTTTTGTCCAAAAAAACAAAATTTCGCTTAGATGAGGCTCTGAATGGTTTATCATTATTTTTGAATCTTATCCATTAAGAGGTATTAAGAGGCATAAAAATGTTTATATCAGAGGCACACTTATTCAGAGCCATTAAAACCCAAACAAACACAGCCTTACTCTTCAAATTTCCCACATGGGTGGTCCATTATTTGCATGGAATATAGGCTTTGGATGGATGATCGAATGGTCAAAGGCGACAGGGGGAGTGAAGGTTGGGTCCTTGAAGCTTTTCCTGGCTCTTTTGGGCGTTCATTGTTTCCTGGTCCCACTTTGGGTTTTATTATAACAGTTGTAGGATCTTTCATAATAAGCCTAACTCCTGTAACTTGATATTCTGATCACGTAAGCTGAGACGGAGTCATATCAAGTAAAGCGCACACGTTAAGGAAAGTAATGTGTGCAATTAGCTTTGACGCAGATGAAACAAACTGAAGAAGAAACAGAGGAAGATCAGGACGGAATAGAGAGATTGAGAGAAGTTACTCAGTTTAGTGGAGAAAGGGTTGTTACAGAAGAGAGACAGAGAAGTTATCTTAGAGAGAGAATAGTGTTATAGAAGAGACAGAACATAGTGGGCTGTATTCCTCTAAAGTTCTTAGGAGTTCCATTAATTTCTTCTAAGCTTTCTCAAGTGGACTGTATTCCTCTAATCCATAAAATCTCCTCCAAAGTCAGCTCTTGGACTGATTTCTCCTTAGCTTATAGTGGAAGGCTGCTGCTCATCAAATCTATTCTTTTTGCTATACAATCGTTCTGGTCTGCCCACTTTACTCTCCCTAAAGCTGTCATTCATGAAATTCAGCAAATTCTCTGTAGATTCTTATGGAAAGGCCCCTCTCTTGCCAAATTTGGAGCCAAAGTTGCTTGGAATCGCTTTGCCTTATAATGAAGGAGGTCTTGGAATAAAGCACATTGAATATTGAAATAAGGCTCGTATCTTGCAACACTTATGGAATGTCATTCAATTCAAGCCCACATCTTCCTGGGCAATTTGGACTAGGAAAACAGTTCTCAAAGGCAAATGTTTTTGGCAAGTTCCTATCCACCCAACTGCTCATGGATTTGGAAGAAAGTTCTCAAGCTTAGAGTCATTGCAAAGAAACATATCTCCTATTTTGTAGGCAATGGTGCTGGCATTAGCCTATGGTTTGATCCTTGGGATCTTGGAATTCGTAACATTCACTCTCATGATCCCCCTATCATTCACTCTGGCTCGGGAGCCAGTGCCACTGTGCAACATATTATAGTTAACAATGCCTGGTGCCTGCCTGCTTCTCGTCATCAAGCCGTTGCTCAATTTAGAAACCAGATTGACTACTTTAGACCTTTTGACACTCGAGCACAAGATAAACTTCTGTGGGACAACTCCTTTTATCTTGTCCTAAAGGTCTCTCACATTTGAAACTCTATTAGACAGAGGCATGCCAAAGTGGTATGGCATAAAAATGTCTGGCACAAACTTCATGTTCCTCGTTTCTCCTTCATAACATGGTTAGCTTTCCATAAACGTCTGCACACTGCAGATGCCCTTATCAATTTTGGGATCCGGTTAATACTCAATGCCAACTCTGTCTTCAGGAGTCTTAGGGGGTGTTTGATAAAAATTGAATAAATCTGAATGAGCTGAATCTGAATCTGAATGAGTTGAATCTGAATCTGAATGAAAAAAACTGTTTGATAATTGACATGTCTGAAACATCTGAATGACAAAACATTATTATTTTATCCCCTCTAAAAAAATTCAAAATTGTTGTAAAATTTATTTAATATTACTTAGTATAATAGTTAATATTTTTTTTAATTTTTTAATTTTTTTTACTTCATTCAGTTGCTCATTCAGCTCAAAAAATCTGACTTAGCCATTCAGCTCGTCTATCTTACCGATTCAACCATTCAGACCAAAACAAATGCACTGACTGATTCAGCCATTCAGATTCAGCTCCATTCAGCTCTAAACAAACACCCCCTTAGTCTTTGGACCACTTATTTTTTCAATGCCCTTATGCATATGTAGTTCTCAATCGTATTTTCTCTCATGGTGGCTGGTTTAATTCTCCGAACCTTCTGGAGTCTTATCTCTCAGTTGATAAGAGCACACAGTGGTTTGAAGATAACAAAGCAAATCAGGAGCTTATGCTTAAATATTTGCACCTATAGAGTTTGGCAGGAAAGGAACACTAGATTTCATGACCATGTCACAGTTCCTCATATTGTCATTGCCAAAGATATCTTGCAAATGATCAAATGCAGATTAAATTCCTCTACACTATTCCAAAAATCAGTCTCTCAACACTCAGTTCTCTACATTTGGAAATTGTAAATGTCCTCATTCTATTATAGCATGACCATCATTGTGGTATGCCTCCATGATGTTTTAGCTATAATGCTTCTGGGTTATGCCCGTTTGCACCTGTAATCATTTTCATTCTATGCATTTTTAAAACTTAGCAAAAAAAAAAAGTTCTAGAGAATAAAGAGAGAAAGTGGTGTTAGAGAATAGGAAGATGAAGTGGTGTTAGCAAATATAGAGAGAAATATGTTGAGAGTGTACCTTGTTACTTTACTTCAACTGATATTTTTGTGGAGTAGCCAGTTTAGTTAATGACTCATATGAAGGAGAGTGTATAACCAATTAGCCATTCTATGAGAATTAACCGGTTTCTTTTGCAAAAGAAGCCCCGATCAAAACCACTGGGTTTTCTCTCTGGAAAACCGGCAGCTGAAGATGGTTGGTGTTAAAAAGGCCATAACTGACCAGTCTGGTTTCAGTTTCTTCAGTTGATTGTACAACCTAATTTTCACATTTTAGTTTTTATTGTTCGAGTGCTATGAATAGTTTGTTTATATATAGATGCATTGATTATGTATATGTTGTCCTTGAATTATATAAGCATCTGAAAGTTTTGTTCCTTTATTCTTTTAGTTTTTGCGCATGGGTTATTCCAAGGAACACATTCTATTTGCTTACTCTGATGTATCAAAATCTTTGCCGCACAAGGAGATGTCTTCACTCTGGCCAGCTGTTTTATGTCGTCTTAGAGAAACTGAGGTTTATGGTTCGTGTTTGGAGTCCCAAAATACCTTGAGGGAGGATCCTCCTGCATTGTCAACTATTTACAAACCTAGAGTTGGTAATAATCATTTTCTGAATGCTTGTGGATGAAAGAATTTAGTTATTGACGTATTGTAACTATGTTTTGATGAATACTTTTTCAATGTCCAGGTCATGTAGATCTGTCTACAAGTGAAAATAGACTGATGATTTCTGCTAATGATGGTGCATCATATATCATGAAGTCTCGAAATCTCACTGATTCTTCACAAATAGATTTTTCCATGAGAGCTTGCTCATCATCTGTAAGTGTGCCGTGTGCAGTGTTAAATTTGTTTGATGACAATGACTAGCACAGGAGGCCTCTTTACAAAATGTATTATACATTCAACTTTAATGCTGAAATCCTGAAACTTGTTGTGGTTGAATATGTCTTATGTATGAGTGTTAGTTTCCTTGTGGAAATTCTTATGAGTGCTCCACATGTTAGCATAGCTTGGCGATGGTATATACTCCTGTTCTCCAAAGGATGTGAAAAGTACACTTTTCACACAAATTAAGAAAAGTAAAGTAGAGTAGAGAGTATAACTTATGTTAAAATTTACCCATAGTGGACTCCATGAAAGTACACAAATAACATTTCTCTTTTAGAACTAGTGGACCCTACTTCATATACTTTTGAGGGTGAACAATTCTTTATATATATTTTGTACTCTCCCAGTCCCATAAATATTTCAACACGGCTTTTAGGAAAATGTTAATCTCTTATATTTCCTAATTGACTTGACCCCTATGAAATGATGGTTAACAGGTTGAGAATGCTCCAAGAATATGAACCACACAAGTTTTAGTTAATGGTGGGATCCACTATATATTCAAATGATAAAAGTGACATGACTATTGGTAAATTAGTTATATAACTTCACAAAGGTTGCCCAAAAAAGAAATCTTGCAATTTTTATGGGACTTCCTAAAAAGGAATGTGTTTTATTATCTATGGGACGGAGGGAGTATTTGATTTAAGTACTTTATACATCCTTTGAAGGACAAAATATTTTGAAATTATTGACATCCTTTGGGGGACAGAGGGAGTGATAGAGTAGCATATTATCTTTAAATTTTTTTTGTAGATCATTTTGTCCTAATCCTGATCCTGATCCTGATCCATTCTAAAACAATGTATAGGAACACAAAGACCTTATACCTTTCTTAGCTCAAAGTTTTCTATTCTATTTTTTTGGAGTAAAATCTTTGTATTTTAAGAGATGAAGTGGTTCCTTAATAAATTAATTGTTTTTCTTCTTCTTGATGCCATAGGATAACCGAGTGCATAAACAACATAAATATGGGTTGGAAGCTATATCAAATGTTTTAACAATGCCGCCTGTGGCCTTTGGAGAGAGCTTTGAGGATGCTTATGACGTAATTTTGATTTTGGATGATCGTGAGAAATTCACCACTCAGGGGTGAGTAAGTTCTGGTTAGGTAAAATGTGCTTCTTGAAATTGAAGGCTTTTCATTTGTGGCAGTCTGTCTAGACATGGTTGTCCTGATATCAAATTATTATATTTGATTCAGACTTCTATTATCAGATTAGCATAGGAAATTTTATGTGTCACCTTCTAATGAATGATAGCATTAGTGCAAAGTAGCACATTTTTTTCCTGAACCATTGGTAGATGAGAATCTATACTTCCATGAAATATTTCACTATTTTTGTTTTTGTTTGTCCCAATTTAATTCCTAGCTCATCAATGTTGTTTATGATTTTCTGTTTCGAAGTTGAAGAAACATATAGGAATTTCCACATTTACTTACATGGTTATTGTCTTTGCGTTCTACTTTTGGACAAATTGTGTTTCCTAATCTTATATGAATTTCTTTTTCCTTTTGTTACAAATCTTACATAAAGGTCTTAAGTGCACAAGAATTAATTTATTAAGCAAATGGCTGAAAATAGGAGTGATGTAATTCTATATAAGTTAACTTATTAAAAAAAAACCTTGATGAATTCCTTCACATCAATAGAAGTGTGTGTTTTATGAGGATTTGAGATTGTAATGTTTGATGTGGCCTTATCTTTGCAAGGTTGATTCTTAAAGATTATAAGAGTGACTCTTATATAATTCATTCCTCTTCTTTGTATCAGACATTGGCCACTTTAATTCTTTCATCCATCAGAAGTTCAATCCTAAGGACCATAAACCATTGAATAACCATGGTTACTGCTTGAGAGATTCCCTTCTTATGGTTACGGTAGTGTTTGCACCCTCTAGAAGAGACCTATGTCAAAAAATTTCTCTCCATTTTAGAAATGTAAGATGGAATCATGGAAGCTTACCTTTCAAATTTTTCTGTGGATTTTCTTTCTTGTTGTATTATTGTGTTTAACTGCTATATGGACTTTTATTTACTTAAATTATGGCCATTATATAATGATGATGATCATTACTTTGATAGAATATTTATTGCATGCTTTGTTTTTTCCAGGCCGAAGTCTAGGAAAATTATTGAGCACATTTGTACGCAATTTAAAATTCAAATAGAGGTATGGTATATTAATTGTGTCTAAAGCCTATATAGAATGGTTTTATTTTTAACACAATTCTTTTTGGTCGTGTTATTGCCATTTTATATCACCATAACTGATTGATGCGTCCAGTATATTAACATCATCTAAGGCTAAGAGTTTGCTACTTGATGGCAGCAGTACTACCATTTGTAATATTAGTCTATATTAAATATACACAAACTGAAGAGAATTTTTTTTTCTTTGCTTTGCACATGGGAAGTATAACAAAGCTTTCGGCGCAAACACATGAAAATATCAAAATACTTTAAATTGTGAAATAATTAATATTTATTCCTTTTTATCTGTAAAATTTTTGCTTTCATACCTTCCTATTTATTTAGTATGCTCAGTTATGACTTACATATTTCAACTACTATAGGTTAGGCGGTTGCCTGTAGGAGATGCCATCTGGATAGCACTCCATAAACGTTTTGGTACTGAGTATGTTCTTGATTTTATTGTTGAGAGGAAGAACGTTGATGATTTACGGAGCTCAATCAGGGATAATCGCTATAAAGATCAAAAAGTGCGGCTATTGGTATTGATTCTGGTTGGACTGTGAACATTTTTCATTAACTTCAATGAAGTCTACTGTTTGTGACTGAAGTGTTATTTCTTTGCACTTGCATAGGTTTTGTAGGTAGATTTGTTTAAAATCATCAACAACTTTTATAAAATCTGTGCCTGATTTCTTGAGTACAATACTTCATTTAGAAGGTTCAACCTTCATCCCCAACACTCTTAAAAATCTGTAGCAGAAACGTCACATTCTAAAAACCGCTAAGACCCTCAGATAAGGAGAATAGTGTCATCAGCAAAATGCAGGTGAGACACTATAAGCTCATCCCTTCCTACCGGACACCCAAGTATGAAACTTGCCTATAGACTTCGTAAGCGTCCTACTTAGAGCATCAACTACAAAAGTGAAAAAGAAAAGGAGACGGGATTCCTTGCCGCAACCCCCGTAAAACCGTAAACCAAAACAACAGGCTTTCCGCTAATGATAACGTAAAGATGAGAAGAATACATAATAAATTGGAAATGAAGAATCCAACCCCAGTCGCATCACATAACGTGTAGAGGGTCTCAGCAGTATTTTGATATTTTCTTCATTGGAGGCTTTATATCCAAAGTTTGATAATGGTTTTTTGTTTTTGGAATGTTTGAAAGGATATATCCAAATTGGAAGGTTGTTGGCGATTAGTTAAAGAAGGGCTTTGTTTTTCTTTTGTCTAGTGGTATTACTATTTCCAGAGTACATTTTGTTCCTAGATCTATTTTGAGACCTGGCCGTAGACTTGTGATGGAGATGCTCTTTTGGGCCTGCCCAAATTCATCAGTAATATATGCTTTTCATATGTGGGTGTTCCCCCTTACTGGCACTTTTTATCTACGACAACTTATCAAAAAGCTAAATAAACAAAGTCAGACTCTAATTTTTTTTGGTTAATTTCTGGAAAGTTCATTAATTTGGTGTGCAGTTCTCATGGAAGTTGAGGTTCAGAACATATATTGTATTTCTGATGGTTGTTTCCCTTTAACTTGGACCTCCTTTTAAATGTTATATTATTATTCTGTATCAGCTTACCAGTGCTTTTGAATATCTTATCCTCGTGTTTCTGACCGTCTTCTTTATATTTTCTATATTTTTTGGGGCTTTACTTGATCCTTTCAAGAGATGTGGACTCAAGAAGTTGATTTACATAGTTGAAGGTGATTTGAATGCTTCTGATGCTGCTGAAAGCATCAAAACAGCGTAAGGAAGTTTCTTTGAAACTTTTATGGACCTGTTGCTCTTGGTTACTTCAAATTATTGACACTTTGATTATTAAGAAAGCAATTGTCAACTGATTAAATATTGCAAGTGACATGTTTTGCATATTACAACTGTGGTTGTCATCAAAGTTATCATCAATACATCAATTTAATTATTTAGCAAAAAAAAAATACATCAATACAAAGACAGATATATGCGTACAATAATTCAGGAAATAGTAGGAAGAATACACACAGATACAGAAATATACTATATTAGATTCCTAGAAAGTTAATAGATATTTGATTTTTAATAACAGTTTAGCAAGTAAATCTAAATGACGTAAAAATTTATTTTATGAAAGTATAATCAATAATCATTGATATAATTTGCAAGGAATATGTGTATACATATGAATTCAAGTATTCAGATATTTAAATGATGAGTACTTAATATGTGATTCACCCACAAGTCTGCAAGTAAATAAAAAACTTTCTACTTCCCTGCTACTATTATTAGATTCCTTCCTATCTTTGCTATCATAAAACATCACTTTTGTTTATTCTTACAGTTAAATACTTCTTTAGCATTAATAAAAAGTTTTACCTCAGGTTCTTTTTGGGCACATTGATCAACATTTTGAATAACTTGATATATAAAATAGCTGTTCACCATGTGTTCAAGATTGTTAGCAAGGTCTGTCTGAAACAGGTCTGCCACAGATTTGTTGACCTAGTAGAATTTTCTTTGGTTCCTAGGTTTCATTTCTGGTTCGACCTTATTATGCATCAGTTGTGATGTATGCATTCTTGTACAATCTGTTACAACTTAAATCACTTGATTTAGTAAGCATTCATTCAATTTCAAGTTTTGATGGACCTTTTTTTATCCCTTGTGCTGTTTCAGTTCTAAATTCTCTCCTAGATCAAACATGGTCTGTTGTCAATTCATATATGGTCTATTATTCTATCTGAATTTTTGCTTATGTTCTTCAGCTAGTGTTTCTTCTTTTCAATTCAGTAAGCTTATTATAGATTGGCAATGACATTCAATTTTTTGCAGTTGTTTCACAACAGAGATTTTGGAGGGATTTGATGTACAGAGAACGAGTGGCTTGGCAGATACACTCAGGAACTATGGTTATCTTACTCGAGCAATAATCCAGTACTACAGTTCTGTAAATATTGAGGACAAAATGAATAACCCTGACATCTGTCCTCCTTTCAATGAGTTTATCAAGAGGTGCCAAGATTTGGATAAGATGACAATTAGTGATGTATTCGCCACACAACTCATGCAGGTATCAACAGTTGTGGACTGGTCAAATCTTTTCTTTTCAATATTGCAATATTAACAGCATTTATCTTCCCCATATATGGTTGGATCAACTTCTAATTGATGATGGTTTCTCATGCATCAGCTAAAATTATGTCTAAATATGCTTAGATCTACACAAATAGAATATTGAAAGCTGTAATATTGACCTTGCATGCTTCTTCCTCGAGCCCTTTTAGAAGATTTCTTGTACCTCTACTGTTATTAGTCACAATTATAAGTATTAGGCCATTCAAATGGCTGGATTATTCAAGAACCTGTGATAAGCGGGTTACATCATTTATAATATTATTTAGAGTAAAATTCAAAAAACCACCCGTGGTCTACCCAAATTCTTGAGTCACCACCCATGGTTCGGAAACTATTGATTTAACACTTGTGGGTTGATATCAAGCATCAAGTTACCTCATTTCCATCTAATTTGAAGGCAAGTGGACTCCACTCGCTAAAAAGAGAGTGAAACGATATTCAACAATAGTAGTGAATGTTTCAATGACAATAATACCCACAAATCTCGCTTAAATTTAATAAAGCATACCCCTCATTATCCTTCACAAGATTGAAACTGAAATTGAACTCCATAATCGTTCTTCATGAGCATTTTTTTAATATATATATATATATATATATATATATATATATATATATATAATGCTATCTCACTATATATAAACCTAATTCAAATTAAATAGAGCCCCCACTCCTAAAATTAAAACTTGCCCAAAAAACAAAACTTGACCTTTAATATTGGAGCGCCTAATAAGACTTTCAAAGCCTGGAAGAGAGCTGTGTGGCCTTGATTCTCACTTACTTGGACAGCCCTAGAAAACAAAACCAAACTCTTGATTCAAAATTAATCTCCTCCAAACCACCACCACTTCACCCCTTTGTATAGATCAACCCACCAAACTCTCATAGATCAAACCTCACCAAAACCAGCCGGTAGATCAAAATCTCCAATATTTCCAACCGACGAGAGGAATAAAAGAAAGGAGATCTAGAAGAAGAAACTGGTGCACAAAATCTCCCATCATATTGCTGGCTTGGGTATGTAAAAGAAGTTTGGCCCTCTCAATTGACCAATTGGGGCAACAGAAGAAGGAATGTTTTTTAAAAACGAAGCAGGAAGCTTTTTTTTTTTTTTAGAACGAAGAGGATATCTGGGTCTTTCTTTCTTTCATTTTTTGGAAGTGTTTATCTAGTTTTAAAATAAAATTTACTCTTCATTTTTGACGTACTCCTCGTTTAAGTTTAAGTATATGATTAGTTGTAGTCTAATATTATTCAATTTTACTATTAATGTTAGCTATATTAATTAAATTATTAATGTTATTTTAATTGAATTAAAAATATTTTTTAAATTTGAATATTATTTGTTTTTCAACTTACATATTATTTGTTTCAACTTAATTATCTTAACTATAATTCATTTAATAATTTTATATTTTTTTTTGAATTTGAGGTGTTGAAAAGAAAAAAAAATGGTGATAAAGATATTTAGGAAAAATGAAGTATGAAGGGCAGAATAGTCTTTAACTACAAAAACTAACGGTGTTAGTCAAAAATCGTTAGTAGGTGCCGTTGTGAGAATGAATATGAAACCATCGGTGGTAAATCGATAGTTTCCAAACCATAGGGGGTGACTCAAGAATTTGGCTAAACCACAAGTGGTTTTTTGAACTTTACTCATTTCAATGGTGATGAAGTACTATATTTTGGAAATTTTATAAATGCAGGTCCCGCAGGTGACAGAGGAGGTTGCTATTGCAGTTCTGGATTTGTACCCGACACTATTGTCTCTTGTTCGTGCATACTGTCTTCTTGTGAGTTTTCTCTTTTGTGTTTTATTTTGTTGCAGCTATCTTTTAATCAATGGGGATTAAGGTAACTAGCAAGTACATGCAAGTAGTGTTGACAATATTTATTTAATACTAAATATTTTTTCAGCTTCTTAAATTCAACCTCTGGTTTTCACTCCTTGCATAATGTTTTAATACTCGGGAATCTTTCCTTTCGTTTTTTTTTTCACTTACTGAGTTAGCGTTGAGTACGCCATTTTCCTCTACCATCTTATATTATGAAGGCCAAGGTTTCTTGGAAAATTTGGTTGTGTGGTTTTTGACCCTTCGACTTAACACTAATAACGTGCACGTAGGCTTTACAAATCTGTATCTCCAGAGGTGTGTCAATTGTCGTGTGTACACAGGAAGGTGAACCTCATTCTCATCTGTTTGTTCACTTTCCGATGTCGTGTTTGTTGAGGTGTTTTTTATCTGCTATTTAACCTGTGTTTTTGCTGGTTTTAATTATAATAGTAGTGAGCCCACACTTTGTATTTTCTTTCGGAAAATTGCCTTACTCAAACGACTTTTTATTGAACATAAATGATGAAAGGGTGAACTGCCAAGTAGGATGAACCTAATCAACAATTTTTTAAGCTCTTATGATAGGGAATAAAGACCCTTTTTAGGAAAACTTTGGCTGAATTAAACCCTAAGCATTAACAGGAGGTGTGTGGCTAGTTTACAAGATTAATTGGCTAATCCACTCTGAAAATGTATTTTTTAATTTATTTTCAAAAGTAGAAAGAAAATAAGATTTTATTAGAATAGATAGAGTACAACTTAATAATAGGAGGATGAGAAATCCTCCATAAAAAGCCTTATAACACTGTTCGTGGTCTGGTTTTATGACCTATTAGAAAATTAAGAAAAATAATTGTCTACGATAATGGTATACCAGATTGGATCAAACTAGATTTTCTTTTCTAGTTTAAAAGACTAAAATGCATTTGTGAGACAGAATTCTCCTTTTTTAGTATGATATGATTACAAAGGACTAGGGGTTTAGATGAGCTGAGTTGAGTCCAGTATTCGGTAATCAAGCTATTCACACCGTCTTGGTCAGTTTACAAGAAGTTTTATTTTGATATATATATATATATATATATATATATATATCTAACATCTCAAACCTGAATGAGTTCCTAACCCCTTCGCACAGGAGCCGAGTTCGACTGTTCGAGTAGTTTGGTTCTTTACGTGTCGAGTAGAGTTGTTGGTTATTTTTACATGGCCTCTAGTTACTCAATAACTTATCAAATGGGTTCGAGCTGAGCTCAAATATTTTACTAGTTTTAAGATGTGGCTAAGTTTTGTTTTATTACACAAGTTAATCTCAAATATGCATTACTTGAGCAAAGAGTAACTGAAGGCTGTGTTTTTTGGCAATCCATTTACTGTATTCCTTGGGTTAGTTAGATTGACTACGCTTCTGAGCCACATAGTTCAACATGCAGAAAATCTAAAATTACAAGAATACAACAAAGCAATTTATGTCAAGAAGCTCTTGAAGTAATGACGTAATTGTCCAAAAAACCATTCGTGAACTTGTGTTTTATGCTGCGAATGAGTTTCTTAGTGCTGGCAGGGACATTTCTGCCAACACAGCCATGACATCTATACTTATAGACCCAGTTAGTGAAGGAACCAGACTAGTCATTTTAAGGTTTGGGTTTAGAGTGTCATCAACTTTGTCTTAAAGCAAATATGAATTGAGCAGCTTAATGCTGAAATTTTAAGTAATATATTGTTGTGCTGCTCTCTTTATGTCGTGCAAGTGTTTGTTGGTATAAATGGTATTATGGTACTCTGTATGTTATAATAGTGCTCAGGAATTAACTTAGAAATAAATGGTTTCATTGTCAACTTAAATTGTCATTCTGCTGGAGATCGGAGTCGGAGTCGTAGACATCTAGAGGTAGTGGTAGAGGTAGAGGTACAGGGAGAGGCTGTTCATCTGGTTCGGTCGGTTAGGTAAAAATGAGTAAATACTGTACCATACCGGTTATACACAATATATATATATATATATATATATATAGAGAGAGAGAGAGAGAGAGAGAGAGAGAGAGAGGCCGGATCTTGTCCGGGAGCCCGGACAGGTTTAAAAATCCGGATATTTTTTTTTTAAAAACAACTAAATTTTTTTTTTTAATATTTTATGGAATTAGAATTTTTACATAATACTGTGTTTTTGGTGTGATTTGGATACATATAACAAAATATGTCTGTACAAACTGTACATACATGTTTTATTATATGTATCCAAATCACACCCAAAACACTGTATTATGTAAAAATCCAGTTCCATAAAATATTAAACTTCTTTTTTTTAGTTGTTTTAAAAAAAAAAAGGAAAAAAAAAAAAATGGGGTCCGGGAGTCCGGACCTGATCCATTCTGTATATATATATATATATATATATATATATATATAGCAAGGATCAAGTGCATACCCCTTATCTTATTCACCCGTGCTCACCCCCTTTAGGCGACGGTTTCGGTCATACAACCGTCGTCTATACTTTTAGCGACGCTATATGTTGTCCGTCGCTAAAAGTATAGACGACGGTTGTATGACCGAAACCGTCGCCTAAAGGGGGTGAGCACGGGCGAGTAAGATAAGGAATATGCACTTGATCCGGACCGTGTGTGTGTGTGTGTATATATTATATATATATATATATATATATATATATATATATATATATATATATATGTAAGATATTTGTTTGGTTTAATGATTTCTTACTTTCTGGTAGTGTTTTCTTCTTGGTTTGTGGCTGACACTTTAAAGAACTATGCTGCTACTAATATTAGTGAAACATTGGCATTTATTGTACTACTGGTGACATTGAAAATTTTTCACAGATTATACTCTGTGAAGTTACTTTCCGTCCAGCAATCAGGACATAAATATTTTCCTTCTCTCTTTTTCTTCTTCGAGTAAATTAAGAATTATATAAGACTGAATAATTGCAAGCACTATTTATGATATGACTTGGATTTGCCAGCTTGATGGGAATTGGATATATCTGTCTAAGAATTTTTTTACTAGGAAAAAAACAAAAAAATAAAGTACGACCAAAGTAATTATGCCCAGGATAGCATACTGATTGAGCAAGTTAGCTTGGATTGCTTTTCTACCTCATCATATATTAATTTTCCTTATGTATACTGGGTAGCACAATGTGTGTATACTGTTAGCATTGCTGAGCCATATCGTTGCTAGTTCATCAAAATTCTAAAGTAACCAACTCATAAAATATCTTGTTTGAACTATAACAGTATGTTGGAAAAAGGAAAAAAAAAAGAAAAAAGAAGGAAGAATCGAAATTGAACAAGTATCTACCGGCACAATATCTATACTAGAATGATATATACTATTTGCATATATAGTGGTCCGGTTTTTTGGGTACTATTATTTTTTTCTTCTTATTTTTAAATTTTTTTTTTATCATAAAATATTCGTACGAGTTTATTTATGTTACTAACTCCAACTGTTGTCATTTCTTAACTTTTGGTGATTCCAATTTGTTTTGAAAGGATGGAGACATTTCTGCACAAGAAGAGATGCTAAAGAAGCAAAGTAACAACTTAATCAATGGAGTTGCTAGTAGAAATATCTTCCAACTAATTTGGGGAGGTTGATTTCATCTACTGGATGATGGAAATCAATATCTCATCCATCCAGGTCGACGCCAAGAACATCAATATCTCATCCATCCAGGTCGACGCCAAGAACACAAAGATCCATTGGGTATGTTGTATGTAACTCATTTGTGTTATACCGTGTTCTTGTACATTACTAATTGGTGTTTTCCATTTTCTTTTCTTGTACTTTGTCCCTCCCACAATACGAGAGGAAATGAGACCTCGGATTTTAGGGGAAAGAAAAGATGTGTGGGTATGATAGTTGGAGTTAAAAAGAGAGATGAAAGAAATAAGAGTCCTGCTATGTAATGTGATAGATTTGTGTTGAATTACTAGTGTGAAACATCATTCACAATATTTATTATTTTCCAAGGAAATAATTGTAGTTTTTAGAAAGGTTATCACTAATATTTATTTTATGTAATAGACAACCAAAAAGTTGATGTAAGCATTTGCAATATATATTATTTTTCAAGAAATAATTAGTTTCTTGCCATTGCTAAACAAAGTTGTTTAGAGCTCCCTCTATTTTTAAATAAGTGACGTTTTGGAAGAAAAAATTTATTCCAAATTATCTGTCGTTTATAACTTTCTAGGAGAATAAATTGTTTACTTTCCTATATCACCCCTACCTTCTCTCATTGTCCCAAGAAATTCTCACCCTTAGTATTAATAATTTTCAATTTTCCATAAAGGGGTAGTGATGAAATTTCACATAGATTTTAATTATTAAATGATAGTATTAAATAACTTTTTTAATCCATGTGTAAAATTTTTAAACTATACTTATTTAGAAACGGAGGGAGTAGTTTGTCGGGTTGTACTTTCCAGCATCAGGTGTTTTGGGCTCGCAGTATAACATGGTGATGCGAGAAGTGCACCTCCACAAAGGTTTGTTGCACAGTAGGTAGGTTACAAATCTTTTTCACTTGTACCTGAACCTGAAGATATTTACCATGATAGTTTCATCAAGAAGTAACAACTAATTTCCTGTTTCTCAACATAATGTATAATATAGTGATATATATATTTAATACTTCCTCCCTTTCAACATACAATATCATTATCGATTTTTTAGAAGTCAATTTGAAATATTTTTAAATTTAAAATTAATATATTTATTTAATTTTAATTAATGTAATAATAAACATTGTAGGCTATCTAGAAAGTTCTTTTTTACTAATTTTAAGATTTATAATTGAGAATTGATATTTTCTTAAATAAATTTAATAGTTTTACAAGTTTCTTCTCACATGAAAAGTAAGTGGGGTTTTTCTCGTGTGAGAGACGACTATGGAACTATCAAATTTACTTGTAGAAATATCAATTCTCTTTCTTTATTGTTTTGTACTTGTTGAATTTGTTTAATTTTGAGTTTGAAAATATTTTAAATTAATTTTAAATTTTCAATAATAATTTTATAATTGGAGTATAATAAATATGAACATAAAAAAGAAACTTTCATTTATTGTGAAATCTCTGATCCACATCTTTAAAGCAAACAGAGCGATCCCTTGCAAGTTGCAATGGTGACTGAAAAAATTGGAAGATTGTGATTTCTACTGCAACTATCGAGAAAATTGGATTTTGATATAAATAAAATTTTATTTAATTAATATCGAATAAAAATAATATTATGTAGATTATTTGTGTAAAAGAGTTTAAAGGTCATTCTCTGACCTAGGATGAATGGATTAAATGCTTTCTAAGTCACTGTACTTTATATCAACTTACAAATGGGTCACTGACTATGTTCGACTTTTTTAACACGAAGTTAAAAATTAAGGGGGAAATGAAAGAAAATTATAATAAAACCAGGTTTTATTATAATTTTCTTTTATTTCCCCTTAAATATATTTCACATTTCCCTTAATTTTAATTTGCATATTTTTGGATTTTTTATTTAATAAATGGCTTAATTATAAATAAAATTTTATTTGATATTAATTACAAAAATAATTAAATATATTTTTATTTATTTTCTTGTTTTTTTGGCACACTTTTTAAATTTATATTATACTTTAAAATATTTTTTTTATTTCTTCATAAATTTTTTTCCTCCAAATCTACATAATCATTGTCACGTCAAACAAGGACGCCACATCAGCTTTTTTTTGGACAACTCAGCAGCTTAGCTGTCCTTTTCTGTTAAAGTCAACTTGACTTAACGATTTTTTTTAACTTTGTATTAGAAAAGTCGAGTACAGTGAGTTGACTGTAAGAAAAAAAAAAGTTGAGTGACCCATTTGTAAGTTGACATAAAGTAGAGTGACTTAGAAAATATTTAACCTTAGGATGAATGTATGATGATAGTATTTTGACTATGTGCTAAAATTAAAGTGTATGGATTTCAAGAAGAAAAATAAAAGTTTTTTGAGAAATTTGAGAAAAAAATACTATTCATCCAAAACTGCTAGGGAATTGTTTTTGAATTTCTGAGAAACGCGTAATGTTAGAATTCTGAGGAAGGATGAATTATCAAATAATATTTCAGTTATGACAAATGCAGTTTTTCGCCTGCGTACTACAAATCAAGATGTTAGGGAAATTAAAAATTGAAAGAAAAGAAATGATTAAGTATAATAAGAATGATTATTATATAGAAAGAATGAGTATAATATAATGTATTATGCAAGTATAATATGAAGAATAATACGACGTATAATATGAATATTATATGAAGTATATATGAAGAGAATACGAGAATTATATGGTAAAAATACGAAAAGTCAAAGTTTTGGTCAACAAAAGTTAAGGTTGACTATTTATTAATGGACTTGGACTTTGTCAAGCCCAAATGAATTAAGAAGAAGGCCCAATGAAGAATTAAATCAAGGTCCAACGAAATGATAATTCATGCCCAAAGTTAGGCCCAAATTTGAATTAAACCTAAGCCCGAACTAAGAATTGAACCCGTGGGTTGAACCATGGGTCATGGGTGTGTGTGAAGAAGTGGGTTGGGGCAACCCATGAGGGCCCCACCAACCCACATGATCCGCCCAAAGGAGGTGGCCAAGCTTCCTTGGGAGGCTTGGTTGATATTTAAGGAAGAGGATGTGTAATTTATTGCCTTTGGTGACTCAAAAGTTTAAATGAATGGTTGGATTGATTTGAATGGTAGATGATGAAGGGGTGATATGTAAGGATGAAAATTTGGGGGATTTGACCATAAGGGACCATAACCTAAGTGACCAACTTGTAAGATGATGGAAAGTTGTGCAAAAGACTAAATTACCCCAACTCTTGTATTTCTATATATAAGAAGCCTTTGTTTCATTTTCTTTCTTTCACAAAATCCACCAACACAAAGAAAAAGATTTAGCATATTGAGAGAGAGAGAATTTCTAGATTTGCAAGAGAAGTGGAAGGATAAGTTAGCTAATTCAAGAATTAAGCAAGAAGAACTCAAGAACACAAGAGGTAATAACTTTAAACCACAAATCTTCATCTATCTTTATTCTTTGATTGATAGAGAAGGGTTTATTGGTGGTGTATGTATCATCCGATGAAATAAGGATGAATATTAGTGGACTAAAAACACTAATGAATGTCTAATAAGTGAAATCATAATCAATGATTAAGAACTTAATGAAGAAAAGTATGAAAAACTTAGAGTTTGTTGTTGATGGACAAGTTTAAAATCATCGCGTATAAGTTAAGTGCTTATTGCTTGGTTAAGATGATAGATGAATGAATGATGGAATTGTTCCTTTTGAAACAGAGTAAAAATATGCTATAAATAAGTTATGGAGAAATTTTCAGTAAAAGACGTTAACCGTTGAAATCATAGTTAAGTATGGTTTTCGAAGGAAAATGGAACCATGATAATGAACCTAGAAATCTAGGGTTTCGTTAGAATATTGAAGAACACGAAGTTTAAGAGTCGTAGACTCGAGAATGGACGTATTTAGACATTGGATGAACGAATTACGAACGAACGAGTGAAAAACGTAAAACGAACGAACAATGAAATTTGAACCAAGTGAAAGCCTCGTTAACGGATTTAGAAAAATATTATATCGGGGAAAATTGAAGTACGAAAGATAAGTAAGAAAATGGCTTTGGTCGAGTTATAATGAACAAGTTACGAGTTCAGGAAGTGGAAGTTCTGGAAAATTTTACATTAAAATTTTTTTTTTCAAAGGAAATGGCCTGGCGCCTACCAAGCCTTGGTAGGCGGCGCTGCAACGCCAGCCCGGAGCCCATGGTCTGCTAATATGCACCGCGACGCCGATTTTGTAAGGGGGAGGTGCTGCAGCGCCGGTTCTGTGCAAGACATAGTGAAGAACTTTTATGAATGTAAAAGTTAAGGGATGTTTAAGGATTGATTATGAACTTTAATTAGACATAAATAATATCCTAAATGGTGATTAAAACCTTAAATTTAACAATCAAGTATTAATTAAAGGTTATGAAATTGTGAACGCAAAGTACGAAAATGATATCCGTGTACCGTATTCGCGTTGAACGAACATCTTAGGTTTACATAGATTGTAATGCCTATATGTTGAATAAAGTGAAAGTAGTATGCATACAAGCCAATCATGTATGATGATAAAACATACACTTTGTAATCAATCTTATTTATTTATTAATAAAAAAATTATTTATTAAAGGGATTTAATTATCTACATGGTACTGTTTTAATAATATGTGATAAACCCATAGTTTTAAGCAATGGTTTTAGAATCATGATGAGATCATGCTAATGAGATCTAAATTCTTAGATAGGTTAAAACTAAAATGTTCTCAATCAATGGATTACTAAAAAGGAGATTAGTGAATCCGGATAGATTGAGACATACGTTGCTTGCTCATTGGATGAGAATGATTGATTTCATGTTCATTTGTGTGGAGACATTAACGCAAGTATGTATGTGCTTATTGGAGAATAAGTTCACTGAATGTGACTCGCTAAGGAATACCTAATGGAGTTTTACTTGTTTGTCAATAGAAATTCCTATAGTGATAGTAGAACAAATGATCCTTAGACTTGAGATCATCATAGTATTTTATATATAATGAATTACACTTTGACTTATTTCTTAAGACTTGTAGAGTATATCAAAGGGTATGCTTGTGTGTAATAAGTTATATATAGAGATAATGAATGATCAATAAAGAATCTACCACTTCTAGTAAAAGAAGAGAAATGCCCTATATGATTTGATAAATGACAACCCAGGAATCCTTGGCCAAGGTGGAATAAAATTAGAGAGTAGTTTCTAATTTTCATTCATTAGGAGTTGTGCATTTAGGAATCGAAATATATATAATTAAATAAAATAAGGCTTGACAGTAATTCTATGTCTTATATTTAATTAGGACATTGTATGGTGAAAAGATTGAATTGTACGGTAACTATTTACTCAAATGTTCTTTTAAGATTAATGTTGGAATCTATATTATCTGAAGAGTCGTTGATCGTTAGAGAGGCTTATCCTTATTGTAGAAATTTTTTTATTTATTTAAATAAATTAATAGTTTAATTTATTTATTTAAATAAAATCAGAATTGTTCTAATTGATTTATTCAAAACCGGTTTAATATGGAGAACCTAAAGGGTCACACTATAAAAGGAAGAATAATTATTTAAGAAGTTAATGACATAATCGTAATAATATGTTAATTATATTTAATTTAATCTATGATGATAGAATAAATTAAATATCTTAATATTTATTATTTAATATTTTGGAACTATTAAATATAAATTAATAAGAGGAGTCTTATTAATATTATTACAATTTTTTTTTTAATTTTTAAAAGAGTTTAGGAATTAATTTAATATAAGTACTCTCATTTATTCCTAATAGGATTAGGAGGCAAAATTAGTTAAAGGAATTTAATTAATTATCCCTAATAAGATTAGGGAGACCAATTAATTAAAGGAGTTTAATTAAGTAAATAATACCTTATTTTAATTAAATAGGTTTACCTGATATCTTTATAAGAGGAGTCTTATATCAGATATCAAATATACGTGATTCTAATAGTTGGAGAGTACGCCCCCTTTTCTATAGAGAGGAAAAACTAGGATTTGAGCCAATACACCTTTCTTCTTGAAAATTCTTCTTCCTTGGTGGATCACCTGTAGATGCCATACACATGTGTGGCTAACATTGATCAAATAAGGAATCTACCCGGAGATTCAAAGAGATCGCGGAGAAGTAAGAGTTGAACTTGTATATGTGGAAGCTCGTATCTATAAATGTATGATTCCATAACTTTTTGTTCTTCGTTTTAATTAATAATATGCATAAAGGATGATCCGGGTAATTTGTTTATGAATTTTTTTAAATCTAATTTTATTTCGCTTCCACTAATTTTGCAATTTGATTACTACTTTGATTTTCACAAAACCTTACAGTGGTATCAGAGCCAAATTTTATGCAAATTATTAATTATTTTGATTCCATATATGTATGAATATGTATTTAGAATAATTTATTGAACATAATTTCTTGTATAATTTTTTTTTTGAAAAACGAAATTCAATTCGCGAGGCCTGTTTCGCTGATCCGTGTTTTAGATTGATTTAATTTTAAAAGGGTTGATCCGTGGTTTCGCTGATCCTGGACATGCTTCATGCTTCACGAAATTGGTTAATATTAATATATATATATATATATATATATATATATATATAATATTTATAATAATTTTATAATTAAAATAAAGAGTTTATTTTAATCATAATTGGATTTCACGCAACTTAAAATTGCTCATTAAATGATATTCATATATATATTATATATATATATATATATATATATTATATATATATATATACGGTCCGTCTCTAAAACGAACCTTAAAGAGCGAACCAAGACGAACCGTTGTATTTGGTGTCTATGGCGACGGTTCGATCCGTCGCCATAGCCATGTAGTCTTTGGCGACGGGTCGAACCGTCGCCATAGACACCAAAGACGACGGTTTGTCTTTGGTTCGCTTTTTAAGGTTCGCTTTAGAGACTCTGTATATATATATATATATATATATATATATATATATATATATATATATATATATATATGGAATGATTGTTTTATTGATACATATGAAGATATGTATGATAATAAATGGGATTGATTATGGATTATTAACCAATGTGATTGGATTTATTTTGGTTGGATGTTTGAATGAATGAGTTTTATTAAATGGGGTCTGCGTACCTTGTCTTTTCTGGTTTTTTCCTTGATGTAAATTCTATCTCTCTCCTATGTACTTCCCCTTGACTGCTGATCAATGTTTCTATTTAAATTAAATAGTTTATGTAATAGGATTAGATATAATTTTTTAAAAAACCGGAGATCAAGGAGCAAGGAGCGCTCGAAGACCTGTTTGTAATGAAGCATGGGTTTAAATGTAATAGTTATATTTAAATATTTATTCTTGCACCCTAGGGTTTGATCTTTTGGTTCACTTGGTAGCTCTAGTGAACCGAACTAGAATAAAAGTCCATAATCAATCCGGGTAGAATATAGTATTCTATAATATGCATGCTAGTATTATATTATATATATATATATATATATATATATATATATATATTATATTATACAAACATGCTTTGTATGTTTAATAATATGATGCGTATTTTATATATGTGCATGCGCGCTAAACAAGATGAGACAAATAATAATAAATCCCTCAAAATTTTTATATATTAAGTCTTAATTAAGCGTTCAAAGATATTTAGAATATCAAACGTCGCCTTTTAGCATGATAAAATTAATAGAGTATTAAATATTTAATATGAGTTTGTTGTGTCACCACAAGGCAAATATTAAGTATTTAAGATGTTAATTTATCACATTTGATGCTTATAAAAAAAATTGAACAATATTATTTTGTTATGTCACCACAAGAACAATATTTTTCTTTTTTGAATATATGGAAGTGCTAAGTTAGACTTAACTTAGATAATTTTGATTCGGATGTTCTACCACTTGATCAAAATAATCAAAGAGACAAAAATAAGGAGTTACATGATGATATAATTGACAAGGAGTTATCTACCTATTTATTTATATATAGTTTATTGTGTTACCACAAGGCTATATATATTTGAAATGAGATCATTATTCTCACTAGCAAAACCTTTAATTAGATTTTTGTCGAACTATATAGAGAGGGATATAGTTTGATGAAAATAGTGGGAAATACCGATTTAAAATAAGACCTAATTTATTTTGGTAATTAATTAAATAAATATTTGCTAAAATATTGTCTTTTTACATGTATAATTTGAAAATGTCACATTCACTAATTTCACTACGTAGCATACTTGATGCTAACAAACTGACCGGACCGAATTACACGGACTGGTTAAGAAATCTGAGAATTGTTCTCACTGCTGAAAAGATTTCTTATGTCCTAAATTCGCCCGTTCCTGTAAAAGTTGCAGCGACAGCCTCTGAGGAAGAGATTGCTACTTTTAAATAGTAGCAATATGATGCATCTGTGGCTCAATGCATCATGCTTGCATCTATGAGTAACGAGCTTCAACGTCAGCATGAAACCATGGATGCTCATACTATGCTACTGTACCTGCAAGAGCTGTATGGTGAGCAAAGTAGGACTGCTAGATATGAAATATCTAAGGAGCTCTTCCGATCTTGGATGATCGAGGATACTACTGTTGAGACTCACATCTTAAAGATATTCAATCTGATTGAACGTCTTGGACAACTTAGGTTGGTCATGGATGGGGAGTTGAGTCAAGATTTAGTCTTGTAGTCACTCCCGGACACCTTCTCATAATTTGTTGTGAATTTTCACATGAATAAGTTAGATGTTAGCTTGCATGAATTATTTAACATGTTAAAAACTGCTGAAGGTCACTTCCCATCCAAGAAGGTCCATGTCTTAATGGTGGATGATTCTTCCAAGAAAGGAAGAGGCCCAAGGTATCTTCTCAAAAGAAGAAATCCATGAAGGTTAAGGAAAGGCGAAAGTGAAGGATCAAAAGAAACTTGATCTAGCTAGCAAAGGAATTTGCTTCCATTGCAACAAGCCCGGTCACTGGAAGAGGAACTGCAAGGATTATCTTGCGGAACAAAAGCAGAAGAAGCTTGGAGAAGCTTCGAATCCTAATCAAGGTTTGTTTATGATTGAAATTAATTTTTTAGAAAGTCAATCTCTACTTGGGTATTGGATACCGATTGTGGTTCTCACATATGTAATAATATGCAGGAATTGGTCAGAAGTAGAAACCTGAGCAATGATGAGGTTGTCCTACGACTGGGAAATGGAGCAACGGTTGCTGCATTAACTGTAGGGACTTATTGTTTAGCACTACATATGGGCACGTTTATTAATTTAAATAATTATTATTTTGTTCCTAATATCATTAGAAATATTATTTCTATCTCTATATTGGATATGGATGGTTTTAACATTATAATAAAGAACAACAATTGTTCTATTTATAATTATAATGTTTTATATGGTGTTGGTAATTTGTGAAATGGACTTTATATACTTGACTTGCATGAAAATATACTTCAATTGAAAAAACTAAGAAAAAGAAAAGAGATGATGTTAATTATACCTATATGTGGCACTGTAGACTTGGTCATATTAATGAAACAAGATTATCCAAGTTGCATAAAGATGAGCTCCTAGAGCTATCGAATTATGAATCATATCCAACTTGTGAATCTTGTCTATGGAAAAATGACTAAATCTCCTTTTAGTAGAAAAGGAAAAAGAGTTACAGAGTTGTTAGCGTTGGTACACACAAATGTATGTGGACCTATGACAACGAATGCACGAGGAGGGTATTCTTATTTTATTACATTCACTGACGATCACTCAAGATTTTGATATGTGTATTTAATGAAATACAAATTTGAATCATTTGAAAAGTTCAAAAAGTTCAGAAGTGAAGTAGAGAAACAAACTGGCAAAAGTATTAAGATTCTTCGATCAGATCGAGGTGGTGAATACTTAAGTGGTGAGTTTTCAATTGTCTCAAATAAAATGGTATGTCTCAAAGAAAATGGTATAATCTCACAATGGACTCCACCAGGGACGCCACAACTGAATGGTGTATCTGAAAGGAGAAATCGAACATTGTTGGACATGGTTCGATCCATGATGAGCTTTATCGACCTTCCAGTTTCCTTCTGGGGATATCCCCTAAAATCGGCTGCATACCTACTTAATAAGGTACCTACCAAATCCGTCCCTAAGACCCCATATGAATTATGGACAGGGAGGAAACCAAATCTTAAGCATGTTAAGACTTGGGGTTGTCCAACTTATGTCAAAAAGTTTGAAAACGATAAACTGCAGACTAGATCCGACAAGTGTAGATTTGTGGGATACCTTTAAGAAACATCAGGGTATTATTTCTATCATCCAACTGATCAAAAGGTATTTGTTGCGAAACATGCAATGTGACGAACGAGATTTTGTAATTTAAATTTGAATATTTATTGAATTAAATAAATATTTTTCGATGATTTAATTATTGGGTTTATAATTAATTGATGAATTTGTGGAAGATTAATTTAATTATATGTGTTACATATATTAAATTAATATGGAGAATTTTATTATTCAAAAGTATGTATTTAATTAAGCTTATTTGATTAAACGAATTATTTAATAAGCATAATGTTATTCTAATTAATTTAATAATTAATTAGAGATTTAATGATTTGACATAATTAATAAATGAAAATTTAATTATGTGACTATGTGAATTAATGATATATTATTATATTTTATTTTATTTAAATTAAATAAGATATTTGATTAATTACTTAAATGGGTGTGACATTATTAAACTATATAATAAGAGATTAATTAAATTAAAAGAGAATGAGCCTTTTAAAGGCTATCCAAACAAGGCCTTAAGGGGAGTTGGCCAGTTAACCCACGAAGGGATTAACTGACCACAACAGCGTCAGTTTATCTTTACGTCTTCAGTTCATTGTTCATTCATATTTTTACAAGCCTGAGAAATCACAGAGAGAGTTTATAGAGAAATTTGAGAGAAATTGTGAGATTGAAGAAGAAATAGAGAAGAATTTCATCTCCACTAATCTACACAAACTAACAGGGTAATCTCTTCAACCCAAGCTGTAATTTACGTTCTTATATTTTCTATGAAAAACTATTTCAAAGTCCTCTGTGATTGAAGAGATTGTTAATTAATGAGTATATGATTTTATGTATATGTTAGTATATGCTTACAATATGTTTATATCATTATATTCATGTGATTAGAGTAATTGATTTCATGTAAACATGCTAGAATCAGAGTTTTCCATTAATGGGTGTTTTGAGTTCTCTGTAAAACAAATATTGTATGACCAATGTATGAATTGATGATTTATGTGTATATGCATGATAATATATAATCATAACATATTTTCTACCATCTATGTATGTTTTCAAAACATCAAATTCATATAAATATGTCGTAATTGGATTTTTGAAGTTACAGAGTATAAAAGTTGTATATATATGACCTTATGAACAATGGTATGCCATGAATTGTTGTTTAACTTGAAATTTTAGTAAGTAGATTATGATAGTACATGTTAAAATGAATAAATTTTTTTTGAACGGACAGATTCGGAGTTA